>CM055822.1:10088826-10587805 GCA_029582265.1 Zoroaster sp. YZ-2022
ACCGGAAACCTTTTTTATTTTGGCCTATATGCTATTGTTATACACTTTGTTAATGAACAAAAGTAACAACTCACAGCAACAGGTGTTAGGGACAGACATTAATGCTATGAAGGCAATCAAAATGATTGAAACTCGGGACAAAGGCAGCTGGAAGCATCGTCACATATAATAATGAACAGATGATGCAGCCGACAGGGTTCAATTTTATTCAAAACAAAATTTGCAGAGTGAAATATTTTTAGGTTGATATTGGTATATTTGTTGGCGAAATATTTGTGTGTGTATGTATTGCTCATTTTTTTTTAAAGCGAATCTTGAATGTTGAGCAAATTGGAAAGTTTGTGTATCCTGTTTGTAAGTCAATATGTAATGTGCGCATATTGGTAGTACGCTCATTCTTTTCACTACGGTCCAAAGCTGGTATACCGTTGTGTGTAATTTAACCTAAATTCTTTGATTTTAACGTTCAAAAGCGATTCTTGAGGCAGAAATTGAATTTGTTAAAAACATTTGGAATTTTTGCAACACATTTTTACAACCCTAACCACCCCATATCATCCAAAATCCTCCAAGGGGCACTTTTTTGAAAAAATCAGCACTGCTGGAAACTGGTATTTTCACCTCTTCACAAATGGGGCAAAATTACTACTTCGCAAGAACTACAGGCCATAAATGCTGAATCTGAAAGATCAACGAAAATGCATTTTGAAGATAAAGGCATGTTTCCAAAAGTGCACTGATGGATTTTGGAGGATTCAGGAAGGTTCCTAGCCAGAATACCTAGGGGTTAGGGTTAATTTCTTGTGTAAATCCTTCAAGAAAAGGGTGGACAAACCATTTCCAATGGGCTTCTGATGATCGTTGGTGCCAGCACTTAGCAACAGGATTATTTTTGAAATCATTTCGATAGAATTGCAATTGTTCAATGTCGAGAAGGTGAAACTTACACGCTGATCCCATGTCGATAATAACCCATCTACATGTATATTGAGTTTATTCCACTCCAGCGTTGATCAATCAGGGCGTCTGACCTGTCTAGGGCATTTATTCATATCGGTTAGTCGGCTTAATTAGCTTGATTGATAAGTCGGATTAATAATTCATCAGGTGTTTTCAGAGAGAAGGATATGGACGTAGTGGTCAAGGATAGAGGAGTTATTTTGTGACTTGTTAGGTTTGAGAGTGGAATCCATTTGGACAGGAAGAGATTCTATTTCATCTAAGCCTTCCTGCTAGGTATTTTTAGCTGCAGCTGTTAGGCAGCCTTACAACTACCTAACCTACATTAGTGCTACACATCTGAGACGTACACTAACAAATACTTGTCTGTTTTTAAAGAAAACTTTATGGGTTGCATTTCATGAAACAAAACAGTCCAAGATTAACCATTGTTGTAACTTGTAAATAGATTCATTGTAGCATTGTCAAGACAAATAATGATATCAGAAACAATATGTCTGTACTTCGAACTTTTTATTATTATTATTACACAGCCAAAATGCTTCCGAAACAAATGAAGTCAAACTTGACTAATTATGGGTCACTGAGAATGGAAATGATGCTTAAAATTGTTGATTGGCTCTAGTTTTCAAGATATGGTACCGTGTTAGTATCTACATAAACACATGAAAAGACCTAGGTTTACAATTCATTATTAAAAATCTGCTATGTACACCATATACAATGTAAAAACTTAAATATCTTGGAAACAGTAGCCAATCAGCAATTTTAATTGTCATATTTGAATTCAGCACATCAACATCCACAATAAATAGCACATTTTATCTCCGAAGCAGACAACTTTAAAAAAATTGTTGACCAGTGTTATTATACATATCTGGTAATGAAACCAAGGATGCCTCAAAAGCACACTTAAGCACTGTAGCTCAGAAGCCTGAGGAAAACCTGTAAACAAGGGCGCTTGTTATGTGAACCAGAAACACCAGGGCAAACCCCTACTCTTCCATGATAAGTGTTCTGGGTTCTTTTACGTGCATTACTTGATCTAGTACACAAGACCTATGGCTTAAACATCCCATCCGAAGGACAAAGCAATTATTGCTTAAGTGTCTTGCTCAAGAACACAAGCGCCATGACCAGCCATGCCGGGATTTGAACCCACATTCTGACAACACCAGAGCTTGAGTCCGATGCATTAGACCGCTCGGCCACGACACATCGTAGAATCCCAGCATTCTGGTTGGTAATCAGTTTCTTGATGAGGTGACACAGCATTTTTCTAGACTCTAATTTGTTTTGCAACAAAATATCTTGTTTGTGTGTCCTTTTATTGGTCAGAGGCATAACCTATAGTTGTGCACAAAATGTGTATCCAGTAAATTATTTATAATGAAAAGACTCTCAAAGAGTCATTCTAAAAACATGTTTCAAACTGAGAATTTAGCCTCAGTATAAATTCACAATGTTTGTAATTGCTTGGTTAAACCTTGGACAATAAAGTCAACTTTTTTATGGCAGGTAGTGTGTTATAAGCTACATATATTTGTTTCTATGTAGTTGACGCTTTACCTATGAATGTATTGTAATGCGTTTAGTAACTTCAGTGCTAATTCACTGTCATTGAAATAAAGACTATCTGGAATATCTAACCTTGGCAAATTTTGTTCCTTCGTTTAACACCAAGAAGTTTTTTTTCACTGATGATGACGTGTCTCCAAAGTCATTTGATAGTTTCAGAAATGTCCGCCAACAAATTATTGCTAAATATGAGTCAGTGTAGAAGCAAGACCGTATCCAATCGAGACTACTAGTGACTCATTCAAGGAGTCTGGTACGACTGCTTCCGTAATTATTGAAGTAATCACCCCGTCATTCCATGTGGCCATCACTGTAGACTACGAAGTTATCCAATCCCCGATCAAATAAAATCATGTTATGTGTCCAAGGGTGTGATTTGTCCGGATTTTTCTCCGGATTTTTCCAGATTTTCGGATTTTTACAAATCGCAATGTTGTGATCCTCCGGATTTTAAAGATTTAAGCAATAAAGGAAAGCAAAGCAAACGCTCAGAATTATAGATTTTACCCCAGCGCTGTTCACAACAGTGGCCCCAATACCCCCTAGCAAAATGTACATGGAATTTTTCAAAACTTCCCAATCACACCCCTGTGTGTCATATTTCTTGATATTGTTTCGTCACTACGTATATACATATTTTGAAACAGTTAGACCTCCAGCTTTATGTCCCATCCGAAGGACGCAGACCCTAATCATATCAAGGCACTGCTGCATGCCCCAGGCTATAGCCACGCGACCGTAAACAATTCATGGAATGGTCTCCCATGCAAGTACTGACCGCTGTCAATGTTGCTTAAAGGGAAGGTATAGTGTTTGGTAATGACCAGAGTTTAACCCATATCTGCCTAACCATGTAAACACACAAAAGACTGTATGTGCCTAAGCCCCCCGCACAGAGATACATTGTTTTTGCACACAATCAGAAAGATTCCTTTTTTAGAGAATATTACAATCACTGATACAGACACATAATATACTGATGGAAAGAGGAGAACATGCACTTTATTATGATGTCAGACTTGTCTGATTTCATATCTATAATCATGAAATACAGTCATCGGAAAAACGTAGTAAATTGGAATTGGACAAAAACACGGTATGGAAAATCACGTAGGTCGGCGTTTGTAGCGTTTTACATATCTACGGGTTATCACGTAGATCGGCGGATATGGGTTAAAATGACTTCATTTATCTTAACACTCGACATGATGTAAAGTTGAGACACATATCTGTCATCCTGAGAAATTATTTTGAGTTATGATTTTTTTTTTGATTTCCTCTTCTCTCTAAAAATTTGTGTAGTGTGTACATGTCGACTTTTTATTAATTTACTGAATTGATGTTTATAGTTGTAATTTTTATATAGCAACATTTGATATTACATTTTTGGGTCCGTTTTGTTTTGTAATTTAATTTAATTTTTGATCTAATTTCTTGACTTGGTTTAATTTTAATTTTAATTTTAATTTGATTAACTTACTGAATTGATGTTTATAACTGTAATTTTACATGCAATAACGTTTAATCTTTTAGGTCCTTTTTTGTTAAGCGCCCAGGAGCATGTTTCATGGATGGACGCTATATAAATGTTCATTATTATTATTATTATTATATTATTATCTTATCCCCTTTCCCCTATTTAGCCCTCACCTTGAGTGGCCTGTAAGGCTTTGTGATTGGCAACTACTCATAAACAAAACAACAAAAATTTAAAAAAATGGGAATAGTTAAATTTACAAAAAACTGGACAGCAACATAAAACAGAAAAAAAAAAACGTGTAACAGTTTTACGTTGTTTTCTCAAAAAAACCTGAATTTTTCACAGTTAAGTTTCTTGAAATCTAGAGGGTTGATATGAATGTACCAATGCTGTACTTTCACTTAGGCGGATTTCATTGGCTCTTCCATTGAGCTGTCTGGGACCAACGAATGCCTAGATAACAATAACACTGACTAGTCTAGCCATGGTCCCTCTAGTCTGTCTGAGACACTGGTCTGTCTTTATACACAAGTAATGCATGTAATCGTTGATTGGATGATAAGAGATTGTGAAACATTTGTAATGTTGACAAAACCATTACTACAAGTATGCTAGGTAAAACTTGTAGCTTTGCATGGTGAGGATGATAAGTAAGACTAATTGCGGTGACACCATGTGGAATCTCAATTGAGAGTCCGGCATTCTCCTGAGGACGATCAGAGCATACTGATCGAAACGTCGAGTTGTTCCACCAGTTCTTTTCAGAACTAATTACTACTCAATTGAGATTCCACATGGTGTCACCGCAATTAGTCTTACTTACAAGTATGCTATAAACTTTGAATCAAGATATACAATTATGCAACCAGCCTGTGCGTTTCCTGAAGAGGGGAAATGCATTCTGATTTTTCAATCAGCATATGTGAACATTTTATTTGTTCTACCGTGGGAAGTGTATTCCTTGCTGTAGATATATTCAAAATTATGAGCAATCATTTCACTTTTCTTTGAGACAGAATTACAGGCCTGTGATTTGCCAGGATTTTTTTTCTGACTTCAGGATTTTACAAATCTCTCTTTGCCTCAAAATTTTCTTGAAAGAAGAGAAGTAGCCGCCAAGGAAAGAAAGAAGTACATGTAGCCTGTATTGTGTTCAAAACTCTAGTTTCTTGTTTGTGGAGATGTGGAGAGTCTGTAAATCCTCCAAAAATTAAACATCCCAGGACCAGGAGGTTTATGGGGATTTGTCCTCTAGACCAAAGGGAGACCCAGGCCCGCTACCCATTTTTCAGGATTTTTGAATTATCAATTCTATATCATGGTCAGCGTTTTTCATTTGTATTTTTACTTTTAATCATTAATTGTGTGTCAGCCATCTTGGTTTATTTTTTTTATACATAAAAGTTTATGAGACTAAGAATGAGACTGAGGCCGTGTCCGAATTTAGCGTTTTTGGCTATGGCTATGGCTATGGCTATGGCTATTGGCTGCAGCAGCAATGCTGAAGTATAGGAAGAAATGTTGATCTAGCCGTAGCCATAGCCATAGCCAAAGCATTTTTGGCTAAGGCTATGGCTATTGGCTGCAGCGGCAATGCTGAAGTATAGGAAGAAATGGTGATGTAGCTGTAGCCGTAGCCATAGCCAAAGCATTTTTGGCTAAGGCTATGGCTATGGGCTGCAGCGGCAATGCTGAAGTATAGGAAGAAATGGAGATCTAGCCGTAGCCATAGCCATAGCCAAAGCATTTTTGGCTACGGCTATTGGCTGCAGTGGCAATGCTGAAGTACAGGAAGAAATGGTGATCTAGCCATAGCCGTAGCCATAGCCAAAGCATTTTTGGCTATGGCTATTGGCTGCAGTGGCAATGCTGAAGTAGGAAGAAACAGTGATCTAGCCGTAGCCGTAGCCATAGCCAAAGCATTTTTGGCTACAGCTATTGGCTGCAGCGGCAATGCTGAAGTATAGGAAGAAATGGTGATCTAGCCATAGCTGTAGCCATAGCCAAAGCATTTTTGGCTAAGGCTATGGCTATTGGCTGCAGCGGCAATGCTGAAGTATAGGAAGAAATGGTGATCTAGCTGGAGCCGTAGCCATAGCGTTTTTTGCTATGGCTATAGCTATGGCTATTGGCTGCAGCACCAATGCTGAAGTATAGGAAGAAACAGTGATCTAACAATAGCCGTAGCCAAAGCCGTCATTTCGGACATGGCCCGATTTACCAAAACAGACTGGTACCCAGCACATTGATGACCAATCGCATATATGACATAAAACACAATAAAGGGGGCCACTTTCCTATCGTCACGTTAGCAGTTTTTCTAATGGTTGTAATTTTCTTTTTAATATCTGAAACTACCAAAAAAGAATTTCATCATTTGAATAGACATGCATGCTTATCCTAAAGATAATTTGAGTTGATTATTACTATTATTTTTTTAATTACCCTAAAATTTCCATCAACAAATTGGACGGAAAAGTGAGGTAACTTTTTCCGTCCAATTTATATGGAAATTTGAAGGTAAAAAAATAAATAAAATAAATCAACTCAAATTAGTTCTAGTATAAGCCTGCATGTCCATTCACATGTTGAAACACTTTTTGGGCGGTTTCAGGTACTTAAAAATAAATAACAACCATTGGAAAAACTGCTAACGTGACGGATGCAAAGTGGCCCCCTTTATTGTGTTTTATGTCATATATCAATTACATTACAATACTCGTAGGATATGAACAATCATGCACTAGTCATATACAACACATTGCTATTTGAAACTATGAGTAGTAAATGTTTTAAATTTCTAGAACTTTATTTCTAGAATTTCTAGAATTTATTTATTTATTTATAATTTTTGGGAGGCCCAATTCCAGGTGCCCTCTTGCCCTCTTTCATGCCGAACCCATCCTACACGTTGATTTAAAAAAGATGAATCACCTAATTGAGTCACTTATGTCTGCTGGGAAGTTTCCGACACCAAATTTATCCTAATTACAACATTTCAAAAGCAATCAATCCAGAACCCGCTGTGTTATGGTTTGACGACATCAAACAGTTGTAAATTGGTCCGAATGTGGCTCCGTGCACGAACCACTAAAGCAGGCATAATCAGTGTTGGCACATCAATACTTAGTTTTTGACAGATAAGGAAGGAAGGATTGCAGAGAGACATCCGCTCAAGTTGAGTATGCATACAGTGGAAACAGTTGACCTGTACTCTGTTACATTGGGACATCTTCCCCCAGGGTTTACCCCCCTGGGGTATGTAGGTATGATGACAGTGAAACCCACAGACAGGTGTGTATAATACGTACTACATGCATTAACATTTCTATAGAACTAGAGATATTACTTTGTCCAGAAAGTCATGCCATATCACGCCAATCTTGAAAGAACTGCACTGGCTTCCTGTTTCACAGAGAATTGTTTTTAAACTTATGCTAATTGTTCACAAATCTTTTAATAACATTGCGGCAATTTATATTTCTGAACTGCTTAAAGTCTACACTCCATCGCGCAATTTGCGCTCCAGCAACATGTCACTCCTAAAGGAACCAACTTCAAAACGGAACTGGGGTGATAGGTCATTTTCTGTCGCAGCTCTGAGACTCTGGAATCATCTTCCAACTAAACTCAAATCTTGTCATAGTATAACCAGATTTAAGTCGATGCTTAAAACTCATCTTATGTCACAACTCTTCAAAGATGATGTATATTTGTAATTGCATAATAATAATAATAATAATGTGTGGATTTATATAGCGCACGTATCCACCAACTAAGTGGTGCTCAAGGCGCATTATATTATTATCCCTGCTCATAAGGCTCATAAATAATTCCTGAAACCATCTCAGCTCCCTGGGGAGTATACAGCTCAATTGCTGCCATTTCTAGCGCATATAGAGCAAACCAACTCTGCCTTCACAGGTACCCATTTAACCCCTGGGTGGAGAGAAGCAATTATGATTAAGTGTCTTGCTTAAGGACACAAGTGTCACGGCCGTGATTCGAACCCACATTATGTTGCTAACACCAGAACTTGAATCCGGTAAGCTAGACCGCTCGGCCACGACATCCCAGGTACATGTATCTCGGTACATAATTTTAATTTTTTTTCCCTATGCTATCATTGTATATTGTTTGTATTCATGTTTTTTCTTTGTTTCCGCGCCTTGAGCGCCCAGCAGGGTGGATATGTGCACGCTAAAAATCTTTATTATTATTATTATTATTACTGTTTTATGTTGTTATGAGGGATCTATTGTGGGATTTTAGATGTTCTTGGCTGAGGGAGGCAATAGTTTACCAGACTTGGGTTGAATGCAAGTAAGAGGTATGTTACTCTGGACAAAATTAACCCTAACCACCCCATATCCTCCAAAATCCTCCAAGGGGCACTTTTTTGGAAAGATTCAGCATTGTTGCAAAAATACTACCGGGCAAGAAGTACAGGCCTTAAGTGCTGGAAAGTTTGTGTGTCCTGTTGATAAGTCAATACGTAATACATGCGTGTATTGGTAGTGCGCGTATTGGTAGTGCGCGCATTCTTTTCGCTACTTCTGGTTCCAAAGCTGGTATACCGTTGTGTGGAATTTAACCTAAATTCCTTGATTTTAACGTTCAAAAGCGATTCTTGAGGCAGAAATTGACTTTATTAATAACAACACATATGTTAACCCTAACTGCCCCATATACTCCAAGCCAGGTAGTAATTTTGTCCCATTTGAAGAGGTAAAAGTACCAGTTTCCAACAGTGCCCCTTGGAGGATTTTGGAGGATATGGTGTGATCTCAGTGTTTAATGACTATAGCAGTACATTACCACGCTGACTTAAAGGTGGAATCTTTACATATATAGTGAATAAAAAACAGGATGCCATGCAACAGGAAACATTTACAAATAGTCTGTTTGATTGGAAAGATGGCATCCAAAATGCTGTTTACCCAAACTGTACAAAATCATGTCCATTTCCTTCCGTCTTCCTGCATCATCAGTCCTTAATACAAATTGACCTGAATACATCTCAATTCGGCAATACTTTCCTTGCCAAATTGCTGACAAATTGGCTCAAAATTGGTGCCTTGGGGATTCCTTATCAATTGGTTATGCCTTGAGGGTTCAGGTGGACAGGTTTGTTTACTGTGGCATTCTGTTTAAATGAGTTTATTCAGTTTGGTTTCATAACTTGATTGTCCATTGCAACATGAAGAGCAATGTCACTCCTGCTCGCCAGTTAACTGTCATGCTGAAATTATTTAGCAAATATAACAATGTATGGATGTGTGAAAGATTTGTCACAGACGTGGATGTGGTCCCATGAAATGGCTTTCAGTTGGGAATTTTATTTTTTTCCCCAAAAATTACGAAGACGATATTGTCCTTATGTGTTAAGTTCTTTATCAAAGGTTATTGATGAAGATCCCAAAGGTCCAAACCTGAGGGTACTAGTTGACCTTTTTCTGCAATTATGCTAATTGATCAATTTGGTTGCTAAGCAATTTTTAACAGCTTTATTTATTTATTTCACAAACAGTTTTTACTTAGCTTATTCTTTTTTTGTGTGACATTTTATAGTAAAAGTATTGATGATATAACAGGTTTTTTTAAAATATAAAAATTAAATAAATTATGGACAAGTAAAAGATTGTGTTTGTCTGAATGTTTTTTCCCTGGCCATTTTTTTTTTTGCCAACAAGGAAATACATGATACAACATATACACGAGGATCACATTTCCTGTATACAAAGTTTGGTGGCTAAGAGAGGCCCGTCACTAATCGGGCAAATGTTCATACCGCTATGTGTAGAAGTCGTTTAAAGCACAACACGGCAGAATTCCAATCGATTCAGCAATTTTCGGCTGCAATTGGACATCGTTTCATAGCAAAAGAAAAAGAAAATTAAAAATGCTGACACGTGGGTCTGAGGCGATGCATGCGGAGACCAGAAACCGGAAACTTTTTTTTTGTGGCCTTATTGATTTACCTTTTGTATACTGTCTACACAATGTCCTCAAAACGTTTGATTATTGAGATAATAAAATAGGATCTAATGAGGCTGGAAGGTCATTGTTCTAGGAGAAATATAAATGTTTATTAACAGGGATGAATTCCTTGAAGTCAAATGTTTTAAATCCAGGTACCGATGTATTTATAGTTCGTACTTCCTGTCAAACAGCCATTTATAGAACACAGGAAGGAAACCTGATTGTAGAATTCAGTGTTGAAGTAAAATATTGCATTCTGTTCCGTGTATCATTTGGTGTGTTCAGCATACGGAATTGCACAGTGTTTAAATCTTGTGAACTGGGAAGTCATGTAGAGTGCAAGTTAATGCTATTGACTTATCCTGTCTAGTTCAGTTTATTTATCTACATTTATTACTTTATTTCTTATTTGATTTTAGTAATGAAATACAAAAGCTATTAACAGCATGGAATCAACAATTGCATCGGTCCGTCACAAATATGAAAACATTGAGCAGTATTTGGAAACAAAAAGCTCTAATCTTTGCAATTGTACAGTTTTGTTCATCATTTTTTGTGACAGTATACAAAACATTTTTTCAATTTTTTTCTAACTAAACTAACGTGAACACAGCAAAAGAGAAGAAAATTTCATTAAAAATTCATTTCACAAAAACATTTAAATGTAAGAAAAAGAATTCAAAGAAAATAAGCATACTTGTAGAAGCATTTTTGCCAACATTACCAATGCTGTACCTTACTTTAATTAAGTAATGAATTAGCTGTTGCAAACTTTTTGTCAACCAAAAGAACTGGTGGTAGAAATGCAGTTAGTTTCCTGTGGTTGAATTGTCAGGTCAACCTACCAGTATACCATTATTTTTGCAAAAATGAATTTTCAAAACACTGAACCACAAATCGTGAGCTGCTCAGAAGGATAGGTGGTAACTTTTTTTATGTACATTCCCAAACAAAAACAAGGACATTTCAATAGTAATTAATCATTCAGACAATTTTCAAGGAACCAATTATTCTACATTTTAAATTTCCAGTAAATGACCCAAGCATGCAGATATGTTAGCGGTGACACATCAATTTAGCAAGGGGCAAAGTTTAGATCCTTTAACCTTCCTACTACTACAAGGGTCAAAACCTTTTCAAAATTTTGATATACTTGCCAAGGTATATGTAGTGCAACTTATTTGTAGTAAGTACATTTACAGGTCAAAATGAGTCAACTGTTTTTGACTGGTAAAAGCATTGTCTGATATTGTTCAGGGTGGTCATAATGACAGTAAAAACTAGTCAAAAAATACCTGTGTGCACATTTGGGTCAACAGTCAAAACGGGCAGTTGACTGATTTTGACCTCTTCAACTTCCCACTAAAGTGCAACAATAGTAGGAGGGTTAATAATAATAATAATAATAATAATAATAATAATAATAATAATAATAATAATAATAATAATAATAATAATAATAATAATAATAATAATAATAATAATAATAATAATAATAATAATAATAATAATAATAATAATAATAATAATAATAATAATAATAATAATAATAATAATAATAATAATAATAATAATAATAATAATAATAATAATAATAATAATAATAATAATAATAATAATAATAATAATAATAATAATAATAATAATAATAATAAGTGGACTTATATAGCGCACGTATCCACCAACTGAGTGGTGCTCAAGGCGCATTATATTATTACCCCTGCTCATAAGGCTCATAAACCATTCCTGAAACCATCTCAGCTCCCTGGGGAGTATACAGCTCAATTGCTGCCATTAGAGCGCATATAGGGCTAATCAACCAACTCTGCCCTCACAGGTACCCATTTAACCCCTGGGTGGAGAGAAGCAATTATGGTCAAGTGTCTTGCTCAAGGACACAAGTGTCACGGCCGGGTTTCGAACCCACATTCTGCTACTAACACCAGAACTTGAGTCCGGTAAGCTAGACTGCTCGGCCACGACACTCCATCCAATTATCTATTGCTCTATGGGGGCCAGGTCAGAGGCCAAACCATATCTGCCGAGTAGCCAGGGATATATATATATATATATATATATATATATATATAGATTTGGCCATTGGCCCAGTGACTGTCTATCTTGGCTCTTAATCCTTGATGTTGATTAGAAGCTTCCTCTCTTGAGAGCTATTTTAAGAACAGGAAAGTGAACAGTGCCACAGGGTGAATTTAGCAACATGCGAAAGGCTAAACTTAACTCGCCAGAAATGGTGTGTCATTCAAAGTACTGTAGATCACTGAACACGCCGGCACCTTATTAAAGCTTAACCAGGGTACATCCTGGAGTATTGTAGTGGAGTTCTACTCAAAAAAGTTTCTAAGATTTTCAGTTGAGGTAAGTTTATTGAGATTATTTCTTATGGCGTTGATATACTACTCGGATGGTACTCAATCTTTAACTGGTTATGTGTAATTGTCGACCTAGTATTTAAGATTTGTAGCTTTGCATGATGAAAAGGAAAAGTAAAGACTGTTTGCGGTGTCATACCATGTGGAAAGATTTCCTCCTGAAGACGATCAGAGCATACTGATCGAAATGTTGAGTTGTAACCAACCAGTTCTTTTCAGAAATAATTCCTACTCAAAAGAGAATTTTGTTCAGATGGTGTCACCGCAAACAGTCTTGACCTAGTATTTGATCATTGCTTGATTGTATTTTATCAAAGACTTGCCTGACTCACAGTCACATGATCTCAAGAAATGTCGCTCTTTCTGAAATTTTCTTCTGAGCGAAACACCGAGTTGTAACCAACCAGTTCTTTTCAGAAATAATTCCTACTCAAAAGAGAATTTTGTTCAGATGGTGTCACCGCAAACAGTCTTAACCAGGGTAGTTGGCACCCCCCAATAATTTTTCTCAGTCGGCATTTAGAGCCGCAGTCGGCAAATGAAGCATCAAAGCTACTAGAACAAGGGTTGGTCCAGAATAAATTTTCAGTCAACAAAGCTAGAGCTATGCGTGTGTATTGTGCTTCTAATCACTGAAGGTTTGCCGAGTTGTCTGTTATAAGTTGTTTATAAGCTGTAGTTTCGGGTTGCCTGACTCACACGCACTTGATCTCAAGAAATGTATCTCTTTCTTAAATTTTCTTCTGTTCATGAGGAATTATTCACGTATTGTACCCCAAATGAAAGTAATGTGATGTATATCTTTGCCATGAAGATAATACCGCTGTTCTTAGTAAAAACTTGGTTAGGTCAGGTTGACCACTGAGATTCGTGGCTAATGCTTTCATACTCTCATGCCCTGGGAAGAAACGTGCTATGGCAGAAAATGTGTCATTGTCGCCCCAAGGGCCTATTGGTATCCTCATTGGGAGAATAGGGCTTCAATCAGGATAAAAGTATCTCCCAATCGGGATACTGTTATAGTTGACATCGTCCCCATGAACACCATTAAGGCACATGGTGTCATTGCCACCTTAGGTTTTCCCCCAATCAGGGCATATTGATATCCTCATTGGGATAATAGGGCTTCAATCTCTCCCAATCGGGATACTGTTATAGTTGACATCGTCCCCCATGAACACCATTAAGGCACAAGGTGTCATTGCCATCTCGGGTGTTTCCCCCAATCAGGGCATATTGATATCCTCATTAGGAGAATAGGGCTTCAATTGGGGTAAAAGTAGCTCCCAATCGGGATACTGTTACAGTTGATATCAACCCTGTGAGCCACACTATGTGTAGAGTTTATTCATTAGGCCAAAAAAAAGTCTCCGATTTCTGGTCATCAGTCGGCTTCAAAATCGGTGTGGTGACGGATTTTTTTTTTTTCTTTTTTTTCTAGCCTTTTTTTTTTTTTTTTTTGCCAACAGGGAAATATGTGATACATTGTATATGCAGAGACCAAATATGGTTGCTAAGAGAGGCCTCACAAATCGGGCAAACGTTCATAACCCCTATGTGAAAAAGTCATTTAAAACACAGCACGGCAGAATTCCAATCAATCCAGCAATTTGGGCTGCAATTGGACATCGTTTCATAGCAAAAAAAAAGAAAAAAGAAGAATATTAAAAATGCCGACGCGTGGCTCTGGGGCGACGCGTGGCTGTACACCCCTAAAGCAACTTATATAGGCTACACCCAATACGTAGGACACAATGTGATGTTGACGACACATTATGTCCAATAACCTGTAATCTGACTATTCCATGTCTTAGATTAGTTGGTCATGTGATACGTAAAAGCCCTGTAATTGGGTATTGTTTTCGAATAACATTAGATTTGAACAGCTTTTGTGCTCTTATTTTTCTTGTGTGAATACAGGCATATTGCTTGTAATTGTGCTTGTCTCTTTTAGGTTTTTTATTTTTATTTATTTATTTTTTTATTTTTATTTTTTTATATAATAATTCTTGTGTTTTGAATTCATTGCGTTTATTTTTATGCCACTTTTCAGGTTTTTGTATCCACCCACATTGTAAAAAAAAATTCATCAAATGATCTTCAACTTTATCTTATGGTCCTGTAGAACATCATTATTGTCAGTTTGGGTTTATTGTGAAATATATTTGTCAGGAACAAAAATGCATATTCACCTAAGGAAACTGAAGTGGTTTTATTCTGATTTTTTTTTTCTTCAGAAAAACATTGCGGTCAGGGAGATTATGGTAAATTCCTGGAATCCAACTGATTTCTCATAGTTCTTATTATTGTTGGTTTATTCATTAAAACATGGCGGCCGCAGGGCCAAATTGCATTTACATGTACAGTGTTTGAAAAACACTGTAGAAAATAAGTGACACCATGTGAGTTGCGGTGACACCATGTGAGTTGCGGTGACACCATGTGAGTTGCGGTGACACCATGTGAGTTGCGGTGACACCATGTGAGTTGCGGTGACACCATGTGAGTTGCGGTGACACCATGTGAGTTGCGGTGACACCATGTGAGTTGTGGTGACACCATGTGAGTTGAGGTGACACCATGTGAGTTGCGGTGACACCATGTGAGTTGCGGTGACACCATGTGAGTTGTGGTGACACCATGTGAGTTGCGGTGACACCATGTGAGTTGCGGTGACACCATGTGAGTTGCGGTGACACCATGTGAGTTGTGGTGACACCATGTGAGTTGTAACCTCCAGTTCTTTTCAGAACAAATTACTTCCTCAATTTGAGAATTTCACATGGTGTCACCGCAAACAGTCTTTACTTATCCTTTTCACCATGCAAAGCTACAAGTCTTACTACACGGTGTCACCGCAAACAGTCTTTACTTATCCTTTTTCACCATGCAAAGCTACAAATATTAGTGCAGAAAATAAATAACAAAATAAATACAAATTTATACAAGTTAAAATAGATTCTTAAAAAAAGAATAGCATTAAAATTTACAAATTAAACAAAGGAACACAATTAAAGTGGTGGCGACAGACAAAATAAAGTATTTACTATACATAACTGGGATAGAATAAACAAAAAACACACGAGGAACAGAAATACAGGCAAAGGCACACATACACTAGTAAAATCCAGTGCGTTTCTCCCCACCAGATGCCTGCTTTCTTAGCATTTCGTGATGGTTCAAATAATAAAGACTAGAGGTCCTCCTCTATTGAAGTGTGGCAGATTCATGTCAGTTCTTAAAAGGTGATGGCCAGGCTGACATTTGAAGTATAATATGACTGAGGATTCACAGCCATATTTCCTGTACAGAGTTCTCTCAATTCACAGGCGGTACATGCTGTGGGATTGAGTGATGAGACAATTGAATAAAGAAACAGGTTGACACTCGGGTCTATGTAGTGTCTTCTGCTGAGGGGGGGGGGGGGGGGGAGGAGGTTTATCAGGTTTATCATCTGACTGACCCTCACATACATGTAACAAGTCAATTCATTGCCCCCACCTGGTACCCTGAAGGTGATATGGCTGGTGATTGGATGACACTTATCTTGTTTGCCCTCCAGAGAAACGCAACGATTATGTGCATATTGCATGCTGTCAATTTTTTGGGGTGGATTTGAAGAGTATATTTTTATTTCAAGTTAAGTTTGATGACATATTTCTGTGAATGTAATGCATGTGAAGAGTGTAAAGATTTGGTGTTTGATATTGCATACATGCACTTGTTATAACAAACCACAGATTGCAGGTTCCAATCCTGCTTCAAATCAAGTCAGTTCACACCCAAAAAAAATGATTACAAACTAATTACATTCTGAATTCTTACAAAACTTTTATCAGAAATAATATGCTGTAATAGCTCGATGAAATTCTTGCATCTGGTGATAAACATTTGATTTGATTTTTGCCCTTACACCGACGTGTGTGTGAAACATTATGCTCAGTGCTTTCCGAGTGTCTGTAAATTAAAATCCACAGGCGACTCGACTCGGGCAGGATTCAAACCCATGACCACCTGCTTACTCGTGCAGACATCTTAATCTCTCAACCACCAGGCTTGCACGATGACAATTGGCCGGCTAGTAATCTGAGAGATTTGGGAGGGGGAAATAGAAGACATA
Organism: Zoroaster sp. YZ-2022; assembly: GCA_029582265.1. Taxonomy (NCBI): domain Eukaryota; kingdom Metazoa; phylum Echinodermata; class Asteroidea; order Forcipulatida; family Zoroasteridae; genus Zoroaster; species Zoroaster sp. YZ-2022. Next base: position 10,105,337 of record CM055822.1, read on the forward strand.
TCTTTATTCCCTCATCTCTGAGTAATCGCCCATATTTCTTGCAGGTTTAGGAATCATTCAATTACAGACGATCCATTTGTGATCTCTGATGAATATGGTACGCTCTTGCATAAGATTCTGAACAAGTGCCAATTCGAGATAAAGTAACCAATATAATTATTTTACATGTATTTAAAAAAAAAATGTTTGTTAAACAGAACATGTCATTATCATTTATAAATTTAGATATGTTGCCTCTTTTAAAATGGTTTTTCCCCTGTATCATTTCATGTAATTAAATAGTTTGGCATGTCCTGTGTAATTCTTTGAAATTAATTGCAACATGACCAAATAATCCTGTTGTTTGGTCACTATTTATAGAAGACAGAATATACCTGTCACTAACTAATTGAATCATCATTGTGTAATCTACATAGATATACTAAGCCCCCCCAAAGAAGTCTCTGGTTTCTGGTCTCAGCCAGCCACGTAGTCAGGACTTTTTCAGTGGGGGGGGGGGGGGGGTATGGGTTATGGGTTATGGGTTATGGGTTATGGTATGGGTTCCCAGGGGTATGGGCTTTTTCCCTTTTCTTTTCCTTTTCTTTTTTTGGGGCACTATCGGGATTTTTCATGGGGGGGCACCTGGGGGGGGGCATTGGAAATTTGTGGGGGGGGGCACGTGCCCTCCCAGGCCCCCCTGTTGCTACGCCGCTGGTCTCTGCGCATGTTGCCTCAGACCCGCGCGTTGGCATTTAAAATTTTCTTTTTTTTGCTGTCAATTGCAGCCAAAATTGCTGTATCGATTGGATTTCTGCCGTGCTGTGTTTTTCACCAAGGGGTAGGAACGTATTCCCGATTTGTGAGGCCACTCAATAGCCACCATACTTTGTATATGGGAAAGTTGGTCCCCCGCGTATACATGAATCACATATTTACAAAAAGAAAAGAAAGAAAAAAAGCGCTTCACTGCACCGATTTTGAAGCTGACCGATGACCAGAAACTGGAGAGTTTTCTTTCTTGGCCTAAGGCAAGATAATAAATGGGTTTAGTTAGATTTTGCCGATACGTGCCTTAGCTTCATTTACACCTTCATCCTTGACATTTATCCAATTATGAAACACTCCATATCAGAATGTTGCCATGTAGTTTCCACTGAATCGGCAATCACTGCATATTATTTCTGTTGGTTCATCTCATTTGTTTGTTAGAAATCCAATCTAAGGTTTTCTCTCTTAGGCAAAAAAAAAAAAAAAGTCTCCAGTTTCTGGTCATAGGTCGGCTTCAAAATCGGTGCATTTTTGCCACTGTGTGAAATATGTGATACATGACATGGAACCAGACCAAATTTCCCCACAAAGTATGGTGGCTAAGAGAGGTCTCACAAATCAGGCAAACTTTCATACTCCTATGTGAAAAAGTCAGCACGGCAGAATTCCAATCAATCCGGCAATTTTGGCTGCAATTGGACATCGTTTCATAGCACAAAAAAAACTTAAAAAAAACCTAAAAATGCCAATGTGCGGGTCTGAGACGACGTGTGCGGAGACCAGGAAACAGAGGCTTTTTTGTAGCCTTAGGGTCCTATATGGGGATAAAAACTTTTTGAATAGTTGTAATTTGCACTGGCTTTTTTCATTACTGATGTCTTCCCTCCCCTCGCCCCACCCCCCCCCCCCCAACCAGAGTATTAGCCAGGATTTGGAGATAAGGCATCCAAATTGGTTATTCTTTGAAAAACAGGATGTCCAAAACTTTAACTTACAATACTTTTGCACGTGTGTATTGCAAATAAAACAGGGTGTCCATTCAGCAAACTGGGCATCCAAAAGACACCCCAAGGTATTGCTGAATAATGCTGTGCCCCTAACCCATGACAATATCCTGGTTACAAAGTCTAAGATGGTTTTTTATTTTTTTTATTTTTTTTTAGGGTAATCTCTTGTATTTGTTAGCCTCTTATTCAGGACTACTGCCTCTTAATTAGATGCCCCCCACAAAAAGAAATACATTCCTAGCTTTGCACCTGTTAATTAGATTTTAAATGCGCTCATGGGTTGTTTGGAGCTTTGCCGCTCACCTCTTAGCACAGTTTTTTTTTCTTCCACAGCACTGTGAATATTCAGTCACCAGATCTGATTATAGCATCAATGCAAAGTGAAAGATTGGTCTGTTTTTTGTTTTTTTTTAGGTGTTCATGCGACAGCGCGAACACCTCTTGAAATTTTTTTTTTTTCTTTTTTTTTCTCCTTCTCGATGAGACTTATCTACCAAAACAACCATAGTTACAAAGTTCACAGAGCCTTCAAACTTGACACATACATGTAGTTGTCAATAGATTTATGACATATAGTTTCAGGTAAAGTTGTGACGTCATGGTGATGTCATTAGATATCGAAATACACTAAAATCCAATTTTAATATGTCAAAAAATCATATCTCATGAATAACAAAAGATATTTTCACAATCTTTGCATCATCTTACAGATCGTGAATTATGTGATATTTCGTACACAGACATGACCCAATCTGACCTCTCCTTCCCGTCGAAACCGGAAGTTTAAGTGAAAAAACTATTCTAAAGCACTTTTATAGGGTCTGCATCCAACATGATATGGTATTTGGGCGTGCCTTCCGTGGACCAAATTACTATTGACATGTGACCTTTTCAAAAATGTGACTGATGATGTCAACACCTGTCACAGCGCCCTCTGGCGGCGGGTTTAGAAAAATAAAAATTTTCTATCTCTAAAACCATAGCAAATTTGAATAAAAGTGACTCGTGACATCTTATCTTTTCAAAAAAAATATGTTTGATGACGTCATCAATGTTCAGAGCGCCACCTAGTGGCAGTTTTACAAAAGGGATTATTTTCCGATCTCAGAAATTGAACCAAAGCAGATACTAACGTTATTTTTTCATGATCATGACGAGGTCATATATATGACCTTCAAATCACCTCATTTATTGTTGCCATCCAATGACGTCATGTTTCAAATTTCACACTGAAAGAGTATCAAATAAAATGAAAATTTTACACCATTTTAACGTGAGGTTAGAGACTTTGTGATATTTGTCCACTTTCATAAGGACTCTACATGTATCTATTGGAAAATGAGTGTAGCACAAAACTGAATTTGACCTTAGAGCCCCTCTTTAACTATAGGTACCGTCTTCAGTGTAGAGGAGTTCAAATAACTCTTTATAGGGTTCGTCTGATTAATTGTTTCAGTTGCTGTATTAATTATCTTTATTATCAATAGTTACCATAAGCGAAGGGGATGGACTTTTTTTTTGCCACACTCACCTTTAATCAAAACAGGTGAAATGGGTGTTTCTCCATTTGCCTAAAATCAATAACCATCTCTTTGGCGGAAATCCCCTTCACCATGACAGAAGATGCAAGCATCGACTCATTGACAGCAAGCTCAATAACACCAACTACAGGACACCACAAAATCCAGCAACCTCTTGTCTCCTGTCCCCGTAATAATTGGAACACCTTGCCCAATCAAGAACACCCTCCTTGCCTCTCTAAATAACACAGTCTCACCGCCAATTCAAACATCTATGTGGAATATTTGATGGAATATCATCCAAGACCCAAGATCATCAGCTTTCTCAGCATCAAATATTTATCACCAAATACCCTCATCTATAAGAGTATTCACTCATCCACTTGAGTGAATCTTGCGATTGATTCAGTCAAATTTGTGCATGATTAGGCGTCCACTTACAAGTTTACAGGACAAGAAAATATGCACGCCCCTTCATGCCCCCTCATGACCCTCCCTGTTACCCTTCTTGTGAGTCGTGATCGTCCTTGAAGCCCAAATCATGTGTGAAATTAAACAGAGATTTGAATTTATTCATTAACTGGTGCCAGGAGGCAAACACTAAGTGAAATGATACACTGTGTGTAGCAGACCATAGCTTAATTAATTCCACCTTGGGTTTCACATGAACAAGTTTAACGCAGGTAATTTAAAGATTTGTGTCGATGTTGCAACAATGTTGTTATTATTATTTTTTTCAAAGCATTTCAAGGATTTAAAGATTAGAAAATTTAATTCTATTCCTATTGACTTAAGGCCCCCCAAAAAGTCTCCTGTTTCTGGTCTCTGTGGGCGTTGCCTCAGACCCACGCATCAACATTTATAATTTTTTTTTTTTTTTTTACTTTGAAACGATGTCTAATTGCAACCAAAATTGCTGGATTGATTGGAATTCTGCTGTGCTGTGCATTAAATGACTTTTTCACGTAGGGGTATGAATGTTTGCCCGATTTATGAGTCCTCTCTTAGCCATCATACTTTGTATATGGGAAATTTGCTCCCCGCGTATACAATGTATCATGTATTTTGTTGTTGACAAAAAAAAAAAAAAGATGGCCCCCCCCAAAAAAGCATCACCACACTGATTTTGAAGCCGTCTGATGACCAGAAACCGTAGATTTTTTGGGGGCCTAACCATTCAAAAGATTTTAGAAATTATGCCAAAAAAACCTTTGATAGAATCCAAATGTATCATTGAATCATGATCCCTTTACGCGGGAAGCATACATCATTGGTCAGCATACATCTGAACCAAGATTGCGCAAGTTGTCATACAAAGGTTTACTCAGTGTTTAAAGGGGCAATGTCGTCACAATCAACAGGGCATGGAATCGGAGTGCTAGCCTTAGTCTTAGAAATAATACCCCACATGATATAAGGGCAAACTACTTTTTGCTGGTGCACATAAATGAGCCAGTAATTTTCACTGTGTTCATCTTTAACTAGGACACCGATTCCATGCCCTGTTGAAAGTCTGCTCTGATTGTGATGACACTGTATCCTTAGGTTGTGTGGTTTACAAGTACATACTGAAAATGCATTCAGATTTGCTTGTATTCATTCATTCTAACTTGCATTTCAGGAAAGAGAACTCCTTTCTAAATTCAAACCGGAAATTATTTCACTTTTTCTTTTAAGATTACAGCACTTTAGAGACGACTATTTGTAGGGAAAATGAATACCATTATCAGTTTCATATTCTAACATCTGTTCAAGTTTTGAATTACCCATTCTTAATTTTCCTTTAAAATAATGAAAACAAAATGCCTATTTGGTGTCTTTTTGTTATGCCTGCTCATCTGGAAAGAATGAATTTTTCCCAGAAACCCTTCACTAAGTCATAAAAATGGAGAATCACTTTATACATTGAGTAAAATTCAAAGAACTTGTCCATGCCGACTTGTATCTCATAGCAACCAGCCAATCATGCACTGCCTACACACTGTGTTCTGATGACATTCAACCAACCAAAACAGGCTCTGTGTGTCTGCATTCATCATTCACACTCCGTTTGTGCTGTTACGTGTCCATGATTTGACTGAACGTCTGTGCACCACCACGGCTCAGTTGCAGCTCACCCATCTCAAATTCATTACCAGTGTTGTACAGAAAGGATAATAGATATAGCTCCATCAAACGGAGAGAGTGGCTATTACCTCGGTGTTGCAAATTTCAATCTTCGCATATTAGCAGACAGTCGGTTAGGCAGTAACGCATTCACCAAACAATTTGTGCATGCGCATGTTTTCAGAGAGGAATTTACAAGATTTTTTTTTTTTTTCAATCACGATTGTTGTCTGAAAAGTGCAGGTGCGTGGAATATTTCCTGGCATACAGTGGTGAGTACGTGGATTTTATGTCTCAGTGTTGCAATTTTGTGCTATGAATTTAAACAGTTTTGGTTGGATTTGTGGTTTCTGAATAGCAGAAAAGTGTGGGGCAGCTGTTCTTAGTTTAATAATAATAAGCAGTTCTTATATAGTGCTAAATTCCATCTAGATCAGAGCGCTTCCAGCACGCATCGGAATATAGTAATGGTTGATTGGAAAAGGTGAGTTTCCCATGCAGCAGAGGGCTCAAGAATGATCCTGAACCGATGAATCTAGTAGCTCTGTGCCCTGTTCTTAAAAGTTTCCTAAAATGTATCTTTTGAAAGCTGCAGTATATTTATGAATTGTAATAATTCTAGACACAATACATGTGTAGTAGTATAATATATTTGATAATAAAATTAAATATTGGTAATGTGCTTATTTTAGGCCCACCAAAAAAGTCTCAGGTTTCTGGTATCTGTGCGCGTTGGCCTCAGACCAGCGTGTCGACATTTTTAATTTTTGTTGTTGTTGTTGTTGTTGTTGTTGTTGCTATGAAACGATGTCCAATTGCAGCCAAAATTGCTGGGTCGATTGGAATTCTGCCATGCTGTGTTTTAAACAACTTTTTCACATAGGGGTGTGGAAATTTGCCCGATTTGTGAGGCCTCTCTTAGCCACCATACTTTGTATACATGTATATGGGAAATTTGGTCTCTGCATATACATGTATTTTCCTGTTGGCCAAAAAAAAAAAGAGATTACCAAAAAAAAAAAAACTAAAAAAAAAAAAACATGTCACATCACTGATTTTGAAGCCGATCAAGACCAGAAACCGGAGCCTTTTTTTTTGGCCTTAATTTTGGTTTTTGTTTTCTGACCATTTTGTTGTGTCTGTAAATAAACATCTGGATTTCACTTTCTTGTTGTAATTTTGTAATATGACATACAAATGTAAAAATAAACCTTTCAATTAGTAGGCTGTTGGTCTATTTATAGACGACCTAATATTCTGTGTTGACTGTTTTGAGTTTTTCAATTTGAATTTGAATCAAGTAGATGGAGCCTAGTTCATTTGCATTTTTGAGTATACATATTTTTTTTTATGAGCTCGATCTGTACATACTCTGTGTACTATTTTGTGCCGAGATTTGTGTGCATAAATTCCTACACTACAGGCTTTATTTGATGTTTGTAAAGTCAAGTTGTTTTTGGGTGTTTTTTCCCCTCTTTCTAACGAAGGCAAAATAGTAGTTATTGGCCTTACGTTTTGAACCTAGCAGGTTCTTTCTCAAAGGCAAAATGGGGCGGAATACAAACATACATACATACATACATACACCCCTACATACATACATACATACATGCATACATACATACATACATACATACATACATAATAATAATAAATAATAATAATGTGTGGATTTATATAGCGCACGTATCCACCAACTAAGTGGTGCTCAAGGCGCATTATATTATTATCCCTGCTCATAAGGCTCATAAGGCTCATAAATCGTTCCTGAAACCATCTCAGCTCCCTGGGGAGTATACAGCTCAATTGCTGCCATTTCTAGCGCATATAGAGCAAACCAACTCTGCCTTCACAGGTACCCATTTAACCCCTGGGTAGAGAGAAGCAATTATGATTAAGTGTCTTGCTCAAGGACACAAGTGTCACGGCCGTGATTCGAACCCACATTATGTTGCTAACACCAGAACTTGAATCCGGTAAGCTAGACCGCTCGGCCACGACACCTCATACATACATACATACATACATACATACATGCATGCATACATACATACATACATGCATGCATACATACATACATGCATGCATACATGCATACATACATAAACACAAGAGAATTGTACTAAAGGAGTGGTCCGTGAGGAATAAATGCTGTCAGAAGTCAATGCATATGGTGATTTCAGCTTATACCTGACACACTAATCACTGCATTTAGAAGTCAATGCATATGGTGATTTCAGCTTATACCTGACACACTAATCACTGCATTTAGAAGTCGATGCGTATGGTGATTTCAGCTTATACCTGACACACTAATCACTGCATTTAGAAGTCAATGCATATGGTGATTTCAGCTTATACCTGACACACTAATCACTGCATTTAGAAGTCGATGGGTATGGTGATTTCAGCTTATACCTGACACACTAATCACTGCATTTAGAAGTCAATGCATATGGTGATTTCAGCTTATACCTGACACACTAATCACTGCATTTAGAAGTCGATGGGTATGGTGATTTCAGCTTATACCTGACACACTAATCACTGCATTTAGAAGTCGATGCATATGGTGATTTCAGCTTATACCTGACACACTAATCACTGCATTTAGAAGTCAATGCATATGGTGATTTCAGCTTATACCTGACACACTAATCACTGCATTTAGAAGTCGATGCGTATGGTGATTTCAGCTTATACCTGACACACTAATCACTGCATTTAGAAGTCGATGCGTATGGTGATTTCAGCTTATACCTGACACACTAATCACTGCATTTAGAAGTCGATGCATATGGTGATTTCAGCTTATACCTGACACACTAATCACTGCATTTAGAAGTCGATGCGTATGGTGATTTCAGCTTATACCTGACACACTAATCACTGCATTTAGAAGTCGATGGGTATGGTGATTTCAGCTTATACCTGACACACTAATCACTGCATTTAGAAGTCGATGGGTATGGTGATTTCAGCTTATACCTGACACACTAATCACTGCATTTAGAAGTCAATGCATATGGTGATTTCAGCTTATACCTGACACACTAATCACTGCATTTAGAAGTCGATGGGTATGGTGATTTCAGCTTATACCTGACACACTAATCACTGCATTTAGAAGTCGATGCATATGGTGATTTCAGCTTATACCTGACGCACTAATCACTGCATTTAGAAGTCGATGAGTATGGTGATTTCAGCTTATACCTGACACACTAATCACTGCATTTAGAAGTCAATGCGTATGGTGATTTCAGCTTATACCTGACACACTAATCACTGCATTTATTTTCTCCGCAAACAGAATCTAAAAAGAAGAATAAGTAAAATAAAATCAAGAGTCAAGAATATGCCCGAACCAGTTAGTCAGCTTCGGATGATTTACTCCCTGGAATCAGGGCCCTAATTGATGACCATGGATCCCACTTATCATTAATCTTGGTCCAATTAAGACGTCTTTAAGAATGTGATCTATGCGTGTAGGTATTTAAAGTGAATTTTTAAGGCATGGATTAGGCAAAAAAAAAAAAAAAAGGTCTCCGGTTTCTGGTCATTTTGGCTTCAAAATCAGTACGGTGACACGCTTTTAAAATTCTTTTTGGTAATCTTTTTTTCCCAACCAGTAAAATATGTGATATGTATACGACATAAAACACAATAAAGGGGGCCACTTTGCATCCGTCACGTTAGCAGTTTTTCCAATGGTTGTTATTTATTTTTAAGTACCTGAAACCACCCAAAAAGTGTTTCAACATGTGAATGGACATGCAGGCTTATACTAGAACTAATTTGAGTTGATTTATTTAATTTTTAATTTTTTTTAATTTATTTTTTTACCCTCAAATTTCTGTAAAAATTGGACGGAAAAAGTTGTTGATGGAAATTTTAGGGTAATTAAAAAAATAATAGTAATAATCAACTCAAATTATCTTTAGGATAAGCATGCATGTCTATTCAAATGTTGAAATTCTTTTTGGGTGGTTTCAGATATTTAAAAAAAAATTACAACCATTAGAAAAACTGCTAACGTGACGGTAGGAAAGTGGCCCCCTTTATTGTGTTTTATGTCATACGCAGTTATTGGAAGCAGACCAAATTTGCCATATACAAAGTATGGTGGCTAAGAGATGCCTCACAAATCGGGCAAACATTCATACCCCTATGTGAAAAGGTCAATTAAAACACAGCACTGCAGGATTCCAATCAATCCAGCAATTTTTTGCTGCAATTGGAGATTGTTTCATAGCAAAAAAAAATAATAATAATAAAATAAAAATGATGATGCACGGGTTTGAGGCAACGCGTGTGGAGACCAGTAACCAAAGACTTTTTTGAGGGGAGGGTGGGCCTTAAACTTGGATATCATTTATTTTGGGCCTTCTGCCATGTGTGCGACGGTATGAAAATTGTGTTCTAAATGTGTGCTTGTGGCATATGCATTACTTGAAATATGCTTGAGCATGTTATGGTACCGGTACTGGTACACATATGTATTCAACATATATTAAACAAGTGATGCAAAGCAACAGCAAGATATTAAAGATGTTTTTTTTTAAAGTCCTTGTTATTTTCTGATCTTACCCTCGATCAACATATTGCGTGCTGATTGTTTCCTTTGGAAAAGTGAATGCTATAAGCAACAGAAGTGTTAAGAAACAGATAATAAGATATTCAAGACGTTTTTTAAAAAAAGTCCTTGTTATTTTCTGAACTTACCCCCGATCAACACATTGCATGCTGATTGTTTCCTTTGGAAAAGTGAATGCTATAAGCAACAGAAGTGTTAAGAAACAGATAATAAGATATTCAAGACGTTTTTTTTTAAAAGTCCTTATTTTCTGATCTTACCCTCGATCAACACATTGCGTGCTGATTGGTTCCTTTGGAAAAACGAATGCTATAAGCAACAGAAGTGTTAAGAAACAGATAATAAGATATTCAAGACGTTTTTTTTTTAAAGTCCTTGTTATTTTCTGATCTTACCCTCAATCAACACATTGCGTGCTGATTGGTTCCTTTGGAAAAGCGAATGCTATAAGCAACAGAAGTGTTAAGAAACAGATAATAAGATATTCAAGACGTTTTTAGAAGTCCATGTTTTTTTTGTGTGATCTTGCCCGCGGTCAGTCAGTCTGGACAGTTCAACAAATAGGCTAGGCTGCAACAGATATCTTTACCTACATGTAAGACTAACCTCTCATTCACATTGACATCAGCTTGTTTACCATACTGAATTGATTTTAGCTTTGATATATGAAATTGACATTCAATCTGTTGGAGGATTGATAATATTCATAAATATTTATAACTTTCTGCATGTTAGGTTTTTGTACATGCACATATATATGGTAACTGTGTGTCTGTGTAGGTAATAATTAGTTTTCTACTGTTTTTGGATTTACTTTCAGCAATGCATTGACGTCATGAAGAAATTAACATCGAAACAGGTTTTAAAAAAACTAAGGAATATTCACTCTTAGGTTACAATATAGGACAAAGTCATGAATAATACGATATTTCAGCAAATATAAACTTTAGCCAAAAAAGGCAAAATGGCAGACTGCATGCATCATCCTTTTTAGCCAAAAGTTGTGAATCCTGAACTGTTGATCATTGATTTTTTTTAATTTCAAATGGGTTTATTCCACTGTTTGCCCTAAGTTTTTTGGTTTCTTTTTTTGGCCAAGGTTTTAAGCAAATATCTGATGATGAAGATGCAATATATAAACACACTAAACTTAACAAATAAAAATATAATTGTTTTGCCATAAATCCATAGTGATGATAAACCTTGGGCAGTTGACTTCATCAGACCACGTATAATCGTCTGGCGATGGACAGACCAGCGCGTATATGTGTGTTGTGTGCCAGCTGTTACAATAAAGCTTTGTGTAATGTGCAACTTCAGAGCTCAACAATGTGTATAAATGTCTGTTGCATCGTGCTGGTGACTCACATACTAAGTAGTCAGTGTTTCATGGCCAAATTTAATACAATGACTTTAAATCTACTTTTTTTTAAACGGAAATTACTCAATATTTGAATATTGATCGCAATGCTGATACAGTTATTCAATTAAAGAGACAGTATCGTCACAATCAGAGCAGACTTTCAACAGGGCATGGAATCGGTGTCCTAGTTTAAGATGAACACAGTGACTGAAAATTACTGGCTCGTTTATGTAGAAGCAACGGTAATATGACCTTATCATGTAGGGTGTTACTTTCAGTCACATGAGTTAATGTAAAACTAGCACTCCGATTCTATGCCCTGTTGATAGCAATGATATTGTCCCTTGGAATAAACGTTCCAACTTTTTTGAACCAAAATATGTTACTCGATGTGTCTATATTTGTATGCTAGTAATGTTATCTGCTCTGCGCATATCTGAAGCCCTCCAGTGGTGAAATTACACCCAGTGTCCTGATGATAATAGCCAATCTGGCATCAAGTGAGCATTGTGTGTGTACACTTTATGCATGTATGTTATGGTAATTCGTGTGTGTGTACTTCTGCGGGCCAGTGATCGCTGGATAAAAACTGCGCGTGCGCACATCAACTGCAAATTGTGCAAAACACAATGCACTTTGCTGCCCTATCGATCAACAGTGATTTAACAGCATGTGCCCGATCAGCAGCGCATGCAAAGTTGGGAGTATACAAGTCAAGATGATGAATGGATCACTAACACGGCAACATTGCAAGCATGTGTGCGTAGTGATCTGTAGGATGTAGCTGTTGCACAAGATCTAAACAGCCCGAGGGAGTCGGGTGAAACACAATGACACCCCAAACATTCCCTTGACATTTGATAGTATCCCTGAAGCACTATAGGACCTAGTGTTACCAGTCTGTATGTATCACCCACACATACTCCCCGAAGGAAGAAGTAATGGTTACTTCACTTGTAAAATTAATTCAATTTCTAGCTGGCATGACCCTCCAGTCATTGCTCAAGATTTGACAACATTTAAAGTATCTTACAAGCTGCAATCCATGTGATCAATATAAGACTCCTAGGCAAGGGATTGGGTGGGTGTTACAGGAGACAGGAATGCAGACACAGAATAAGATCAGAATCAAGCCTGTAGCGTCAGTCTCTGGGCATTAATTGTTTTTAAAAGGTATTGTTACATAGTGCTCTGTTATGATCATCATAATTCCTTGCTTAATACTTGTGTAAACAAGTAGAATCGCATTTTATAATTATTTATAACAGATTTACAACGTGGGTTAAACAAAAATAACCTTACTACAAAAATTTAGTGTTGAAGTTTGACTGGATTCTTATCTGGATCATGTCCGTTGCTGTAGTATGACAGTGGTAATCATTAGAATAGAAGCATAATTGTGATTACTACAGGAAATTTCTATTTGCCATTTTGGGAGTATACACCCATCACAACTGCAACTTTTTTGTCAGCTGAATTTTCATTCAAATCACTGTCAATTGTGCATGCATGGTTGAATTTCAACCATTTCATTACGAGCTGTGTAGAACATGTCATTCTGTCATTTTCTTTTTGAATTTATAAAATTCATGCAATACTTGTTGAGATATTCTTAAAAAATATTAGGGGGAACTTAGAAGTTGTGATGGGTGTATACAATGAGGAACAAGAAAGCATTTGAAAATTGTCCATTATTTATTTATTATTTTCGATATTTTCCTCAATGCAGACAAAATACAGATTAGTTTTGTTTTTACAGGTCAAGCCCACAGTTTCTTAACCTTTCATCTTAAATGTTCATTTGATTCAGGTGCAGGGCGGACTAGGGAGACTGTTTATAGTCACCCCAAAAGTCTGTCTATAGTCCCATTTTGTTTAATTATAAAATAAAAAAACAGCAAAGGTTACCTCACTTTGGGCAATGGACTTGCCTTGACATGTCCACACACCCCCTTTTAAGACTGAATTTGAATGTAATGTCCCAAAAACGGTCACGTCCGCCCCCCCCCCCCAAAAAAAAACCCCACCAAAAAAACCGCTCCTGAAAAGATTTACACCCGAGCTAAAAACCTTTGGAAACAAATTGACTACAAATCATGTCTAGGGAAATAAATTTCCACACAACCGTAAACAGTGAAGAAGATCATCGATGGAAGGGTCAGATAAATAACTGTCAAATACTTGATCTAGATACTGTTATGTATTCAATTTGAATTCTTCTGTCTATGATTATCATTAATATGAATGTACAGAATTGGTAATGTTGGCCAAAAAATACTTCTAATAATAGTGTGCTCACTCTCTTAGAATCAAGAGATGTATTTATAACGCTATTATACAATCAACCTGTGATAATTTTCAGCTGATGTTGTGTAGTTGAAAAAAGTGAAAAAAGTGAGTTTTTTGTACTCACTCTTACATGGTATTTAGGATACAGTACTTATATTATTTAGTACGTAATATTTAGGATAAATTTTAACTGGAATTTATTTCACTTTCAAAAGGGACAAATAAACTGCAGATTAAAAACATTTCCAGGGTGACATCAAATTAGTTTCACGTTGCAGTTTTGTTATTTTTTCGTCCTAAAATTCTTCCTGAATTGTTGGTCATATTTTTTTCAATACTGGTTTCGGTTAGCTGGTTAGCACATTTATAAATGGTTAGTGGAGTTTCGGTCGATTAACTGATTAACTGGTTAACCATTCCCAACACTAATATAAACACAGGTTTGTCTTACATGTATTTGCTTTAACCCTCCTACTACTACAAGGGTCAAAATCAGTCAAAATGTTGATATTCTTGCCAAGGTATCTCTAGTGCACTTAAAAGTCAAACACTGTTAAACCTTATGTGTTTTAGTAAGTACATTTACAGGTCAAAATGAGTCGACCGTTTTTGACTGGTAAAAGCATCGTCTGGTATTGTTCAGAGTGGTCAAAATGACAGTCAAAACCAGTCAAAAATGCCAGTGTGTGCACATTTGGGTCAACAGTCAAAACAGGCAATTGACTGATTTTGACCTCTATAGCTACTTGCCACTAAAGTTCAGCTAAAGTAGGAGGGTTAAATCATGCTGTAAATAAAATTCTATTTTTATTTTTAAATTTAGAGGGTCATAGGGCAGCTCTGTTTGTTTAAGAAACAAAACTAGCAGAAACAACAAGTGCCAACATTCTAGACATGAGATCGAACACTATTTGTTGACATTGAAATCTAAGTTTTCAGGAGAAGATGTAAAGCAACCTTCCTTTACATAGACACCCTGATCATATAGCACTAAGGTCATTATTCAGATGCAGTGTAGCGTATACATGTGAGATGATGTCATGTTACTCCATCCAAAATGCCAGGTTACAAAAGAAAGCAAAAACCAGCGAGGGTAAAAACTGACTGGAGTCATCTTGAGTTACCTTTGACACGATCATTGTCAATATACTATCCTGATTGGGAGATATTTTTTTCCAGATTGGAACTTAACTCTCAACACTGTTCAAAGACCAATGTGAATTGTTGACATGACCTTCTGGACAAGACCTTCCAGACTGGGAGATATTTTTAATCTTGATTAAGAATAAAAATGGGCCCAAATGACACCTTCTGGAGTAATATACCCAATTGGATTTCATTTTTATCCCGATTGAAAACCAATTCTCCCAATCAAGATATCTATAATGAGCCCCAATCAGGAAAGCCTTAGGTGAGAATGACACCTTCTGGAATGCTATCCCAAATGGCACCCTATTCTCCCAATGAGGATAAAATGGGCCCCAATCAGGAAAGCCTTGGGTGATGACACCTCGCAATTGAGATTTCATTTTATCCCGATTGGAACCCCATTCTCCCAATGAGGATAAAATGGGCCCCAATCAGAAAGCCTTGATGAGTGATGACACCTTCTAGAATACTGTAACAATTGCGATTTCATTTTATCCCGATTGGAACCCCATTTTCCAAATGAGGATATATTAGACCCCAATCAGGAATGCCTTGGGTGACAACGACACCAGCTAAGTGAAATCACGACCAGGGATTAAGATAATTGTGCATATATATATATATATATATATATATATATATATATATATATATATATATATATATATATATATATATATATATATATACTGGATTAGAATCAAGAAACATTGTGTGAACTTATATCATGCCAGGTAAAACTTGTAGCTTTGCATGGTGAGGATGATAAGTAAGACTAATTGCGGTGACACCATGTGGAATCTCAATTGAGTAGTAATTAGTTCTGAAAAGAACTGGTGGTACAACTCGACGTTTCGATCAGTATGCTCTGATCGTCCTCAGGAGAATGCTGGACTCTGGAAAATGCTGCTGCTTAAGTAGACTGCTGGAGGATCATCCCATGAATGGATGCTGGAGGATTAGTTCGTTGAGGCGCGCAGGCGGGAACTGTTGAGACTAGGATCCTATGGGTTATATCATGCCTTTAAACTTGCACAGTTTAGCATTACAAAGTCAGTTATATTTTTAAATCCTGAACAATTTCTTTCTCTCAATGTTTCTGAAGTATTATTGATTTCTCATACTTACTTAGGTGTAAAGGAATTGAATATTGTTTTATACAATGTTTGGGGAAGGTAAGGTTTTCGCAGTGGTTATTCTGCGACAGAAGACAACATTCCTCATCTCAAAATGTGTGCCATCCAAACACCATCTGTCTGTAAATCAGAACTTTAAATCAATACTTTTGAGGACGAATTACTTAGAAGGTTTCTGCTTGTATATCAAACATTTGCGTGAGTGTACGTGTGTTTGTATTAGAGTGCTGTGGGCAGTAGGGGGATTGTGTAGATGAAAGGAGATTTAGCAGTCCGATCTAGTATAATTCTGGCAAAAGGGCTAACTGTTGATAGGGCTAACGCTGAACTACATCAGTACAAGTGTACATGTATGGATTGTGATTTCAGAGCTGTATATATAGGTACACTGTACACTGTACACTGTCCTAAAAGGGTATTCATGTCATCTTGTCGCCCCACTGAGGATAAAGTCCGCTTGTAAACAAGTTTCCAGGATAAAAATCCTGCATTATGCGCTGCTGGATTATTCCTCTTAAATCCCCACCTACACATTGTTGTTGTTGTTGCTTTTACATCCACAATTTGTAATTGGAAAAACTGCTTCTGTGAGTATACGTGCTCTCTTTGATTCTAGATATAAGTAAGACATGTAGCTTTGCACGGTGAAAAGGATAAGTGTTTGCGGTGACATCATATAGACTTTTGAGAAGTAAATAGTTCTGAAACGAACCGGTTGGTTACAACTCAACGTTTTGATCAGTATGCTCTGATTGTCTTCAGGAGAATTTTCTCAGAAAAGGAAGCACCTGTTGTGATGAAAATCATGACATATATTTATTGAAAACTAGAAGGTTAAAATGAATGTACGTATACGTAACCAAGTATCAATGTTGTACCTTCTCCTTTTGAAGATCTTCAGACTGCTACCATAATGATCCCATCATCAGTAGGCCTTGATAGTGGAGTGTCGTGGCCGAGCGGTCTCGTGCATTGGACTCATGTTCTGGTGTTGTCAGAATGTGGGTTCGAATCCTGGCCAGGCCAGTCACCGCGCTTGTGTCCTTGAGCAAGACACTTAACCATAATATTGCTTCATCAAGCCGTAGGTCTCATGATTATTAAAGTAATGCACGTAAAAGAACTCTTATCGTTGAAGACTAGCGGTTTACCCCAGTGTTTCTGGTTCACATAGCAAGTGCCTATAGCCATGTTTACAGGTTTCCTCATCACGCTTCCAAGCTACAGTGCTTTACAATTTTAAAACTTGAAACAATTTTGTTATTTTCTAAAAAACGCAAGCACCTATTATTATGAAAATTATTATATATTTATTGAAAACTAGATGGTTGAAATGAATGTACGTATACATATACAAACACTAATGTTGTCCTTCTCTTTATATCTGCAGACAGGTCACATATGGTGCAATCATCACTAGGCCATGATACATACATGTATTCCTCTGGTAAAAAGATTTACAGGTCGCATAAAAAAGAATAAAATAAATGGTTGATTTATGGGACATGAAATTAGATAAAACCTCTGTCAGCCCCCCAAAAAAACATTTGTTGAGCTAGACCTTGAGATCAGACACAAAGATACCACTGGTTAAGTGAAATCTCATGTCATTCTTCACTTTGGGCCGGGAATGACAATACAAGATAAGATGAAGGCAAACTTGAACAATTGCATTCATCAAGAGCAAAACTAACAGGCAGGAGATCTGTTGTCATGGCATTTACCACTTAAGAAATGTATCAAACTATTCAGACGCTAAAGCCACAAAACCCGGACTTGACAAGAAGCACCATTAGAAATGGAGTGTTCTCTATCCTTTCTCTATGGTTACATGTATTCCATGGACTCGGTCAACAGTCACTTTGGGCTTGTCATAGATTAATCATCCATAAGCCTATACATTGTAGGGCTTATGAAGAATTGAAGGGACAAAGTTTGGTTTTCACTTCTCTTATTATAAACTTGATTATTTTTATATGTCTTTACAATACATACTTTTTACACATACCCACATGCTTTGGCTGGAGTTAAGTGGTAAAAAAAACTATAGCTTCCGTACAGCTTACAGGGAAAGATCTACTTGCCACATCATTTTTGAATTTTAATTTATTGTAATTAATTGTGATTTTTTTGTTTTAAATTTGTATTTGTATCCATTCCAAAATAGTTGCGGTGGCATTTTTTTTTGTTTTTTTTGTTTTTTGCCAACCATTGAAATATGTCATACATAAAAACATGGTTATTGGAACCAGACCAAATTTCCCATACACAAAGTATGGTGGCTAAGAAAGGCCTCACAAATCAGGAAAACTTTCATACCCCCTATGTGAAAAAGTCATTTAAAACACAGCACGGCAGTATTCCAATCGATCCATCAATTTTGGCTGCAATTGGACATCGTTTCATAGCATAAAAAAAGAAAACGATGCACAGCTCTGAGGCGACACGCACAGAGACCAGAAACTGCATACTCTTTTTGTTTGGCCTATAGCCCATATATTTAATAATACAAAAATGCTTATGGCCCTGTCACACTGTTGCGTATCGTGCTAGCGTATGCCAGCGTATGAAAATTATCACTCATACGCTAGGGGTACGTTAGGCATAGGTTGTATACGTTTCAAGCACGGTGGCATACGCTGGCATACGCTGGCATACGCTGAGGCAGAAATACATTTTTAAGCATGCTTAAAAATTTTGTGCGTATGCGGACGTATGGTTAATACGCTAAGCATACGCTAGGCATACGCTGAATACGCTAGAGGTACGATATAGGTACGTTACTCATAGGTCGAGTACGCTGGACATAAGTTGCCATACGTTGGCATGAAGGTGTACCGTACAGCTAGCATATTGATAGCGCATTGAAAGGCCGCCGATTATATAGGCACTTTGTCACGTGATAGGCGGATAGGCGGTACGCTGGGCATGCGCAGTTCATACGCTACTCATACGCTAGCCATACGCAGAGTACGCTGTCCATACGCTGGTCATACGCTGTTCATACGCTGTTCATACGCTGTTCATACGCTGTTCATACGCTGTTCATACGCTGACCATACGCTGACATACGCTGGTCGTACGCTGACATTTGTTGACATTCGCTGTCCATACGCTGTCAATACGCTTGCCATACACTACTCATACGCTACTCATAGGTTCAATACGGTAAGTATACGCACAATTCTGTATTTTCAAGGGCTTTTTGTGCGTATGAAAATTATATTATGAATTTTCATACGCAACTCTTACGTTTCTCTCATACGCAACAGTGTGACAGGGCCATTATGAAAGTGAAAACTGGATCTTTGATTAAAGACAATCCATCACCATTTTCCAACCAGCTAATATGGCTAGTCAATTAACCATCATTTTCAAGTCAATTTTGGGACAGAGATATTGTTTCTTTTTATAAAATGTCGTTTGAGGAGGAGTAATTATCCCATTGCCGTTCCCTGTGCCCACTGATTAACTAGTCAAGGACTCAAGGCATCCTGCTCTAATGGATCAAGTATTCTATTAGATTACTAGATCGTTAAGTGATCAGTGCTATTATGTCATTAAAGGTAGTAATGATACAGAGTGTTACATCTAAATGAAAGAGACAGAGAATGAAATGGTTAATAATGAAGTAATGGAAAAGGCCCAAAAACGAATATCTCTGGTTTCTGGTCTTTGCATGCATTGCCTCAGACCTGTGCATAGGTCTGCATTTTTTATTTTCTTTCTTTCTTTTTTTGTCTATGAAACGCTGTGATGTCCAATTGCAGCCAAAATTGCTGGATCGATTGGAATTCTGCCGTGCTGTGTTTTAAACAACTTTTTTGTTCACATAGGGGTATGAATGCTTGCCCAATTTGTGAGTCCTCTCTTAGCCACCATACTTTGTGTATGGGAAATTTGGTCTGGTTCCAATAACATATTTCACTGGTTGGCAAAAAATAAATTACCCCCCCCCCCTAAATAAAAATCGCTTGACTGCACCGATTTTGAAGTGGACCTATGACCAGAAGCTGGAGACTTCTTTAGGGTCGAACACAAGTCTTGAAATAGTGTTCATAATGAATGTATGCCCGATTTGTGAGTCCTCTCTTAGCCGCCATACTTTGTGTATGGGAAATTTGGTCTGGTTCCAATAACCGCGTATACATGTATCACATATTTCACTGGTTGGCAAAAAATAAATTACCCCCCCCCCCCCCCCCCCCCAAATAAAAATCACTTGACTGCACCGATTTTGAAGTGGACCTATGACCAGAAGCTGGAGACTTCTTTGGGGTCGAACACAAGTCTTGAAATAGTGTTCATAATGAATGTATGCCCGATTTGTGAGTCCTCTCTTAGCCGCCATACTTTGTGTATGGGAAATTTGGTCTGGTTCCAATAACCGCGTATACATGTATCACATATTTCACTGGTTAGCAAAAAATAAATTACCCCCCCATCCGAAAAAAAAAGCACTTGACTGCACCGATATTGAAGTGGACCTATGAAGCTGGAGACTTTTTTGGGGTCGAACACAAGTCTTGAAATAGTGTTCATAATGAATACAGAGGCATCTGGTCGGGAGTGAGTTCCAGGGGTGCGTTTGCAAACAATTTTGAGTGGAACCAATTGTGCGCCGCCAACGTTGGCGAACGTTGGCCAACATAGTTTTGATGTGTTTGCGGTTGTGCGAACGTTGCGCTTACAATCGGTTCCACTTTGACCCATCCGTCCCCAAACGTTCGCACGAACGTTTGCGATACATTCGCGCAAACGGAACGCAGCCCTGGTCGGGAGTGAGTTCCTGGTGTTGCATTTTGGCTTTTCAAGTAGATTTTTGTTTTCAACCATGAACCCAATGATGACATAACAAGTCAGTGATCTAATTGTTCATAAGATACCTGGAGTATAAGAATCATAAATATTTGGTTATTGGGTTTTATGTGATTGGGTTAATTTCTTTGGGTATATATCATCAGCGTGATTTGGCTTGTTAAACAAAAGGGTTTAAAAATAAAGTGTTGTTTTACTAGAACCCTTTTCAGGGTGTCTCATCAAAAACAGGACATGGTGACAAAATCGTGGTGAGAATTGGATATAGTTTCCTGGAAAATGATACTAGCACCAGTGGCATTACCAAGGGGGAGGGGGCAAGGGTAGGGCTGTGCCGGGTATCCGGATACCCGACCGAAAATGTCATTACCCGGTCCATTTTTCGGTTCCAATTACCCGTAAACGACTTTTTAAAATTCGGACTTAGTTAACATTTGAGCGGTGCAAACAGAAATCTGTGACTCTTGAACAATGCACTTGTACAGACAATTATCTTTAAATTCAAGAGATTACACTCCAATAAAGAAAAGATCGATAGTATGGTATCCTCTGTATTATAAAAGTCAATTTGTTACCATTTACAGTACATGTATTTGTACACCACTGGAGGCATGTTTTTAACAAAAATAAAAACGGGTATCCGGGTATCCGAAGTTTCCTGATTTCGGGTATCCGGTTCCAAAAATATCCGAAAATGCACAGCCCTAGGCGAGGGGTGGCCCCCCCACTTGTTAGGAAAATAGTCTCTGTCAGTAAATTCCCGAACTTGTTGGTATTTCTGATTGACATAATCTGTCAGTTCATTTGAGTTTTGTGTAAGTAAATTTACACCCCCCCCCCCCATAACATGTTTTCCCTCCCACTCTGAAAATCCTTGCTATGCCACTGACTTGCACTGTTTGGTTTGGTTTGGTTTTCAGAGGCTCTTTAATTACAGCTTTTGTATTACAAGTCCAGGTGTATTTTGACTCATTAAAAAAACTCTATTCATGGATCAGTGGTCGGTCTTTCTAATGAGTGTGCATGCAGGCAGGCAGGCAGGCAGGCAGGCATGCATGCTCTACCTGTCACATCCAAACAGTTGTTATTCAGTATTTGCTTTCAATGTCTGCACAATTAAATTGGTTATGAATTTTTTTAATTTTTTAATTTACTGTCAGTCACCCCAAACAAGGCCAAAAAGCCACTAGAGTGTAAGGGGTTACATTTGCGATAACATCCACCATTTAAGCAAGATTACATATGTTGATATTTTTCTTAAACTTAATTAGATCGTAAGTTGGTGGAAAACAATCAGCAGGAAGGTCGTTCCATTGTAATGCTGTTCTAGGGAAGAAGCTGTCCAAATGGAACTTACTCTAATAGTACTTTCGAATCAATGAACCTTCAGATTTAAGACTTAAAAATTGGAGAGTTAAGACCAGTGATCCCATAGACTTTGGGCCAATGATCCTTCATTTAATTTTTCTCAGTCGGCATTTAGAGCCTCAGTCGGCAAATGAAGCATCAAAGGTACTAGAACAAGGGTTGGTCCAGAATAAATTTTCAGTCGGCAAACCTTGAGCTATGGGTTTGCCGACTGCAAATGCATCGTGTTTCTAAGCACTGAATAATTGCCGAGTTGTTTGTTTGTTATAAGTCGTGTTCATTTTGGGGAAAAAAATTTGTCTGGTCATATTAGCGTTGTGTCGGTAAATTTACGAACAACAAAATATGCGGCCCCCCAACTCTGATGTCAGTCGGTAAATTGGCTTCCACACCCCCCAAAGAAAATGTCTTCGCTACACCCCTGAATGAACCTTCAGAGTTAGAACCAATGAATCTTCAGAGTTAGAACCAATGAATCTTCAGAGTTAGAACCAATTAACCTTCAGAGTTAGAACCAATGAATCTTCAGAGTTAGAACCAATTAACTTTCAGAGTTAGGACCAATTAACCTTCAGAGTTAGAACCAATGAATCTTCAGAGTCAGAACCAATTAACCTTCAGAGTTAGAACCAATTAACCTTCAGAGTTAGAACCAATGAATCTTCAGAGTTAGAACCAATGAATCTTCAGAGTCAGAACCAATTAACCTTCAGAGTTAGAACCAATTAACCTTCAGAGTTAGAACCAATGAATCTTCAGAGTTAGAACCAATGAATCTTCAGAGTTAGAACCAATTAACCTTCAGAGTTAGAACCAATGAATCTTCAGAGTTAGAACCAATGAATCTTCAGAGTTAGAACCAATGAATCTTCAGAGTTAGAACCAATTAACCTTCAGAGTTAGAACCAATTAACCTTCAGAGTTAGAACCAATTAACCTTCAGAGTTAGAACCAATTAACCTTCAGAGTTAGAACCGATGAACCTTGAGTTGTGAAGTAAAAATTGTGAACTAAACTGCATTACTTTCAGTTCAATATTTGCTCAGGTTTCTGAAGAAGAAAAAAATTAGAACACAGTTTTTGAGCAATCATGAACATCATGCTTGGATGTTAATTTCTTCATATTTGGATGTTAATTTCTTCTCCCGGAGAAGGTCAGAGCACTTCACATTACCCACAGGTTTTTCTCATAACCACACAACTCAAGAGAGATTATTAAATGGTGCTACCGCAAACCTACTCTATGTTAATTTTGAAAAAACTGTTTTCTCTCTTGAAAAAGAACCCTACACGTAAGTTCATCTTTCCACGAAGCATACTTGCAATTAATATCTTCATAAATTGAGTCAATTAGCAATTGTGACTGGCTCTGGAAAACCCCAAACTTGGACCCAATTTTCAAAAGTGAGATTTTGGTATAGTTTGATTCTCTAGATTTTCCTCTTTCATTTGATACCAGATTTGTAGAAATCAGGGAAAAAATTATGATTTCTACAAAAGTGAATCTTTGGTATAGTTTGTTTCTCTAGATTTTCCTCTTTCATTTGATACCAGATTTGTAGAATTTTTTTCCTGATTTCTACAAATCTGGTATCTGGAGGAAAATCTAGAGAATCAAAGTATACCAAAATCTCACTTTTGAAAATTGAGTCCAAGTTTAGGGTTTTGCCAGAGCCAGTCACAATTATTAACAATTGGTATTGCCTCCAAGAAAGTAATAAGAAGATTCCACTTTGGTGTGTATGTCTATTTTGATTGATTGTTAACGTGCCCAATCCTGTCTGCAGCCACCAGAGGGTATAACAACATGGATACATTTCATTACATGCAGGAAATGAATCACATTCAGTTTGACTAATTGTTAAATTCAATTAAGAATTAAAGGGAAGATTGGTAATGTTGACAAAACTGCTCCTTTAAGTACGCTTCTTTCTAAGCTATTAGGGGTCTTAAAGGTAAGCTTCTGCATTTTTACAACTCATAAGAGAATAGACCGATCCATTAAGTCCCGCCCACCATAGTAACTGCCTCGCAACACGTGGGTACAACACGTGAGCCTCGCCCCTCGATCGTTTAGCCGCTGCCATGCACCATGCGCGCACACACGTCCCATATGGAGTGCCATGGCCGAGCGGTTAAGTGCATTGGACTTGTGTTCTGATGGCTGTGTCGTCAGAATGTGGGTTCGAATCCTGGCCGCGACCGTGGTGCTTGTGTCCCTGAGCAAGACACTTTACTGTAATTTGCTTCTTTTCACCCAGGAGTATAAATGGGTACCTGGTGAGGGTAGAGATGGTTATTGTGTTTGATTAGCCCTGTAGCGCCAAAAGGTTGCACATTGGCTGTATACTCCCCAGGGAGCTGAGAAAGATTATAGGAATGATATTGGCCCAATGACCAGGGGTAATAATGTAAAGTGCATTGGGACATTATGTGAAATGTGCTATATACGTTTGTCATCGATGCGATACAGCTGTTTTAACATGTCGGACTTTTGTCAGACTTTTGGATGTGTAATCATGGCTGTGATTGGTCATTATGTAATGGGGCGTGGTTTATAAGAATATGCTACTACAAATCATCTTAGATTTTACCAACATCACATCAAGTCAGCTTCCACAGATGATAATTTTATAATCAGATAATTACTAATGCCAGGAGTGTGATTTCTCAGGATTTTTCCTGATTTCAGGATTTTTTCAGAAAGAAGTAGACTGTATTGTGTCCAAAACTTATAGTTTCTTGTTTGTGAGGATGTGGAGGGTCTGTAAATCCTCCAAAATGAAACATCCCAGGAGGTTCAGGGGCTTTATCCTCTAGATCAAAGGGAGACCCAGGCCTGCTACCAATTTTTCAGGATTTTTTTACTTTTATCAAATCACACCCTTGCAATGTTGTACCAGTCCTTTAATTGATGCAAACTCCTAATTACCACCCAAAATAATCTGTAGTATAAATGGAAAATGGTGCGTATAGAAGTCTCATATTTTGACTCTGGCAGGATCTTTTTCCAAGGCAAAAAAGTCAAACTGATTGCAGAAATCAATGCAAATTTACAGTAAGGGTATCCAGCACATATCTGCAGAAGAAACTACTACCGTTGGGAATTGATCTAACCTGGCCATAAAATTGCATTAACACTGCAAATGAAATATATGCAATGTGATAAATAGGTCAAAGGTCACACATGCTTTACCTCATTCCCATGGTAACTAACTTGTGATTTTTAAGTTCACTTTCCATTAATAGTGGTGTTTGTTGTCTTGTCTGCTTGGAATTCCCAGGGAAGATGTCCAGACTTATGTTCTTGCAATGACTCACAAATGGTTGTCTCAGGTAGCAAATTGATAGCTCAGTGAATATCACCTTTAGATGACATGGTTACCATCACTAAATAAAACTATTATTATTTATCTACAAAGGCTGGGTTCTTGGCTTCTTAGTTTTCACTATATTCCATTAGTTGAGTTGATTCACTGATCCTCTGTGACCGTCCAAGGATCAGAGATCCACTCTGGGCAGTCTCGGAAATAGATTGGCATTGTGAAGTTTAAAGGGGCAGTATCATCGCGATCAGAGCAGACTTTCAACAGGGCATGGAATCGGTGTCCTAGTTTAAGATGAACACGGCGACTGAAAATTACTGGCTCATTTTATGCAGCATCAATCAATGGTAATGTGACCTTATCATGCGGGGTATTCTTTTCAGTCACTCAGTTAACCCTCCTACTGTTTGACCATTTGAAACCATTCAAAATTTCCACTTACCAAAATGCCCATTGGTTTTGTACACACATGGTGATACCATTTGAACAGTGTTGGTAGCAAGCTTTACTACCATTCAAATCCATTCAAATGCATAGAGGGTCCACTTAGTAAAATAATTTTCCAAAACAAATTCTATGTTACATAAAATTAATACAACATAAAACTGAATATATTTTCACAATTCTTCTCATTAACGACACAATGAAATATGTTTCTGCATAGGCCTTAATTTATTTACAAACTATTTTAACCCTCCTACTGTTTGACCATTTGAAACCATTCAAAATTTCCACTTACTAAAATGCCCATTGGTTTTGTACACACATGGTGATACCATTTGAACAGCAAGTTTACTATCATTCAAATCCATTCAAATGCATAGAGGGTCCATTGATTCACGACTTAGAAGTATCCAAACAAGGTTTTGTATTAGCTGTACTACCATTTGGAAAGATCCAAACAAGGTTTTGCATTAGCTGACCTACCATTCAAAACCATTTGGGGGAATCAATACTGTACACAGTTATTTCACCATTCAAAACCACAAAAGCGAATGGTTTCAAATGGTGCATCAACTTGTATGAAAAAGGTACCAAAAGTAGGAGGGTTAATCGAAAACTAGCACTCTGATTCCATGCCCTATTGATCGTGATGATATTGTCCCTTCAAATTATTGTTTGCTTGCATAGTTTCAGAAATGATAAACCTGATAGGTTTGCATAATCATTCCATTTATCCTTTCATAGAATTAAAATTAAAAAAAAATATCATAATAACATCAGCGTAAATTTTTTATTAATCTTTCATTGAATCCAAACCAGCTACTGTTAGTTGGGAAAACAGAGACACATTTTTTCTGCCAACCCATTGATGTTGATTTAGGGTCAGAAGTTATCAAATATTCAGTTTGAATTGTTTTGGTGTGAGGAGTGTTAAGTCAATCTTTGAATCCATATTATTAACTCAGTTCTTACGATATGTCCAATAAAGTAATTATTAATGATGGGGCTATGTAGTAATCAAGGCCATATTCCATATGGCCATTAGTTATTCCTTGAATGTATAAATGGTATATGCATTAGTCCAGCTGTTAAAGTGCAATAACCTTTACCATAATTATATATTTTAATCTTCTTGTCCGCCCACCATTATAACCTTCCAGCTTTTCTGTATTAGACAACATATAAAACAAACACTGATCAAACTAAACAGAGTATTGCATTTTTAATTTGTGTGTCAGCCACTTTCAATTGCATGAAGTCAATATTAATTGCTTGTAAAATTTAATAAGGTTCCCATTAATTTTATTTGTTTATCGCAATTATTGTCAAGAACGCATCCAAAATAAATTTATTTGAAACAGTCCCATGCCATCCTCTGGTTCCACTAAGCCCCCCTCCCCCCTCCCCCAAAGTCTCCTGTTTCTGGTCTCCACACGTGTCACCTCAGACCCATGCATTTTTTATTTTGTCCAGTTGCAACCAAAATTTGTGGATCGATTGGAAATCTGCCGTGCTGTGTTTTAAATTACTTTTTCACGCACGGGTAGGAACGTTTGCCCGATTTGTGAGACCTCTAATAGTCACCATACTTAGTTTGTTTGTGGAAAATTTGGTCTTGTTCCAATAACCGTGTATACATGTATCACGTATTCCACTGGTTGGCAAAAAAAAAAGGAGAAAAGCATGTCACCTCACCAATTTTGAAGCCGACCTATTACAAGAAACCAGAGACTTTTTTAGCCTAAAGAAACGTATGTAGATTCTGGCCCTGAATTTTCTTCACTCAAAGGATTTGCAGGTCACCTTCAACTTGAACAAATAATTTGGCGCAAATTGATGACTCAATGTTCGGCTCACATTTTCATTTGCATTAAGTATGGAATGACACCAGTCAATCGACTCCAATGTCCACCAAGCATATTTCTGATACTAAAGAATTAAGTGCCGAGTAGGTATCAAGAGTGCTTAGCATATTTCAAAAGCGGTTAGCAAGGTTTCAGAAGTGGTTATACTTATAG
Organism: Zoroaster sp. YZ-2022; assembly: GCA_029582265.1. NCBI lineage: Eukaryota > Metazoa > Echinodermata > Asteroidea > Forcipulatida > Zoroasteridae > Zoroaster > Zoroaster sp. YZ-2022. The sequence continues at coordinate 10,133,228 of CM055822.1, forward strand.
CAAGGTTTCAGAAGTGGTTATAGCAAGGTTTCAGAAGTGGATATAGCAAGGTTTCAGAAGTGGTTATAGCAAGGTTTCAGAAGTGGATACAGCAAGGTTTCAGAAGTGGTTATATCAAGGTTTCAGATATATGTGGATATAGCAAGGTTTCAGAAGTGGATGTAGCAAGGTTTCAGAAGTAGTTATAGCAAGGTTTCAGAAGTGGATATAGCAAGGTTTCAGAAGTGGATGTAGCAAGGTTTCAGAAGTAGTTATAGCAAGGTTTCAGAAGTGGATATAGCAAGGTTTCATAGCAAAGTTTCAGAAGTGGTTATAGCAAGATTTCATCAGAAGTGGTTATAGCAAGGTTTCAGAAGGGGGCAAAGTTTCAGAAGTGGTTATAGTAAGGTTTCAGAAGGGGTTAGCAAGGTTTGAGCTTATTCAATTAATGCTGTGGTACAAGCTGACACATGATAATGTTTACACAGTCTGCATGCATAGCCTATGTAGGCTATATTGTTGACTGACAGTTTCTTGGATTCTGTCTGATCTGGGGCCAATTTTATAGAGCTGCTAAGCAGAGAATTTTTTGCTAAGCAATTTAAAAACAGACTACCAGCTAATATGCATACATTATGTATGAAATTTTGGCTGCTAAAACATGTTCAAAAGTATTTTGACTTAATCATAAGTACACTTTTACTAATTTTTATGAAATAAATTTTGGTAAATACAGTCAAATTTAGAAAAATTGCAATACAATGATAATTTCTTTCATAAAAATTATGAAATATAAAAAATTTTCATTAAAATGAAAATTTATTTCATATTCTAATTTATTTCATGTTCTAAGCAAATTTTCCAGTAAGCAATTTTGGGGGGGGGGGGGGGAGAAAGGGGAAGCATTCTTACTGCCATGCATGTAAATGTTCCATATGATCTGTGTGTGTCCTCGATTTTTGGCAGTGTGCCTCCTTTTCTACCCTGGTGCTCATCCCTTCTATTTTGAGACCTTGATCTGTTGTAGCATCTGGGGCAGTCCATTGAGAGATCTTATCCTTTGTAGATCTAATAGCACTCCCATGATGATGAAACTGCTGAAAACTGTTTCCTATTTTGACAAAAAGGACTTAGGAAATGTTAAAGTTTGAGAAGAAGTGACCTAAAACTGTAAATGTTCATGTGGAATGTATTTGTTTAATGCATGCTCTTAAGCCCTTCACACGATGAACAAAAACCAACATTGTGTGAGAGATTCTCTCAATGTTTGAGAAATATTACAAAATGGACCAAGTGTGAAAGGAAACTGATGTTTGAGACTCTCCTACATTCATTGAGAGTTTGTCTCAAACATTGAGAGATTTTAACCAATGTGTGCGCAGTATTTCATTAATGTCTACGTGCAAGTAAAGTCAAATCAAGCTAAAGCAAGTCATGTCAAATCAAGTCCATCAGAATAGTTTCGCTTAGGTTGAAGGTAGCTACCACAGATGTAGACAATAGCTGTATATGGAATTCAGACACAGCTTTAGTTCCAAGCCTTGCTCTCTGATCAGCTTTCATAATTGCTTTCCTTGAACACTATCGTCTAACGTATGCCTTACACATCTCTCTTATTGTTATAATCTCACCTTACCCAGCAAAGATTATTTTACTCACAGTCCTTGACGTAACAGCTACAACCCATTCTCTTATTTTTTTCATTTCCTGCAAGTATAATACTCTCAAGTACATTCTGAGATGATCTTTCGTGGGCAGTGTAAACCTGGACACAGTATTCCATTCTTCTCTATTCTATCTTTAACCTTGATAGAAAATTGTCAGCCCACAATTTCACTTGCTACTCCATCTTAAAGGTTGGGGAGTTGGAGCCGGAGCGATATGGCAGGTTAATTAACAACCCTCTAGTGCACTATTTTTTATTGGTGTCATTGACATGTAGTCCACAAGGTGCTAAAACTCATTTATAGCATTACGGAAGGTCATGCATTATAAATAACTTGAATATGAGGGTAGTAAATACCATTATGAAGGTATCCAGCTTGAAAGGAATGGGATGCCAACACGAAATGTCCAGATGAAGCAAAGGACTTTTAAACTCACCAGTGACACAGGATGTTGGGTGCATTTATCTTCTTTGCTGTTCTTATTGTGGGGTGCCATGGCCACGTAGTGTTAGGCAGAGGGGTGTCTGGGTGTCTTTTGGACACCCTGTTTCAATCTGTCATTTACATGTAAAAGTATTGTAAGTGAACAATTTGGACACCTTTTTTTTCAAATTTCCAGCTAATTTGGACACTCTATTACTAAATCCTGGCTAACTCCTTGCATGGCCGAGCGCATCGGACTTGTGTTCTGACAGCCAAATCATCAGAATGTGGGTTCGAATCCTGGCCGCGACCGTGGTGCTTGTGTCCCTGAGCAAGACACTTAACTATAATTGCTTCTCTTCACCCAGGAGTATAAATGGGGACCTTTGAGGGCAGAGATGGTAACTGTGTTTGATTAAGCTTGTTGCGCTACACATTTGGCAGCATGGGCTGCATACTCTCCAGGGAGTTGAGATGGTTCTAGGAATGATATAATTGGCTCGATGACAGGGGTAATAATGTTCATGCGCCATGAGCGTCACACTTGGTGGAAAGCCTTTTTATACACAAATAATGAAACATCTGTATACATGCATCCATAATTTGTAAATAAATAAAAAGATTAAAATAGTTTGTAAATAAATTAAGGCCTATGCAGAAACATATTTCATTGTGTCGTTAATGAGAAGAATTGTGAAAATATATTCAGTTTTATGTTGTATTAATTTTATGTAACATAGAATTTGTTTTGGAAAATTATTTTACAAATTTTTACCAAAATGATAGCTCAAAAATATTTCAAGGAATGTTTAATACCAAGTGAGTTTTATGTAAAACTGTGATCATTTATGTTTTATGAGATTACCAATAGGTCAATTTCATATTATATATCCTTTCCTTCTTGCCGCCATAAACCGACCAAAACATTTCTAAATATCTAATAATGCTTACACAGAACTTCTTTGACACATTTAATGTGGAGAACTTACAAAGGCACCGACCGGTCTAGATCTAATAAGACAAAATCCTGCATTTATCTATCGTAAATGCTTGTGTGAATATGCATCCATTATAGATTGTATAAAATATGCAGAATATAGGGAGAGAGAGAGAGAGAGAGAGAGAGAGACACAGACACACTTACATAGCGCACGTATCCACCAAACTGGTGCTCAAGGCGCATTATATTATTACCCCTGCTCATCAGGCTCATAAATCATTCCTGAAACCATCTCAGCTCCCTGGGGAGTATACAGCTCAATTGCTGCCATTACAGCGCATATAGGGCTATAATCAAACACAACAACCAACTCTGCCCTCACAGGTACCCATTTACCCCTGGGTGGAGAGAAGCAATTATAGTGTCCCCAAAAAAGTGTCTTGCTCAAGGACACAAGCACCCTGGTCGCGGTTGGGATTCGAACCCACATTCTGACGACTCAGTCATCAGAACACAAATCCGATGCACTAAACCGCTCGACCATGGCACTCCACAATTATGAGAGTTTTTATTAACGCTTCCTAATCTGAAAAGACTTTCAGGCTTTTTACTTCACCATGAAATGCTCAAAGTGAACAGCTAATGCACTATACACACATTAATTAGGGCCATGTCAGTTAGCCAGGTGTAATAGCAATACATGTAGAGAGATTATTTCTCACTTTGTGCCTGACTGAGTTTTTGGAATGCCAACAAGTAAAATACCATGCTGCTTAATATTGGTTATTAATGATGGGGTACATGTTACAAATAGGGGATCGAAGGGGAGGGGGGGGGGTGTAGAAGAGGGAGTTAATGAATCTGAAGCACTCCAAAAATCTGTATTGTACCTCTTTACATATAAAATCCCCCCCCCCAAAAAAAAATCTTTTGTGTTGTATTTTGAACCTGATTATCAGGCCAAAAAAAAGTCTCCAGTTTCTGATCATCGGTTGGCTTCAAAATTGGTGGTTTTTTTTTTTTGGCCAACAGGGAAATACATGATAAATGTATATAGCGACGAAATTTCCCATATACAAAGTATGATGGCTAAAAGAGGCTTCACAAATCAGGCAACCGTTCATACCCCTATGTGAAAAAGTTGTTTAAAACATCGCACGGCAGAATTCCAATCGATCCAGCAATTTTAGCTGCAATTGGACATTGTTTCATAGGGAAAAAAAAAAGAAAATTAAAAATGCCGGCGTGCAGGTCTAAGGCGACACGCACGGAGACACGCACGGAGACTTAGAAACCAGAGACTTTTTTTGGCCTTACAGGAAAATAAATTATAATAAGTGTGTAGGTTTTTTTTTTTTTTAATTTATTTTTAATTTTTTTTTAATGAACCTGCTCAAAAGAGCACCCCAGAAAACAAGCAAATGTCCCAAGGGGGATAATAAAATCCAGTTTTTATCCAACCAAACCCACAGTAAATACATTAATAAAATAAAAACAAGCTACATGTACAGGGCCACTCCCCAGATTGACAAACAACCGTAGATATTAGCTCATCACATGGATCCATGGATTCTATCCTATCCGCCTGTTATATACATTGAATACACTAGGGAATTATACATCAGAGATGAACAGTCTGGAATTGTTTGTTCATTTGCAGAAAATGTCGCGGTCTGATTATCAGAGTGCCTTCCAAATGTTTACAGTAGTTTTTTTTTTTTTTGTTGCTTTAAAGGGAGTGTACAGCATTGGTGCAATTCCATTGTTACTCACATTATATTTTTGAGGTTTTGCGGGACCACTCTTAATGCATGCCATAATACAGATTTCACTCATCGTTTTTTTTTCACAGTAGTTGCATTATACCCAGACCTTACTCAGCACAAAATAAGAATTTCGGAAATTTGTTATATGTAACGCTATACAAGAGAGAAATACAGTTTTCACGAAGTGACATATTCGTCCACATCGTGGTAAAATCGCATTATAAGTTTTAAAACCGCGGTTTCAATGCCATTTTAATCTCAAAGATCAATAATTTTTACTTTGTTAGAAAGCTGAAATCTCAAATGATACGTAACTGTATTCGTTTTGTGGAGGAAAATAACTATAAACGAGTAACAAACTTATAAACCAAACAGTCAATTTGTGAAAACTGCACACGCTGTTGTCAAGTTTTCACGAACTGATGTTTCCCGTGCATTAGTACAGCGACACGCGTCAACTTCGTGGAACACACGTGTGGCGTGATCGAATTGTGTCACTTCAATTCGTGAATACTTGAAAACATGCTGTTCGCATAAAATACATGCAGTAATAGGCCTACATGAACAAGGCTGCAATCGGTCACTTCGTGAAAACTTAAAACCACAGTTGACTTCAATTTTACACAAACCTCATTACTTTAATTAGAAAACTAGATAGTTTTGAGGATTAAAACTTGGTGAAATGAAAGATAACAGTATTTGAACTCCAAATATTGACTGAACTCATTTTCCCCAAAAATATTATTTTTTAGCAGTCTGTCACTTCGTGAAAACTGCAATGATTTTATGCATGTGTGAAAAATGTAATGTGAGTAACCAGCATATTTCTCTTATATTTTTATAGCGTAAATGTAACAACTTTGTGCTAAGTAAGGTCTGGGTATAATGCAATTTCGGTGTAAAAACTGATGAGTGAAATCTATATTATGGCATTAAAAGTGGGTCCAAAACCTCAAAAATGCATCCATATTCTTTTGTAAAAATGAAGAGATATGATTTCAATGGTTTAGTTTTTCCCACTTCTCCAGAAGCATTTTGTCAAATAAATTCACAGTAATCGCTAGCTCTTACCTATCTGGTAATGAAACAATCCATTGCCTTCACAGCCATCAGCTTCACCACTCGGCAATTAAAAACATTGTGTTATAACACAAAGCCTAAATTTGATTCTGATATTAAAAAGTAATTTTATTTTCCATGCATTGTGGTGACCTTGGCATTTCTGTGAAGGTTCTAAAATGATACTTGGGTTAAAAACAATTCAGTGATCCATAAGTGAAGGTTTGTACCTTTTATTGCCTGCAATATTTATGAACATTATAAGATTAAAAAATAAAAGTCACGAACCTAGAACTCTTAGAATTTTACTGTTTTATTCACATACAGAACTCTGTAGCATTTCATCTCAAGATGCATTTATTTAATTGCATTCAGAGAGCCTTTTTCAATAAATATACTTTTTGTATTATTATTATATATAGAGCTGGATACTGATAATCTTAATAATAATAATCATAATAATAATGTGGACTTATATCGTGCATGTATCCACCAAACTGGTGCTCAAGGCGCATTACATTATTACCCCTGCTCATCAGGCTCATAAATCATTCCTGAAACCATCTCAGCTCCCTGGGGAGTATACAGCTCAATTGCTGCCATTTCGGCACATATAGGGCTAATCAAACACAACAACCAACTAACTCTGCCCTCACAGGTACCCATTTACCCCTGGGTGGAGAGAAGCAATTATGGTGTTAAGGACACAAGTTAAGGACACAAGTACCACGGTCGCGGTCAGGATTCGAACCCACATTCTGATGACTCAGCCATCAGAACACAAATTCAATTCACTAAACTGCTCGACCATGGCACACCAGCTGAGGGTGATGTGCTGATAAACACTCCCTCTTCTTTAAATACGTAGGTTTTATTTAAATCTTCAGTCGGGTATCCAGGTACCTGGATACCCTGCATAGTCTTACCATAGAGAATGGAACCTCGGCCAGAAAATAGTCCATCATCGTGCATTGGCAGATGCTGGGGAGGGGATTATCCTGTTGGTAAGTTGATACGTAACATGTGCTGGCATTGGTATAACATGCATTCTTTTCGCTACTTCCGGTTCCAAAGCATACCGTAATTTAACTGAAATTCCTTGATGTTAACGTTCAAACGCAATTCTTGAGGCAGAAACTGACTTTATTAATATTAGTTTTTGAGTCTTCACAACACATATGTTAAAGGCATGTCCAGAGCTTTCTAATTTCAAAAAATGGGTGGCCAGTGCATTTTCTATGGGCTTCTGATGATCATTGGAGCCAGCACGTGCGAAGCGGGCATGGTTTATGTTGGAATTATGTCTCACTTACCAACAGGATATTTTCATGTGTACCCCTTTTTGTGGTGAGCCCCTCCCCCTGTATCCACCCCTCTTATCATGATAGCTCTTTGCTTCCCATCATCAGGGCCATGTATCTAAGAAGCTAAAAGTCATCTATAAAGATGCCGAGGTATATATTACTGATCTAGAAACACAGATTTATTTCACCTTGGTGACTGAGTTATTCATGTCACAGATGTATCTCAGATTGCATCCAATGCACTTTCTATCCTACACATTTTGATGTCTTTCTGCGTGAAGGGACAGCAGAGCATTGGTATTGATGGCGAAACGACTTCTTCATCAGGCCTGTGAAATTTCTCAGGATTTTTCCTGATTTCAGGATTTTTCACAAATCTCCCTTTGCCTCAAAATTTTCTTGAAAGAAGAGAAGTAGCCACCAATGGAAGAAAGAAGTATTCTGTATTGTGTCCAAAACCTCTAAGTTTCTTGTTTGTGGGGATGTGGAGAGTCTGTAAATCCTCCAAAATTAAACATCCAGGAGGTTCAGAGGGCTTTGTCCTCTAGACCAAAGGGAGACCCAGGCCTGCTACCCATTTTTCAGGATTTTTTACTTTTGTCAAATCACACCATGCTTCATGTATGAGTATGCTTTAGTGATCAGGTAACCTTGCCCAAGCAGACACATTTGGCATAAAATCAGTTATTCTTGGATAGCTTACTTTCATGAAATTTTCAAAACATTTTTGAAATTTAAAAAATAAAATTAATAATATTAAAATTTCATCAAAATAACGCATCTAACATTAGCAAACTTCATGCCAAAAGTGTCTGCTTGGACAAGCTTACCTAATCACAAAATTTTAGATTGTAATAATCAGCAGATCAAAAGTTGAAAAATCGCTCCCTTTTTGTACATGTGGCGCTAGGGCCAAGGATACGGAGGGAGTCCAGTGTATTGGCCCTAGAATGGGGTTAGTGGGATGTCCGAGTCCTACATGTTTCCTTTGTACAGAGCTCTCTGTCTTATTACACTCTGTCAGGGTGATTGTAAGTCGTGTGTCATTATCTGTTATAGCAGCCTAACATCATTCCCGACCCACAATTACCTCAGCTTCCGTACTGTCATCATCCTAATTCACAGCTTGTGCATTTAATGATTTGAGTGTCCATAATTTAATGAAACTAATGCATCATAAAGTGAGTGTGAGTCACTGTCAGAGTTGGCCTAGCTGGATGACTGATGGCTTAGCTGCTGGCCTAGCTGGTTGACTGCTGGCCTAGCTGGTTGACTGCTGGCCTAGCTGGATGACTGATGGCCTAGCTGGTTGACTGCTGGCCTAGCTGGATGACTGCTGGCTTAGCTGGTTGACTGCTGGCCTAGCTGGGTGACTGATGGCTTAGCTGGTTGACTGCTGGCCTAGCTGGTTGACTGCTGGCCTAGCTGGTTGACTGCTGGCCTAGCTGGTTGACTGCTGGCCTAGCTGGATGACTGCTGGCCTAGCTGGTTGACTGCTGGCCTAGCTGGTTGACTGCTGGCCTAGCTGGTTGACTGCTGGCATACAATCCCGGCCAAAATAGTTGGGACGCGTGACAATAAACATACTCTCCCCTGTCCCCCCGCTTCAATGTATTGTCCCTGAGACAAAGACAAAGACTGCGGTTTGTCCGCGTCTGGTCATGGCTTCATAGATAAACTAAGAGAACATTCAGACAATTCCAGCCAAAATAGTTGGGACATGTGACAATAAACATATCCTCCCCTGTCCCCTGCTCCCTCCACCAATGTTGTTATCTCCAGCCGGAGCACAGACTGTGCAATGAGAGCCAACAATGTCCGGGGCCGGGGCCCAGGCCCAGCGAGATTTGGCCAGGATTGTAGGTGGTTGACTGCTGGCTTAGGTGGTTGACTGCTGGCTTAGGTGGTTGACTGCTGGCCAAGCTGGTTGACTGCTGGCCTAGCTGGTTGACTGGTGGCCTAGCTGGTTGACTGCTGGCCTAGCTGGTTGACTGCTGGCTTAGTTTGTTGACTGCTGACCTAGCTGGTTGACTGTTGGCCTAGGTGGTTGACTGTTGGCTTAGGTGGTTGACTGTTGGTTAGGTGGTTGACTGTTGGCTTAGGTGGTTGACTGTTGGTTAGGTGGTTGACTACTGGCCTAGCTGGTTGACTGTTGGCCTAGGTGGTCGACTGTTGGCTTAGGTGGTTGACTGTTGGCTTAGGTGGTTGACTACTGGCCTAGCTGGTTAATTGTTATAATTATAATTTATTATAATATAATTTGTTAATTTGATAATCTGGTAATTACCAATATTTTTTTAAACTTCGCTTTAAAAACAAAATTGCTGGTGAAATAGGGAAACACACCAACCATGATACTCGGATAAACTTACATATGTATATGGTAACTGAACTCTTTTTTTTTTAACACTGGACCCTCAAACTTGGTGTCAAACATTCTCCCTGGCATCCCTGGCGCCCAGCCCTGGCGCCCAGCCCTGGCGCCCAGCCCTGGCGCCCAGCCCTGGCACCCAGCCCTGGCACCCAGCCCTGGCGCTCAGCCAGTACACGAGAGGCACGCTTCATGTAGGTAATAGACTTCTGGTACTACGCCGTGGAGTAGGTTAGTACACAAGTGGCACGCTTCATGTAGGTAACAGACTTCTGGTACTACTGTGCCGTGGACTAGGTTAGTACACGAGTGGCATGCTTCATGGAGGTAACAGACTTCTGGTACTACTAGCTGTGCCGTGGACTAGGTTAGTACACGAGTGGCACACTTCATGTAGGTAACAGACTTCTGGAACTACTGTGCTGTGGACTAGGTTATGTACAGGAGTGGCATGCTTCATGGAGGTAACAGACTTCTGGAACTACTGTGCTGTGGACTAGGTTATGTACATGAGTGGCACACTTCATGTAGGTAACAGACTTCTGGTACTATGCTGTGGACTAGGTTAGTACACGAGTGGCACACTTCATGTAGGTAACAGACTTCTGGTACTGCGCCGTGGGACTAGGTTAGTACACGAGTGGCATGCTTCATGTAGGTAACAGACTTCTGGTACTACTGTGCTGTAGACTAGGTTAGTACAGGAGTGGCACACTTCATGTAGGTAACAGACTTCTGGTACTACTGTGCTGTGGACTAGGTTAGTACAGGAGTGGCATGCTTCATGGAGGTAACAGACTTCTGGTACTACTAGCTGTGCCGTGGACTAGGTTAGTACACGAGTGTCACATTTCATGGAGGTAACAGACTTCTGGTACTACTATGCCGTGGACTAGGTTAGTACACGAGTGGCACACTTCATGTACTGTAGGTAACAGACTTCTGGAACTACTGTGCTGTGGACTAGGTTATGTACATGAGTGGCACACTTCATGTAGGTAACAGACTTCTGGTACTATGCTGTGGACTAGGTTAGTACACGAGTGGCACACTTCATGTAGGTAACAGACTTCTGGTACTGCGCCGTGGGACTAGGTTAGTACACGAGTGGCATGCTTCATGTAGGTAACAGACTTCTGGTACTACTGTGCTGTAGACTAGGTTAGTACAGGAGTGGCACACTTCATGTAGGTAACAGACTTCTGGTACTACTGTGCTGTGGACTAGGTTAGTACAGGAGTGGCATGCTTCATGGAGGTAACAGACTTCTGGAACTACTGTGCTGTGGACTAGGTTATGTACATGAGTGGCACACTTCATGTAGGTAACAGACTTCTGGTACTATGCTGTGGACTAGGTTAGTACACGAGTGGCACACTTCATGTAGGTAACAGACTTCTGGAACTACTGTGCTGTGGACTAGGTTATGTACATGAGTGGCACACTTCATGTAGGTAACAGACTTCTGGTACTATGCTGTGGACTAGGTTAGTACACGAGTGGCACACTTCATGTAGGTAACAGACTTCTGGTACTGCGCCGTGGGACTAGGTTAGTACACGAGTGGCATGCTTCATGTAGGTAACAGACTTCTGGTACTACTGTGCTGTAGACTAGGTTAGTACAGGAGTGGCACACTTCATGTAGGTAACAGACTTCTGGTACTACTGTGCTGTGGACTAGGTTAGTACAGGAGTGGCATGCTTCATGGAGGTAACAGACTTCTGGAACTACTGTGCTGTGGATTAGGTTATGTACATGAGTGGCACACTTCATGTAGGTAACAGACTTCTGGTACTATGCTGTGGACTAGGTTAGTACACGAGTGGCACACTTCATGTAGGTAACAGACTTCTGGTACTGCGCCGTGGGACTAGGTTAGTACACGAGTGGCATGCTTCATGTAGGTAAGACTTCTGGTACTACTGTGCTGTAGACTAGGTTAGTACAGGAGTGGCACACTTCATGTAGGTAACAGACTTCTGGTACTACTGTGCTGTGGACTAGGTTAGTACAGGAGTGGCATGCTTCATGGAGGTAATAGACTTCTGGTACTACTAGCTGTGCCGTGGACTAGGTTAGTACACGAGTGGCACACTTCATGTAGGTAACAGACTTCTGGAACTACTGTGCTGTGGACTAGGTTATGTACATGAGTGGCACACTTCATGTAGGTAACAGACTTCTGGTACTATGCTGTGGACTAGGTTAGTACACGAGTGGCACACTTCATGTAGGTAACAGACTTCTGGTACTACGCCGTGGGACTAGGTTAGTTCACGAGTGGCATGCTTCATGTAGGTAACAGACTTCTGGTATTGTGCCGTGGACTAGGTTAGTACACGAGTGGCACGCTACATGTAGGTAACAGACTTCTGATACTGTGCCGTGTACTAGGTTAGTACACGACTGGCACACTTCATGTAGGTAATAGACTTCTGGTATAGCCCAAATGTGAGCAGTTTTTAAGAGCTGCAGTGTCAAGTGTGCCACTTTTTTGTTGTAGACAACTTCCTGGGTCTGCCCCTAAATTCATCGAACATTTGGTTATAATGAAGATTCATCATCTTTGTCTCCTATTTGATGTAATTGGCATTGTCGCCATGAATCATGATAACAAACTACTGATGCTATAAAGTGACTATTACCAGTGCTGCATTCCATTTAAAGGAGGGAAGGTAACAGCATCTCTTTGAGTCAAGATACATACATTCTACAAACCAATCTGCGAAAGCTTACTACAGTATTATTACGTTGTGTCGTTCATCAAGAAAAACGTGAAAATGCATTCAGATTTTTGTATTCATTCTAATGTAGAATTTAGCAAAGATATACTCGAACTGGAAATTGTTTTCTAAAAAAAATTACACCTCTTCAGACAAAATATTTTTTTGGGGGGAGATTGTAGACTTTCTTAAGTAAGATTTAGGTTAAAATTAAACCATTTTGTTATTTAGGAATTGCCAATTCTCACTACCTTACCTTTAAACTATGATGAATGGTATATGATGAAGGATATTTCACATACCCACCATGTTTGCAGGGTTTGTTTAGATTAAATTTTAGCCATTACCCAATGTGTCTATATGACATATGTGACCAGCTCTGTGAAAATGAGTCACAAGTCGCAAATTTGAAAAATTGATATTTCTATGTGGCTTTAGTATTTTATTGATTGAAATTGACGTAAATTTCAATCAATAAAATATTAAAAATCAATGATTTTTTGTGAGTAGGTTGTTTCATTTCTGTCATTTGTTTTCCTTTTGAATGCTTGTTTTCCTAAGAATTCAATTGTGTTAATTATGCAAATTATTGATTATTAAAAATGGCATATCTCCATAATGAAATACGTCACACACCTCTAACATATACCAAATTAAAGCTGATGATGTACTCTTTCCAGCCACATAGAAATCTCAATTTTTCAAATTTACAACTTGTGACTCATTTTCACAGAGTGGGTCACATAGCTATTCGGTCATGTGGACCTTTTACAGATTGAGACATGGCTGCCAGTCTGTGGTCTTTCTTGCAGTTGAATATTTCAAAGTTTGCAGGACGCAGGTGCTCAAGTCTGCATCTCGAATCAATAATGAGTGAATCTTGAAATAATCCGCTTTTTAACACAGTTTTAATTGAACTGGTCCATTTATTCATTGATGCATGTGAAAATATTAAAGAATTCATTAATGAAATGGTAGATTTTTGTAGAGTTCATTTACGTGTTAGGCAAACCTATGCTATCAGTCCTAGACCGAGGCCTGGCGGCCTGAAATCGAGACTGAGAGGAGACTCTCACTTTGTGTCTTGAGACCGAGACTGAGACGTTAAGCTCATTATGTTGAATAACACAAGAATATAGAATTTGATCATAAGTGACTATATTCAACATGGTTTTTGTACTGAATTTACTACCACCAAATCCTCCAAAATCCTTCTCCTGGTTTTGCCTGATTTTGATGGAAGTACTTTCTAGTAGCCCAGATACATATAGTAGCTATGTGTACCAAATCCATCAAAATCCACCGACTGCTTTTGTTGGATTCAGGACTGTGTGTAGCCACACCATGGATGCTTTGCATTTGCTACTGTACCAAATCCATCAAAATCCACCGACTGCTTTTGTTGGGTTCAGGACTGTGTATAGCCACACCATGGATGCTTTGCATTTGCATTTGCTGCTTCACCAACTCCAATTGGGGTACCTTTTTACTGCATGTTGATGGATTTTGGAGGATTTTGGAGGATTTGGGATGGTTTCTAGCCAAAATGCCTAGGGGGTTAGGGATATTAATAACCTTGTGTTACATGTATATCTTGAGTGTCGTCTCTTTCCAACATAACAATCTTAATGTAAGGACATTTAAAAGTGAATTAAGTTCACTCATTGTTTGCTAGTGGAAAGAGGTTTTTAATCATGAACTGCAAATTTCACGCTAAGGAACTCTGGTTCCCTGAGATTCTCTGACTATACCAGTAAAAATTGGATGGAGAAAAATTGATCATTTACAATTAATCACAATTAAAATGCAAAATATAGGCCTACTTTTTATAAAAAGCTTCGTCTCGATTTTCAAGACCAAAAAATCTCCGAGACCCAATTAGTCTGAGTCCGAGACAAGACCGATACCACAGTCAAGACTGAGACATGAGACCGGTCTTCATGGGCGGATCCAGAATAATTTTTAGGGGGGGGGGGGCTGAGAATCAAGAACGATTTTTCAGTACTACAAAAATTACAATGAAATAATCAAAGGGAGAGAAAAACAAAGCACAGTGAGGGGGAAATGAGGGGAAACATGAGGGGGAATACCTTACCGTTTGTATCTGATTCTGTTTTTCTTTTTTAATTTTTTTTTACGAGTTTAGGGGGGTTACAGCCCCCTTAGCTCCCCCCTGGATCCTTCAATGGTCTTGATATATCAGTCTCGAAACCTACAACATTCATATGCCAGCTCTTCTACTATCAAGGATTGATTGAAAGTTATTTTATTTTTTAATTCTCATCCATAAATGACAGTTTAGACAGTCTGATTGGACAAAACGTAATCACATTGGGTACGTCGTATTAATGGGTGGTATAGACTGGCTTATCATAATCAGAACAGCGCATATGTGACCCGCTCTGTGAAAATGAGTCACAAGTCGCAAATTTGAAAAATTGAGATTTCTATGTGGCTTGAAAGAATACATCATCAGCTTTAATTTGGTATATGTTAGAGGAGTGTGACGTATTGCATTATGGAGATATGCCATTTGTAATAATCAATAATTTGCATAATTAACACAATTGAATTCTTAGGAAAACAAGCATTGGAAAGGAAAACAAATGACAGAAATGAAACAACTTACTCACAAATAATCATTGATTTTAATATTTTATTGATTGAAATTGATGTCAATTTCAATCAATAAAATACTAAAGCCGCGTAGAAATCTCAATTTTTCAAATTTGCGACTTGTGACTCATTTTCACAGAGCGGGTCACATATGTGCAGCTGTTCGCCAGCTGCTTTGTGTGATGCGCGACGCAGATTTGAACCAATCAGAGTGATGAAGATTGGCATCACGCACCTGACTCATGTACTTCGGAAGTGTTTCGTGTGTCCTAAAAACATGAATTTGCCCATTTCTATTTGGCTTTATTCAACAAAAATTACATTTTTTTTTTTACATTTTGAAAATGATGCAGGCATTTATGAATGGGAATAAAAGTTTGATGATTGGTCTTTACCGCAGGATAATGACCGGTTTTGTGCGTGGTCACGGGCGTTAAGGATCGAGCCGATGCCCATGACCATGCCCAAAACCGATCATTAACAGACAAACTTTTATTCCCTTATCCAAACATGAAACAAAAGAATTTGACATTTCAGCTGACAGCTGGAGATGACATGTAAACAGGGATCAGGACATCCTTCCTTTTAACCATGTGTTTTCATTACTTTCCAAGTACCAATGTTTAAAAGGAATTGTACACCATAAAGCAATCCATACCTTTTTATTTAGAAATCAAGAGAGATGTACAGAAACAAAACTGTGGAAGTTTCAGCTCATTTCTTAGGCCCATTTGATTACACATAACCTGAATCCTTCCTAACTCCCTAGGCCCATTTGCTTACACATAACCTGAATGCTTCCTAACTCCCTAGGCCCATTTGATTACACATAACCTGAATCCTTCCTAACTCCCTAGGCCCATTTGCTTACACATAACCTGAATCCTTCCTAACTCCCAAGGCCCATTTGCTTACACATAACCTGAATCCTTCCTAACTCCCTAGGCCCATTTGCTTACACATAACCTGAATCCTTCCTAACTCCCTAGGCCATTTGCTAACACATAACCTGAATCCTCCCTAACTCCCTAGGCCCATTTGCTTACACATAACCTGAATCCTTCCTAACTTCCTAGGCCCATTTGCTTACACATAACCTGAATCCTTCCTAACTCCCTAGGCCCATTTGATTACACATAACCTGAATATTCCCTAGGCCCATTTGCTTACACATAACCCGAATCCTTCCTAACTCCCTAGGCCCATTTGATTACACATAACCTGAACCCTCCCTAACTCCCTAGGCCCATTTGATTACACATAACCTGAATCCTCCAAAATCATTTAGTAGTAAAGCGAACACATGTATGCACACATGTGTTTCTAATCTGTGATACATGTACATGGCCAGGGACCCTCCCTGCATGCACGGAGCAATAAACAGTGTCCACTGACCCAAGCACTGACCTTGCAATCACTACAACAAACATGGATGTACATGTACCATGGCAAGTCAAGTATGCCAAATAACCTCAATCCTCCAAAATCCTTCACTTTAGCAAAGAGCATGTAGCATGTAACCTCAATCCTTCAAAATCCTTCACTTTAGCAAAGAGGATTTTGGAGGATTTGGGAAGGTTAGGGTTAATAAGACAAGAGTGGAAATCATGTGTTCAGATGTTGTTGCTACCGTTCTAAATGTGAAAAAATGGATCACAGCCTTGATCCATTTCAAATTTTTAATACACTTCATGTTTTATCAGGAATATTTTATCAGGATGTTTTGTACCATCACCAACTTGATATCAAGTAAGTTTTCAGATTATAATTGAGTGATTTTGTAATTGAATAATAATCCTGTTGGCAAGTCAGTACTTAATACGCACGTGCATTGGTAGTACGTGCATTCTTTTCGCTGCTTCCGGTTCCAAAGCTGACATACTGTAGTGTGTAATGTAATCAAAATTCTTTGATTTTTAATGTGATTGATTCTTGAGGCAGGAAATTACTTTGTTAATAAGATTTTGAGTCTTGACAACACACGTTAAAGGCAAGTCCCGAGCTTTCTTGTGTAAATCCTTCAAGAAAAGGGTAGGCAAACCATTTCCAATGGGCTTCTGATGATCGTTGGAGCCAGCACGTGTGAAGTGAGCGTGGTTCATGATGGAATTACTAGTCACACTTACCAACAGGATTCCAAATTGTCCAACTTTACATTACAATAACTTCAATAACAATAAAAGCTTTATTTATGGATGTTAACCACGTCACCTTCAGATGGTTTTCAACGGGCCATCGGATACACAGTCCATCCCATTTGCTTACTCCCCACTAAATATCACCCTCTTGTCATGAAACCATTTCATTACCATTAAAATGATTTGGTTGACCCAGTTCAACCCAAATCCCATTTAAAATAATTTGATTTTAAAGGGGCCTCAAAGGCAGATGAACTTTTTTGAAACATTTCTTTCTTCAAAAGCGTGCATACATTTCTTTCATGTAAAGATTTGTTCACTTAGTATGAAAATATTAATCACTGTTTATCTTGTAAAAAATGTTCTTATAAATTTGATGTAATTTTTTTGAATGAAGAGCTTCAGATTTTGATACACTGAATTGTCATCCAATTATTGGATGATGACAAGGTTTAGGATTGGACAACCTTCATGGGCGGATCCAGAATATTTTTTAGGGGGGGGGGGGCTGAGAATCAAGAATGATTTTTCAGTACTACAAAAATTACAATGAAATTATCAAAGGGAGAGAAAAACAAAGCACAGTGAGGGGGAAATGAGGGGAAACATGAGGGGGAATACCTTACTGTTTGTATCAGATTCTGTTTTTTTTAATTTTTTATAAAACGATTTTAGGGGGGGGGGTTATAGCCCCCTTAGCCCCCCCCCCCCCCCTGGATCCGCCAATGACCTTACATGTCCTGACATAAAATGACTGAAGATGTGTCTCCACATGATTAACTAATCCCACCCCCCTACTTGACCAATGGATCATTCCGCCCGGCGCTCACACATTAGTAGCGCTGATTACACGTAGTTGTGGGTATTATAACTAACAGCATTTCCTTCCTTTCTTCACTACTGACACATTGCTTAAGATGGACACGTGCGTGACAAGCCTTCCTGTGTAGCTAGCCATGCAAGTTTAAAACAGACATTATTAATGGCCTAGTTAGATCTCTTCACTCAGTTTGTTGCTGAGTTCAGTTGCTTCATCCAGACCAGTACTACGTGTCCTACAACTTTCCAAGTGTCGGTTAAACCAATTTAGTGGAGGAATTTCGGACTGGATTGTTATTTACCTATCGTTTTCCTTTCTCCAGTTTTCTTCACGAGCAGGAAACTGCACATTTTTCAACCGCTTTGATCAGCAGAAGACAGTTCAAATAGCAGCTCTGTGGAGTTACATTACTACACTCGTCTGTGCAGAGGTTTCATAACAGTGAGTTAACACTTCCATATAACATGCTCTTCACCAATGTAGCTTAGCACTTAATGGGACAGTATCATCACGATCAGAGCAGACATTCAACAGTGCATGGAATCAGTGTATCTGTATTCTAGTTTAAGATGAACACAGTGACTGAAAAATACTGGCTTATTTATGCAGCAGCAACGGTAAATATTACAATATCATATTATTTTCAGTTGCTGAGTTAATCTAAAACTAGCACTCCGATTGCATGCCCTGTTGATCGTGACACTCATATCAAAAGTTTACTGTCCTTTATAGCCATGTTGGTGAAGGGAAAAAATCATATTAATTGTACGATTGCTGGTCTGTAAGCGCATCCTCTTCATCACTTTCAGTAAATTTTGTTTGTAAAGTTTTTGGCAGCATATCAAGTGTATATTCCGATTACTCAATTTAGTGTGATATTTGCATATATTCCGATCCTGTCAATATAATAATAATATAACAATAAAGATTTGTAGCGCACACATATCCACCCCGCTGGGCGCTCAAGGCATATGTAAATATAATATGTCAATTTTTTTAAACAAAAAACCAGCACTTCATTCAAATAAAAAAGATGTGTGATATCAGCTTCAACATTAACCCATGTGTTATAACATTTTTGTAGACAGAGGATATGTGTTTTAGGCCTCATTTATAAAGAATATTTTGCCCTGTTTGAGGAGGTGAAAAGTGCCAGTTTCCAACAGTGCTGAATTTTTCCCAAAAAGTGCCCCTTGGAAAATTTGGAAGGATTTGGGGTCATTTAATGGTTGATTTCTTCTAAACTAGAATTGTTGAAAAGAATGTTCTTGACTAAATACCAATGCTGTACCTTCCCTTTAATAAATTTTATCGAAATGCATCTATAGGTAATATCATGGATGATGACCTTGTCCTTGTTGTACATACTGACATGAACAGACTAATATCAGAGTAATAAAAAAAAGGTTAATTACACAGGCCGGTCTGTACACCGTGAATGACTGACTGGTAATCAAATGTTTTGCATGGTTGTAAGAATGTGCTTACTACTCTCGTAAAACAAAAAATGTTTTGTTTTTTTGTGTTATGTTGCTGGTACTTGAAGTATTAACACTGTTGAAGCATGATTGAAATCATTTGGCATAATGTTTGTAACTGTAATAAATTATATTCCAACCTAAAACAATTGTTATTTATTTTTTATCTTATTTCAACTTATCTAACAGTGCTAATGCAAATAAAAGGAGAATATAACAATTAATTTGCAGAACCTCTACCTGAAGATGACATCTTTTTTTTGGATAATAATAAAGCACAGTGGATTTCAAATTTGTTCCATAAGAAAAACCCTTGAAAAAAGCCCTTTGAAAGGGCCAAAATGGGGGAACACAAAAAAACGTATGGTCAATTTACATGCAATGCTAGGAACCTTCCTGAATCCTCCAAAATCCATCAGTGCACTTTTGGAAACATACCCTTATCTTCAAAATGCACCATGTATTTTCGTTGATCTTTCATATTCAGCACTTATGGCCTGTACTTCTTGCCAGGTAGTAATTTTGCCCCATCTGAAGAGGTGAAAGTACCAGTTTCCAACAGTGCTGAATTTTTCCCAAAAAGTGTCCCTTGGAGGATTTTGCAGGATATGGGGTGGTTAGGGTTAAGACTAGTTCGCATATTACTTATCCTAAATACCTACATTCAGATAGCATATTGTTATTTCCTTGTTTTATAAAGTTACAGCTTGACTTTCAATTGAAATGATGTGATGAATTTTTCACTTTGAATTAGAAATGTACAAATTTTGAATGAATTTCTCAGAAAAGAGTTGTTCACTTTAAAAAAAACAAATCTACCTTTCCAGCATAGTATATATCATCGTCGTCGTTTCTTTGTGTCAGAAATGTTTAAACCATGTTTAACCAGATCGCGTCGGAGGCCGTGTGTACACGCAATTTTTTTTTGCACCGTGGATCGGAGAGCGTCTAAACACGCCAAAGGAAACTCCGGAATATTGGTATGCATGCACGGTTGAGCCACCCGTGTACGGTGACATGCTCGGAAGTGCCGGCCACCCGCTGTGAAAGCTTCCATTCACGGTGTGTGTGGGAAAAATAAACCTGCACAGGGGCCCAGAAAAACTTTTTTATTCCCGACGCGAACAGGTTAAGAAAGTAATGTTGTCGTGATGAAATAAAAATACTGCATATTTAAGAAAACAGGAAAGGCACATTGTGAATATGATACAGGGAAGGTTGTGTAGTCTATATACAGAGAAACACCTCAGTCGTCTCATATTCTGTAAAATATAAATAACATGATTTCTGGTTTGTTCACTGGTTCAAAATAGCCTTCTGCTATGCACAATGATATACATACTGCTATATAGGTCAGGTACGGTGAACATTTGGGCCCAATAGAGCCGCTTAGCAGCCGATTTTTGTGCTTACTGTGCATTTTTCATTTCATATCACTGCTAACCGTTAAGCATAGAAAAAGGTACATGCTAACATTGGCGGATCCAGGGGGGGGGCTAAGGGGGCTGTAGCCCCCCCCTAAAATCGTTTAAAAAAAAAAAATTAAAAAGAGAGAGGGGGGGGGGGGAGAACGCACTCTCATTTCCCCCTCACTGTGCTTTGTTTTTCTCTCCCTTTGATTATTTCATTGTAATTTTTGTAGTACTGAAAAATAATTGTTTTTGATTCTCAGCCCCCCCCTAAAAAATGTTCTGGATCCGCCCATGGCTAACTTGCCAGCCGTTATTGCTAGTAAATGAGTGACGCAACAATACAAATACATGGTGAATGCGCACGCGCCGTTCTGAATTTTCTTGCTAACCTGTGAAATACACTTATGCTTAAGCAAATTTTTCTGTTATAGTTAGCACGAAACTTTGCTTACCCGGTAAGCAGCGCTATGAAATTGGGCCAAGGTTTAAAACCACTGTACACTATTGGTAATCTCAAGAAAACATAAATGATCACTGTTTTACAAAAGACTTACTTGGTGTTAAGTTGATAAATAGTAATAATAATAAAGACTTATAAAGCGCTGGCATCTACAACAAGATATTCACTGCGTTGGGACCAGAGACAAATTAATGATAAGCTTGAATAAAGAGGTACATTTTGAGATGTGTTCTGAAAGAACCAGTGTCAGGTTCTTAGGGTTATTGGCAGACTGTTCCATAGGAACCAAACACCGTTGAGATATTTCTATCGCGGGCGCTATTGCTTTTTTTTTAAAGTAAAGTTACTGAAATCATTTTCAAAATGAGTTTCTGTCATCTGAGGACAGAAATTTCATGTTGGAATGAATACAAACAGTCTTAATTCATTTTCACTTTTTTTTTTCCGTATTAACATCAAGAACTGTACCTGAATGGAACTCACTACCAGACTATGTAAGATGTGCCCCATCATCAGTTAACTCATTCAGGACTAGATCAAATCGATGTAGCCAAACTAACTAGGGGAGGTTCACTTTAAAATTCAATATTGCAGTGCTGCCCATACACACACACACGCACCTGTACGTGATAGCCTTTGCAGGCAATTGTACAGTATTTTCCAAATCCAGAAGACAATGAAATAAGCTGAAATCTTGTTTGTATGCATATATCTCTTGATTCTTATAATGTAGGGATACATTTTCAGACAATTTACCTAAAGTGTACACTGGATTTATTTCAGGCAGATGATCATTTGTTATCCATCATCCATCATCTCTAATCTAGCTCTGTCAAACAGATCCAATTCCACTTCAGTTGGATATCTAGTAAATTATATTGAGAAAACCATGTTTTTATTCAAATGAATTATCACTTAAAATCCAGTATGCATTACACACTTGTCTGTAAATGCATCCATACTTCGTAAGAATCAAGAGATATGTACAGAAACCAACCGATGTCTGTAAATGCATCCATACTTCGTAAGAATCAAGAGATATGTACAGAAACCAACCGGTGTCTGTAAATGCATCCATGCTTCGTAAGAATCAAGAGATATGTACAGAAACCAACCGATGTCTGTAAATGCATCCATGCTTCGTAAGAATCAAGAGATATGTACAGAAACCAACCGATGTCTGTAAATGCATCCATCCTTCGTAACAATCAAGAGATATGTACAGAAACCAACCGATGTCTGTAAATGCATCCATGCTTCGTAAGAATCAAGAGATATGTACAGAAACCAACCGATGTCTGTAAATGCATCCATCCTTCGTAACAATCAAGAGATATGTACAGAAACCAACCGATGTCTGTAAATGCATCCATGCTTCGTAAGAATCAAGAGATATGTACAGAAACCAACCGATGTCTGTAAATGCATCCATGCTTCGTAAGAATCAAGAGATATGTACAGAAACCAACCGGTGTCTGTAAATGCATCCATGCTTCGTAAGAATCAAGAGATATGTACAGAAACCAACCGATGTCTGTAAATGCATCCATGCTTCGTAAGAATCAAGAGATATGTACAGAAACCAACCGATGTCTGTAAATGCATCCATGCTTCGTAAGAATCAAGAGATATGTACAGAAACCAACCGATGTCTGTAAATGCATCCATGCTTCGTAAGAATCAAGAGATATGTACAGAAACCAACCGATGTCTGTAAATGCATCCATCCTTTGTAAGAATCAAGAGATATGTACAGAAACCAACCGATGTCTGTAAATGCATCCATGCTTCGTAAGAATCAAGAGATATGTACAGAAACCAACCGATGTCTGTAAATGCATCCATCCTTTGTAAGAATCAAGAGATATGTACAGAAACCAACCGATGTCTGTAAATGCATCCATGCTTTGTAAGAATCAAGAGATATGTACAGAAACCAACCGATGTCTGTAAATGCATCCATGCTTCGTAAGAATCAAGAGATATGTACAGAAACCAACCGATGTCTGTAAATGCATCCATGCTTCGTAAGAATCAAGAGATATGTACAGAAACCAACCGATGTCTGTAAATGCATCCATGCTTCGTAAGAATCAAGAGATATGTACAGAAACCAACCGATGTCTGTAAATGCATCCATGCTTCGTAAGAATCAAGAGATATGTACAGAAACCAACCGGTGTCTGTAAATGCATCCATCCTTTGTAAGAATCAAGAGATATGTACAGAAACCAACCGATGTCTGTAAATGCATCCATGCTTTGTAAGAATCAAGAGATATGTACAGAAACCAACCGGTGTCTGTAAATGCATCCATGCTTCGTAAGAATCAAGAGATATGTATAAAAAACCAATCTGTGAAAGTTTCAGCTTATTTCAATTGTCATTAACGAGAAAATACTTAAAATGCATTTGGATTTTGTGAATCAATCCTATTTCGAATTTACATTCCCGGAGGAAAACAATTAATTTGTAAAATTTTTCAATTATTAAATTTACATCAAACAGAAATATTCCAAAATAATGCAAAAGTCTATAAATAATAATAATAATAATAATAATGTAGGGCATTTTTAAAGCGCTCTTAAACAAGGTATCAAAGCGCTGTACATTATTATCCCTGCTCATCAGGCGCATAAATCATTCCTGATGAAACCATCTCAGCTCCCTGGGGAGTATACAGCTCAATTGCTGCCATTTCAGCGCATATGGGCTAATCAAACACAACAACCAACTCTGCCCTCACAGGTACCCATTTACTCCTGGGTGGAGAGAAGCAATTATGGTAAAGTGTCTTGCTCAAGGACACAAGTACCACGGTCACGGACAGGATTCAAACCCACATTCTGACGACTCAGCCATCAGAACACAAATCCGATGCACTAAACCGCTCGACCATGGCACTCCTCAAAGGCATTCACTAATATTTGTAAGGTCTGGGATTTAAGGTCGGGGGGGGGGGGGGGGCGAATATACAATTAATACTCAATTAATACTTGGAGTGGCCAATGGCCACTCCAAGGTGGGGGCTACTAAGTCATTGAGTTGTTACAACGACTCCACACTGAAGAACCAGCCCCTCGCACCGAAACAAGACAAGTTAATAACCAGCCTCTTCACGGTGCGAATAGGACTGGGAGGGGTAACTATAGTCCAGAACAAGGCAGTTGTTAAACTGCATCTGCCCCTATAAGCAATTATGGTTAAGTGTCTTGCTCAAGGACACAAGTACTTCAACAGTATGCAATTCAACATGATTGTTTTTCTGAAGTTTTTGTTTCTAGTACCAGCACATTAAACAAATTTAAGTAAAGACTGTTTGCGGTGACACCCTGTAAAAATTCTCTTTTGAGTAGTAAGTGGTTCTGAACAGAACCGGTTGTTTACAACTCGACGTTTCGATCAGTATGCTCTGATCGTCTTCAGGATTGGCTTCTCCTGAAGACAATCAGAGCATACTGATCGAAACGTCGAGTTGTAAACAACCGGTTCTGTTAAGAACCATGTACAGTGTAGGCCTACAACTGTTTGGTGTCACAGCAAACAGTCTTTACTTATCCTTTTCGCCATGCAAAGCTCTAATTACTTAAATTTATTTCAATTAAATGTCTTCTCGGCGATGAGGCATCAGTGCCGACATAATGTGTACCTCAAGACATTAATTGTCTAGCAGCATCACTGTAACTCAGAGAACCAAGACAAATAAATCTTGTATCTTAATAAAAAAGCCAGACTAGTGTCAAATTAGATTCATCAGGGGGAAATATATATTAGATTTACGCCAACAGTGAAACAAATGCATAGACTTCTGAATGAAATGCAAAGATCCACTGAGCTCATGTTGTCCCATGTCAGACAGTCTCTCAACCACTTTGATAACAAGGTACTTGACATGGGAGATACACTCAGTAAATGCTAACATTATCCAAGTACTCTTATTGCTGTATATCTGATGATAAGAGTCTTCAGTCTTGTGCATTTATTCAGTCATATTATCAAACGAATCTCGGCATCAGTTTCAGAAGAATCATCTGAGTAGGCTATATAATCTCCACATCTGGATTTAATGTTCAAAAAGGATTCTCAAGAGCCAGTATTCACTTTTGGTGAAATGTCTGCAGGTCTTAGTGCATCAGAGTGGCTGCCACTGTTAATGGCCCTGTCACACTGTTGCGTATCGTACTAGCGTATGCCAGCGTATGAAAATTATCACTCATACGCTGGTATACGGTGACATACGCTAGGGGTACGTTAGGCATAGGTTGTATACGTTTCAAGCACGGTGGCATACGCTGGCATACGCTGAGGCAGAAATAAATTTTTAAGCATGCTTAAAAATTTTGTGCGTATGCGGACGTATGGTTAATACGCTAAGCATACGCTAGGCATACGCTGAATACGCTAGAGGTACGATATAGGTATGCGTTACTCGCCAGGTCGAGCGATGGACATCAGTTGCCATACGTTGGCATGAAGGTGTACAGAACAGCTAGCGTATTGATAGCGCATTGAAAGGCCGCCGATTATATAGGCACTTTGTCACGTGATAGGCGGATAGGCGGTACGCTGGGCATGCGCAGTTCATACGCTACTCATACGCTAGCCATACGCAGAGTACGCTGTCCATACGCTGGTCATACGCTGTTCATATGCTGACATACGCTGGTCATATGCTGACATTTGCTGGTCATATGCTGACATTTGCTGACATTCGCTGTCCATACGCTGTCAATACGCTTGCCATACGCTACTCATACGCTACTCATAGGTTCAATACGGTAAGTATACGCACAATTCTGTATTTTCAAGGGCTTTTTGTGCGTCTGTATTCTTGAGGATAAAGACAGAGGACCAGACTAGTCCCAACCTGACTACAATACCAATGTAAAAACTGTATTAATTCTGTTGACTTAAAGCCTATCGCCATGGAAACAATACCAAAATTACCTCGCTGTTGTCAACGAGCAAAGTTGACCATCTATACAGGTAAGTATTCAGGTGATAATTAATTTACAACATAGATGATTGATGGTACCTGAGCTTTTATTATAAATGGATAATTTACGAAGGTTGCCATACAAGCTGAACATTATCTGTGTATATAAGGCATAGTCATTGATACAGAGTCTGCACACACACACACAAACAAAATGGCTGCATTTCAGGTAAGATGTTTTTTTTTTTTATGTCTGTCCTTTCATCATGATGCACTCTTGAGTAATTAGTGATTAGTTCTGTTCTAGAGAATGAACATCCTTTACCAATTTAGCAATTGTTTTTTGTCATTATTGTGCCTCTACTGTAAATAGCAAAATATGCCATTGATAAATTTCAATTCTGCTGTGTTTCACCCCATGTTGATATTATTATGTGTGGACAGTGGTAGCAGATTATGTTGTGTCGTGAAGATGTGTTTTCGCCCAAAATTTATTGTCTGAATGTTTAGCTTTCATCGGAACATCGATTATGTCCTTTTAGAAAGAAAACAAAATTATTTGTATTGAGATATTTCAAAACAAAATTGTAGAAGCGTAATAAATTGTTGAAGGTTAGTAAATTTATTCATAAAAATGATACCATCACAGGCAGAAAATATTCAAGTTTTATATAAAACTGTATAAAACTTTGATAGGCCTATCTATATTTTCCAATTTTATTTTTAGAACTGTCATTCAATAGACTTTTCAAATATGAACACACCCTAAATTTGATAATTAAAATTTGTTGTTTAGGCCAAAAATAAATTTTTGTTTTTGTTTTTTTGGCTGTGAAGCGATGTCCAATTGCAGCAAAAATTGCTGGATCGATTGGAATTCTGCCACGCTGTGTTGTAAATGACTTTTTCACACTAGGGTCTGAACTTTTGCCCAATTTGTGTGGCATCTCTTCGCCATCATACCTTGGGTATGGAAAATTTGGTCTGGTTCCAATAACCGTGTATACATGTTAACATGTATCACTTAAAAAAAAAAGATTAACCAATCCCCCCCCTCAAAAAAAAAAAGCGTGACACTGCACTGATTTTGAAGTTGACCTATGACCAGAAACCAGAGACTTTTCTTTTTTGCCTTAATGTTTCAGGTAACATTTTCAGCCTCGTTTTCTTGAAACATTCACAAGAGCAATGTACATGCTGCTTTACACACTCTGGAAGATAACTGCATTTACTTTGCATTCACGTAGGCAATATTACCCATTATCAAACCATGATCTCAAAGACGTGTCTAAAAATATACATTAACTAGAAGCTTACAAGGATGGAGAGGCAGATGAAATCTACAACAAACATGGATGCTTGTTCGGATAACATCTCTTTGAAATGCCAAAAGGATTGGCAAAAACGGAAATGTCACCATACTTGTTGCTTTGTTTTGTAAAAAAAAAATATATATATATATATATTTGGTATTTCAAAGTTACTTAGCTTCTACATTTGTTCATCTTTCAGTTTTATAAACTGGATATCACAAAATATCCCCCAAATAAAGGTACAAGTCATTGAAATAAATATAGTGCTGTAAATGTCAAGTTGTACTGTCAGTTTATATCAATGAATTCTGTCAGAAATAACATCAAGTAACTACTCCAGCGACTACCTCAATTGCCCTTGCAGTCTCACTGTCTGCCACAAGTTAATGATTTATTTCTTTGCCTTTATGAGTTTTAAATTTGTTTTCTAGATTTGAATTGTAGGCATATTTACGCAGAAGCTGCAGAGGATTAAGCTGCCATACACACCTGTAGCGTATGCTGAGGTGCTATATAATATTGCAAGGAATGAAATGTAATAAGCCATCAGGCTAGATCAACCTCATCTCATGGGTAGATTCACAGTTGCTTTTTTGCTGATATTCAAGATCTCAAGTGGAGATATTCCAAAGTGATGTCATTCATTTCTCTCAAGTGTAATGTGCATCTGAAACAGCCAAAGTATGTTATTTCTGATTTGAGGTTTATCTTTCAAGATAAATATTGGGTTTTGTTACTCTACAGGGTTGAGATAAAACTCTGAACAAATATGTACAATTGTTTACTACTGCTGAAGTCAGTGCAAATTGGCTTCCACACCCCCCCCCCCCAAGATTAAGCCTTCACTATGGTCCTGATTAACATAATAATGATCAATTGATTTGATTTTTCCCTTTATCCTTTCATATCTACGCTATATATGGTTACTTATTTAAAATTTAATTTGTTATTGTCAATTTATTTTTTTAAATTATGTTTTAAAGACTGTACAATGAATGATCAGCCATATCCTGAAAATTTACTGTTGTCAGAATTTGATTTTTAAATTAAATTCAGCACAGTGTGACTTTTTCATAAAAATGATTATCAATTAAAACAAATCGGAGAACATTTGAAAAGGCAAAGGAAGTGTATTCTCAAGAAGCATAAGTGATCGCGTCTGCATTAGTAAGCAGGAAGTCTTTGGTTCGAATCCCAAACGAGTCACTTGTGGAGTGCTAGTTTTAGATTAACTCAGTGACTGAAAAAAATGCCCCCCCCCCCCCACACACGATAGGTTCATGACTATTGCTGCTGTGTAAATGAGTCATCTTAAACTAGGACACCAATTCCATGCCCTGTTGAAAGTCTGCTCTGATCATGACGATACTGTCTCTTTAGTCCCTCGTTATCTATGTCCTTTCTTCTGTTCATCTTAAACTAGGACACCGATTCCATGCCCTGTTGAAAGTCTGCTCTGATCATGACGATACTGTCTCTTTAGTCCCTCGTTATCTATGTCCTTTCTTCTGTTCATCTTAAACTAGGACATTGATTCCATGCCCTGTTGAAAGTCTGCTCTGATCATGACGATACTGTCTCTTTAGTCCCTCGTTATCTATGTCCTTTCTTCTGTTCATCTTAAACTAGGACACCGATTCCATGCCCTGTTGAAAGTCTGCTCTGATCGTGACGATACTGTCTCTTTAGTCCCTCGTTATCTATGTCCTTTCTTCTGTTCATCTTAAACTAGGACACCGATTCCATGCCCTGTTGAAAGTCAGCTCTGATCATGACGATACTGTCTCTTTAGTCCCTCGTTATCTATGTCCTTTCTTCTGTTCATCTTAAACTAGGACACCGATTCCATGCCCTGTTGAAAGTCTGCTCTGATCATGATGATACTGTCTCTTTAGTCCCTCGTTATCTATGTCCTTTCTTCTGTTCATCTTAAACTAGGACACCGATTCCATGCCCTGTTGAAAGTCTGCTCTGATCGTGACGATACTGACTCTATAGTCACTCGTTATCAATGTCCTTTCTTCTGTTCATCTTAAACTAGGACACCGATTCCATGCCCTGTTGAAAGTCTGCTCTGATCATGACGATACTGTCTCTTTAGTCCCTCGTTATCTATGTCCTTTCTTCTGTTCATCTTAAACTAGGACACCGATTCCATGCCCTGTTGAAAGTCTGCTCTGATCATGAAGATACTGTCTCTTTAGTCCCTCGTTATCAATGTCCTTTCTTCTGTTCATCTTAAACTAGGACACCGATTCCATGCCCTGTTGAAAGTCTGCTCTGATCATGACGATACTGTCTCTTTAGTCCCTCGTTATCTATGTCCTTTCTTCTGTTCATCTTAAACTAGGACACCAATTCCATGCCCTGTTGAAAGTCTGCTCTGATCATGACGATACTGTCTCTTTAGTCCCTCGTTATCTATGTCCTTTCTTCTGTTCATCTTAAACTAGGACACCAATTCCATGCCCTGTTGAAAGTCTGCTCTGATCATGACGATACTGTCTCTTTAGTCCCTCGTTATCTATGTCCTTTCTTCTGTTCATCTTAAACTAGGACACCAATTCCATGCCCTGTTGAAAGTCTACTACTGCCCCTTTAAAAATTTGTTTTCACTATTTGAGCTGAAACTGAAACAGTTTATATGTTTATATATCATTATTCACAGGAAGTAAGACACATTAAAGTAATTGGTACATTTTTCCTTTAACCCTAACCACCCCAAACCATTCAAACTCCAACATCATAGTACTCGAAGAACAATGGATTTGGCCCATTTGTGACATTTGTTTTCCACAAACTGATGCACAAGGTCTCAAAAAGAAGCAGCGCGGTGTGATCTGGGGGTGGAAACACCCGTCGCTTGATGCCCCACGACAGGCCAGGCAGCTGGGCAAGTAAAACCTGTAAAAACAAGCTCGTTGTGTGTGCGCGCATTTAGAGTACAATGCAGGGTTTGTTGTATTTTGATGGACTCAGTACTGTATAGCCCAGACAAGGGATACTTTACATGGGGCTGGGTGTCCCAATTCCAGCTAAGTCCAACAGTTGGGTGGTTGTGTTACTGCATGGTGTTTGATTTTGGCAGATTCAGGAAGGTTCTTAGCCAAAAAGTTTAAGACTGTGACAATTTTAATTCTTTCAAAAAACTTTTGAAAACTCACCTTTTTGTACAAGCTTATAATGAGTGCGGTAAGGTGTACATCGGGGAAACAAAACGCAACCTCCCCATCAGATTGAAGGAACACCGAGCACACGGCCGCAGAGGAGATTTCGAGAAGTCCGCCATCGTCAAGCACTCGCACATCAAGGACCACCAAATCGACTGGCAGGCAGCCCAACTCATCACACCCATCGACGCATGGCACCCCAGACGCATCAGAGAGGCCATCGAGATCGTCAAACACGACACTGTGCCACAGGACATCGGTTTCTTCATCAGCGACATTTGGCGACCCATACTACAGACTGAAGGATCTTCTATATCCAAAGTCCATAACCAACCCCAGACTGAGGGATCCCCTATATCCTAAGTCAACCACCCTCCTTCCCCTGTGCTTGTTAACAACTGATTCAGTTCAGTGAGCACACACTCCTCTCCCCTTACACCTAGGATCCTAGTCCCATAGTCTCACAGTTTCCCGCCTGCGCGCCTCAACGAACTAATCCTCCAGCAGGGGATGATCCTCCAGCAGCCTACTTAAGCAGCAGCAGTTTCAAGAGTCCGGCATTCTCCTGAGGACGATCAGAGCATACTGATCGAAACGTCGAGTTGTACCCCCAGTTCTTTTCAGAACTAATTACTACTCAATTGAGATTCTTACATGGTGTCACCGCAATTAGTCTTACTTATCATTCTCACCATGCAAAGCTACAAGTTTTACTTATAATGAATGTTA
The DNA here is from genome assembly GCA_029582265.1 of Zoroaster sp. YZ-2022. Taxonomy (NCBI): domain Eukaryota; kingdom Metazoa; phylum Echinodermata; class Asteroidea; order Forcipulatida; family Zoroasteridae; genus Zoroaster; species Zoroaster sp. YZ-2022. The sequence continues at coordinate 10,164,535 of CM055822.1, forward strand.
ATTTTGTGCATTTTGTTTCATATATTTATCTTTGTTTATCTAATGTTCCATATCTTTGTGTCTATTTCATTATCACCAGCGCCTCGGATTAGGTTTCTAGATAGATGGCGCATTATAAGTTTCATTATTATTATTATTATTATTATTGTTAAAACAGCTAGGGGTTTAGGATTAAAGGCAATCACTAGCAACAATCTTTTAACAATGAAATTTGAATGGATGCAATTTGTCGTCATCTTCGAGGTAATTGCTGGATTCTGAGCAGAACAGTGGTTTGACATTTCTAGTACCGGTTGCATGTCTTGGCTTGCTATATCTTCAGGAGATCACAACAAATAGCAAAATCAACATACGACAGTCAACATTTAAAGGCACAATATCGTCACGATCAACAGGGCATGGAATCAGAGTGCTTGTTTTAGATTAACTCAGTGACTGCAAATAATACCCCACACGATAAGGTCATATTACCGTTGCTGCTGCATAGATGAGCCAGTAATTTTCAGTCACTGTGTTCATCTTAAACTAGAACACTGATTCCATGCCCTGTTGAAAGTCTGTTCTGATCATGATGATATTGTCCCTTTGCTATCACAGTTGCACATTGCCAACCAATAATAAAATGATAACAATTGCAGTGGATAGCCATGTCAGTTAGTCTTTAATGATATAGGATATAAGATGGAGGTTTTACGATCATAATTATTAAAAATGCATGAGCTTTCATAGCTGCTTCATCAGATGCAATGAAGGATGACATACTGAGTTTACGTACATGGAGGTTCCAGAAGATTACCTCAAGTTCCCACAAACGTGAAAATCAAGTTTAGGACACCTCATCAAATTGCCCTCATTTTGCCAGAAACCCATAGAAGCAATGAATCATACTATATGAGTGAAATGTCACTCTGATTGTCTGCATTATACCACTGCACAAACCTTAGCATAAGGATTTCCTTTTTATTCTCCGGAACGTGTCTCTTTCCTGTAAATCTACATTCTATTTCGCTTAGTCTCATTATTTCATTGCAAAGGAAACATCCTTGTATATTCTCTGTTTACTTTATTTCTAGCAGCATAATGCTTGAACACAAGGACATTTCTGGACATAAATGCAGCAATTTGTTCCATTTCGTTATCAAAGAAGGTCACATCCTGGTAAATATCTGGTAAAGTGTTATTTTAGATGCATCAATATTTTATTCAACATCGTGGGAATCTGGGTCAATGCTTTTTTTCTAATGAAATTCATAATTTTATTTAAACTGTTAAGAAGAAAACAGATACTGTAAGATGTACTGATTTGAAAATATAGAGACAAGTATCCAAATGAAAGAGCAAACCTTAGGCTAAATCTTAGGAGCATATACACATGTATTGAATGATTCCAAAGGATGTTAGCATTCTATAGTATGAACATCATCCGTACAGGCAAAATAATGGTTTGTCACAACCTTCTCCATTGCAATAAAATTCTGAAAAAACTCTGTGGATTAATGGTTGCCATGGATATGTATCAACGTTGAAGGTCACGTCACTGAAATCTAAACGATGCAGAGTTTGTACAGACTCGCAGCCTTGTTTTCAGACTGGTTGCCAATTAACGCTTGAGATCTGTATGAGGGATTTGGGAAAATAAATCCCAATAAACATTTCAATTTCTAGCCGTCTAAGCCGAGACAATCTGTCTATTATGTGTTCAGAGAAAACCTGCTCTGGCCAGCCAGGTAATTTTCTGTCAGATTAAGGAATTGTATTACATGTAAGTCAAAGTTCTGAGCATCAGGCCAGCCTAAAGGCATTATTCAGGTATTATATCCATGGGATTTGACATGATTTATTTGGTACAAGTTGCATGAATTTGTGAGGCATGTTTTCTAAATGGCTGCTTTGAGGCGTCTGATCGTGTTCTGTTACTTATAGCCTGTAGGTGCAACTCCTTACTGTTCATGCCTGTACATGAATGATATGGATGAGTAATTGTGGTTTTATGTGTGGATTGTTTGCAGGCTATGAAGAAATTTGAACCTTTTCTTAATTCAAGAACCGATGAGATTGTAAACCTGTGCCCATAAAACAAGTGTGGTGAATGGATTAAGTTAATACTTAATTAAAAGTGAAACTAGAATACAGGTATTCATTATCTTGGAGTTTGCTGCTTGCAGAAAATATATATTCTCAAAATATTTGTATTTTTGTGTAAAAGATTCCAAACATTTGGATTATGCCTACTTGTGTTTTAGGTTTGTTTTTGTTTCAAGGAAAAATATTTTCTTTCAAAATGCGATATTGAACAAAAATGATTCTTTACCATCACATAGTTATACTCTCTTAATGTAAAAGAGTGAAAACCACTCTTTTAAAGAGCTATATGGCGGACAAGTCTTTTTTGGAGTGAAACCCACTCTGATTCGAGTGAAAAATACAGTAAAAGGCTACCAATTCACTCTTTATACACTACCGATTTTACTCTTTATCCACTCCAAAAAGACTTGTCCGCCATGTAGCTCTTTGAAAGAGTGTTTTTTTTCACTCTTTTACATTGAGAGAGTAAAGTAACTTCTGAAATATTTGAGCAAAACACCCACACAACATGAAAACAAGACAGTTTACAACTTGGCAGAGGAAAATATACGAGTAAACACATTTACTAAATCCTTGTACCACCCTAGCGTTAATGTCAAACCTACTATTTACAATCTTTAGCAGACAGAGTCACTTTTAAGGAGAGCAGATGTGCTTTGCTTTCCTCAGAGACCTTGACAGGTATTTCCCTTTCTTAGTCACCATCTCCAGATGTAACTGCTGGCCATTGTGTACCCTTTATTGTACTTCAGCCCCTGCTTGGCAAGTAATCATTGCTGTACCCTTGATGTGATTTAGCACAATTGCATTAGGTGGAGGGTAGAGACGCTAAAATGGAAATTTAAACCTTTCCATAGCTGTTTGATTAAATTTACATGAAACTCAGTGGTGAACAGAGATGTATTTGGTTTTGACTTACTTTGGCACTGCAAACTAAACACTAAACACTGTATAGGCATTAATTACTCAAGGTGATTGCAAAAATAAAACAGAGAGGAAAAAAACAAAAAACAAAACAAAAAAACTGTGTATATGGTGGTAAATTTCAGGAAAATTAGCTGAAAAGATTACTTGATGGTATTCTGGCTTCAGGGAGATTTTCAAACAAGTTATGTCTTCATTTGCCCTTTCTTTATTTTCACCTTATACTCCCCATATTATAAAATGGTTATGAAAACCGCATAAATCACCCAGACAGAACAGATTATTATACATGTATGTCTCTTTGCTTGTCTACAGGAATGTACCGTCAAGAAGGAGATTGAACCAAGAGCTGAGGTGACAGCAAACGCCAACCAGGACACTCTTAAACCATCGGACATCTCATGTTCTCTTGACTGGAACAACTTGAATCCTTCCATCATGTCGAACCGTACTCGGGGGACAAGCCATAGGAGGCAGTTCTACCAGATGGGCCAGGTCCGTGGCGACATCATCCGTTTTGGATCCTTGGAGGATTTCTTTACCGAGAGGGGTAACACGATGAACCATGCTGGCTGGTCACTCCATCACCTACAGCAGAAATTTCACGCTATGGGTATTGAGGATTTATATGACAAATATTGTGCCCAGATGAGACAGTCATTGGTCTGCGTCATGTGTGTACTTGGGATTCTATATGGTATCTCGCTTCTTGTGCTGTTTTTCCTTTATGAACAGGTGAGTTATTTTTTATCCACGATATATCGCAAACATATATTGCGATTTTCGATAGGGAATACTTTTTTTCCATTCAGGCATGATTGCTTTAGAACCGACAACCACAGGTATGCATTCAGTTCCCAACACTTAATCCGTCTGAATAGATTACTTAGAGTGGTAGTGGATTAAGAGAAACAACCAGAGTTCTGGGTCAGGATCCTGTATGGTGGCTCCTTTGTGATCTGACAGTCGGCTAACTACTGAAGTAGTTCGCTTTTGTTTCTCACTTCTGAAAGCTAGCTTGAAAAGACTGGCCTAATTTTGTTTCCATGGAATTGCTGAATCGACTCACAATCGTGATTTTTTTTTTTTATCTCGATATATTTGTTAAATCGCAATTTGCCGATATCTCGATAACTTGAAAAGGTTCTCGATATCGTAATCAAACAAAAAAAGGGTATCGCGATATTTGATATTATCATATTATCACCCAAGCTTAGTTCCAGTTTGCTTCAAATTATCTTAAAAGGCAAGCTATCGGGATGGTTATTCAAAAATCGCCAAATGGTCAAATTTTAATGAGAAAACTTTTATTAAAAAGCTGATGATGGTATCAATCTAACCTAGAAATATTATTGCCCGAGTTGTGGTAATTGTTGACAAATGTGAAACAATTTCCAGTTTGAATTTGGGAAAGAGCACTCTTTCCTAAATTCCGCATTAGAGTGAATAACAAAATCTTAATATGTTTTCATTATTTTCTTGTGAATGACAACAACGATAAGTTGAAAAACAAAGAAAAACATGAATTACAAACAATATACAATGATAGCATAGGGAAAAAAAAAAAGAAAAAAAAAAGTTCATGGTATTCAAAGCAAGATCTTGTTCAAGTTCACGTTTACAAGATAAATATATGAGTTTCCGTATAAGGTGCTACACAGAAAGACAGACAGAGGGACGAACAGACCATAAACACTTTATAGAACTTGACAAATATTGGTGCACTATCAATTTGGTATATGATTAAAGCAAAAAAAAAGTCTTTGGTTTCTGGTCATAGGTTGGCTTCAAATTCGGTGTGGTGATACACTGGGTTTTTTTTGGTAATTTTTTTTTGCCAACCAGTGAAATACGTGATATGATACATGTATTCGCAGTTATTGGAACCAGACCAAATTTCCCATACACAAAGTATGGTGGCTGAGAGAGGCCTCACAAATCGGGCAAACGTTCATACCCCTTTGTGAAAAAGTCGATTAAAACACAACGCAGCAGAATTCCAATCGATCCAGCAAATTTGGCTGCAATTGGACATTGTTTCATAGGGGAAAAAAAGAAAACTAAAATCCTTATGCGTGGGTGTGAGGCTATGCACGTGGAGACAAGAAACGGGAGACTTTGTTTTGGCCTAAAGTGGGTATATAATATGTAAGTTGAAAGCTACATTAACCCTAACTCCCTAGGCCCATTTGCTTACACATAACCTGAATCCTTCCTAACTCCCTAGGCCCATTTGCTTACACATAACCTGAATCCTTCCTAACTCCCTAGGCCCATTTGCTTACACATAACCTGAATCCTCCCTAACTATAGGCCCATTTGCTTACACATAACCTGAATCCTTCCTAACTCCCTAGGCCCATTTGCTTACACATAACCTGAATCCTCCAAAATCCTTCAGTAGTAAAGCAAGCATCACATGACATGTATGCACACATGTGTTTCTAATCTGTGATACATGTACATGGCCAGGGACCCTCCCTGCATGCATGGAGCAATAAACAGTGTCCACTGACCCAAGCACTGACCTTGCAATCACTACAACAAACATGGATGTACGTGTACCATGGAAAGGCAAGTATGCCTAACAACATCAATCCTCAAAAATCCTTCACTTTGGCAAAGAGCATGTAGCATGTAACCTCAATCCTTCAAGATCCTTCACTTTGGCAAAGAGGATTTTGGAGGATTTGGGAAGGTTAGGGTTAACTGATCCCACTAGAAAGTTGAGTCAATCAAAGTAAAGAAGGTAATCCAAAGCTATGGATACTTGGAATCACATTGTTCACTTTTCATGATAAAAACATTCCAAAGAAATGTTTAACATTTGCAACACTATACTATTACTGTCATCTCCACATGTATAACTGTGCAATGTACCAGTAACTACCGCCGACATATGTCAGTATTGATCATTATACAGTTGATTACACCGACTGTATAGCCATCCCATCTTAATGATAATTCCTCCAAACTCTTGCATCCTGAGTAACCCAAGACTTCCCTTCTGTTCTACACATGTTCCTTTCTCCCTTTGATTTGAAATGATTGAATTTCCGGATGTTACATCCCAAGATTCACATTTCTTCTGGCAGCTTATGCACTGCAATATTTGCAAAAAGTAAGATTGCAGGTGCAGTTGTGGAAAACACAGAGATATATCTCCAGTAACCAGCTGCTATTAAAACCCTCCTACTTCAGCTGCACTTTAGTGGGGAGTAGCTACAGAGGTCAAAATCAGTCAACTGACTGTTTTGACTGTCCTACTATAGCTGCACTTTAGTGGGAAGTAGCTATAGTGGTCAAAACCAGTCAACTGACTGTTTTGACTGTCCTACTATAGCTGCGCTTTAGTGGCAAGTAGCTATAGTGGTCAAAACCAGTCAACTGCCTGTTTTGACTGTCCTACTATAGCTGCGCTTTAGTGGCAAGTAGCTACAGTGGTCAAAACCAGTCAACTGACTGTTTTGACTGTCCTACTATAGCTGCGCTTTAGTGGCAAGTAGCTATAGTGGTCAAAACCAGTCAACTGACTGTTTTTGACTGTTGACCCAAATGTGCACACAGGGGCATTGTTGGCTGGTTTTGACTGTCAACAATACAAGACAAGACCATGCTTTTACCAGTCAAAAAACGGTCGACTCATTTTAACCTGTAAATGTACTTACTACACATGCATTTTTGAGTGCACTAGATATACCTTGGTAAGTATATCAACATTTTGACTGATTTTGATCCTTGCAGTCACAGAAGGGTTTCTGTCATAACCTCCATGTTAAGTAGTTGTAAAAATACATGTAAATGTATTTTTTAATATAAAGCCAGAATGGGTCAATTGGATACATACATGTAGTGTAACAGCAGCAATTAATTCATTGGCAATAACACAATGTTCAAATGGATTGTGAATTACTTGATGAAGTAGCATTTTTGCAGTTTATGCTTTTTTGCAGTTCGCAAAGTTAATTTTTATAAAGGTTTATTCTTCAATTTGATTTGATCATCATTATCATTTTAATTCTTCACTGTTGCGTCATCCTTCACTACTGTTGTTTTTATTATCATTATCATTTGTATCACAATTAAAATTATCATTGTAATCATCTTTATCCCCACCACCACAAGTACCATCATCAATATTGTCACCTGATCATCAGTTGCCATCACCATCTCCACCCCTATCACACCCTTCATTTTACTCATCATTACGATCATTATCACCATCACCATCACCATCATCATTATGGTTATCATCCCCATCACCATCATCATTACGGTCATCATCATCATCACTGTCATCATTATGGTCATCATCATCACGGTCATCATCACCATGACCGTCATCATTACGGTCATCATCACCATGACTGTCATCATTACTGTCATCAGCACCATGACCGTCATCATTACAGTCATCATCACAATCACCGTCATCATTACGGTCATCATCACCATCACTGTCATCATCATCACCATTATCATCACCATCACCATCACCATCATCATAACGGTCATCATCACAATCACCGTCATCATTACGGTTATCATCACAATCACCGTCATCATTACGGTCATCATCACCATCACCACCACCTGATCATCATCCACCACCATCCCCACCCCTACCACACCCTTCAATCATTGGTGGCCAACTTGCTCTTCTTACTGCTTAAAAAGCCTCTACTTCTGCATCACTTCCATTCAGTCTAATTCCAATAAGACATTCCTAACCCACATCTTGTAGAAGTCTTGAAGAAAGTACACACACTCCAGACACGAGGAAGCAACCCTAACCGTGTCAAGCATCATCTCTGCACTTTTTTATTCACATGAGAGAAAACAGGAGAAGTTCAGTCAAATATGTGATGAAAAAACATTGACTGCATAGTGTGTGTTCCAATTATTCCACAGTTCATGTGTGTATATCAGAGATACGATATGTCCCTGTACTTATTAGTGTTTAGATAGAGTCTGATTTTTGTATGGTTGCGATATGAATTACACTCTATGAAAATAACCCAGTGGCAAATCTTTCTACCCCCATGCCTACACCTTCCTTTATGTCTACAGGCCGGTCTGGTCCGATTACATCTGTCTTTGCTGGTCGATGTCTGCTGTATATTTATCATTAACAAAAATGATCTGCACTGTAGGGGTTATTTTTACCAATCTTGGTGCAAAACAACCGTACACCATTGTTAAACATCCTTGGGTTATTTAGGATTGTGACTCTGTAAGTTTGGAATTGAAGACTGTTTTATTTGTTCAATACATATCAAAGTATATGATGGACATATCCCCTGGGTGTGTAACAGAAAAGTGAGTGACGTACTACTTACTTGTAGTTTGAAAGAGCTTTGAAATTCAACCTACATGGTAGTTATTGAATGTTGACAGTAAATGTACATTGCCTCATTGAATGAGTGTTCATTCACTACATTTTCCCGTGTGTTGTTTTTTCTTCCTCCATGTTTTTCCCAAGTTATGCCCCAGTCACATTTGCCAAGGCGGCCGTAGGGTCTATAATATCTATGGCCAGTAGCAATTATCGGGCCGCCGCAGCATTCCCACGGTGTCATACACTAGCAGTCACATATGTAAAGGTAGCCGCACGGCGTATTTAGAATTTTTGGAGACAGAAAACCTGCGGCTGCCGTACGGCCTTTGAAGTGATGACGTACGGTTGCCTCAAGGCGACCCTGCGGCCGTAGGGTTTTGACAAATAGCAAGGCAGACCCACGGTCGCCGCACGGTCGCCGCAGGGAGACCCTACGGCGACCGTGCTGGTACCGTAGAGGGCCGCCTTGAGGCTGCCCTATGGTGGCGTGGGATTCCTGCGGCCGCCGCAATATTTTGGGGTCCACAAAAGTCATAACACCCTAGGGCAAGCGTCACGGCAAACGCAAGGCCACCGTGACGGCCAACGTATGGTCGACGTGGAACCGCCTACGGCATGGCTACGGCGTGTCTAATTGCTACGGCGAACCTAGAAAAGAAAAAAGTTATAACGCGGCGCTATAATCTCACGGCGACCCCTACGGTCCGTAAAAGATAGGGATATGCCCTAAGGCTACCCTGAGGCCCCCGCAAATCCTCTGCGGCCGCCGCAGGTATCTCTCCATTTTGGGGGTCTACGGCTGCCGTATCCTAGCCGTAGGGCAAATGTGACTGGGGCATTAGCAACCTGACTAAGAACAACAACAAAATCTCCAGTTTCTGGTGTCCATGCGCATCGTCTCAGACCTGTGCAACAGCATTTTTAGTTTTCTTTTTTTGTGTGCAATGAAACGATGTCCAATGAAACGATGTCCAATTGCAGCCAAAATGGCTGGATTGATTGGAATTCTGCTGTGCTGTGTTTTAAACGACTTTTTCACATAGGGGACATTTGTACGATTTGTAAGGCCTGTCTCATCAGCCACCACACTTTGTGTATGGGAAATTTGGTCTGGTTCCAATAACCGCGTATACATGTATCACGTATTTCACTGGTTGCCAAAAAAAAAAGAAAAAAGATGACCAAAAAAAAAAGGGTTTCACCACACCGATTTTGAAGCCAACATATGACCAGAAACCGGAGAATTTTTTTTTTGGCCTAAAGAAAAGTCATTCGCAATCAATGATGTCATCATCATCTTTCGTGCGTGGGGTGTTCCGTGTGGGCAGACATTGATACTGGGTAATCATTTTGTACTGCGTCATATAGTTACACAGAATGTGTCTTTGTCAATCAAAGACTTATTGAGTTTATTACTATCCTCATTGGGAGAATAGGGCTTCAATCAGGATAAAAGTATCTCCCAATCGGGATACTGTTATAGTTGACATCGTCCCCCATGAACACCATTAAGGCACAAGGTGTCATTGCCATCTCGGGTGTTATTGGTATCTTCATTGGTAGATTAGGGCTTCAATCAGGATAAAAGTATCTCCCAATCGGGATACTGTTGTAGTTGACATCGACCCCCGTGAACATTGCCAACTCGGGTGTTTCCCTGATCAGGGCATATTGGTATCCTCATTGGGAGAATAGGGCTTCAATCAGGATAAAAGTATCTCCCAATCGGGATAGTATATAATAATAATAATAACCCAAATCCATGCTCCTGGGCGCTTAACAAGCTAAAATGTCAAATTTAAAATGTAAAATGTTTCGAACACGTACAAAAATGTAAATTATAAATTCACAAATTCAAAAGGCTAAAGGACAATAATGTTACAAGGACAAATGTTAAAATAACCATATTCAAACACATGATAAAAAAGAGCCTTAACACATATAATTGATATCAACTATGTGTTAAGGGTCTGTGAGCCATAAGTATTTATACAGTTGGTTGTAACAAAAATATTTTTCCAGACTGTTAATTACCCGGCGTAGTCATACTCTACATGAAGACAACACGATACTTGGTATTTTGTATTGAATCAAGAATTAGCTGTTGCAAGCGGCTTATTTTATATATACCAACTACAAAAAAGGACATGTACAATATTTCTTATAGGGACAATATCGTCACGATCAGAGCAGACTTTCAACAGGGCATGGAATTGGTGTCCTAGTTTAAGATGGACACAGTGACTGACAATTACTGGCTCATTTATGCAGCAGCAACAGTAATAATGACCTTATCATGTGGGTATTATTTTCAGTCACTGAGTTAATCTAAAACTAGCACTCTGATTCCATGCCCTGTTGATTGTGACGATATTGCCTCGTTAAAGTCAGTATAGTCAGTTCAGTTATAAGATTCATCACCTTTTGTATTATTTATCAATCACCAATATATAAATCAGGATTATTTGAATATATAAATCTGGATTCAAAGAGAATTTATCAGTATTCTTGTAACAGATTGAGGTTACATGCTACATGCTCTTTGCTAAAGACAAGGATTTTGGAGAATTGAGGTTATTAGGCATACTTGCCATTCCATGGTACATGTACATCCATGTTTGTTGTAGTGATTGCAAGGTCAGTGCTTGGGTCAGTGGACACTGTTTATTGCTCCATGCATGCAGGGAGGGTCCCTGGCCATGTACATGTATCACAGATTAGAAACACATGTGTGCATACATGTCATGTGCTTGCTTTACTCTACTGAAGGATTTTGGAGGGTTCAGGTTATGTGTAAGCAAATGGGCCTAGGGAGTTAGGAAGGATTCAGGTTATGTGTAAGCAAATGGGCCTTGGGAGTTATAGGGTTAATGATTGATAAACTGACTAATAGGTAGCTTCATTGATTTGTTGATTGATTTATTTCCATTGCAGAAGATCACTTGGATAGCTTATGCCTAAAACTAAAAATATCACACATTTAGCATGGAGGTGACCCAGTGCCATTTATCTAAATGAATACCCAAGCAGCTTCAGTTCAAACATTTACTAAATTATTTGGACACAGTTGACCGAGTTAATAATTTAACTAATTGCTGTAAACCTTGAGGATTTTCAATGAAGCAATACAATAACAATACGTAATTATTGGATCTTATGCAAAATATGTTATTGTGGATTATTGAATGTTTGATTGCCATAATTGCGAAACGATTGACACCAACAATATGTGTCACAGTAGATCATTTTGTACTGGATTTAAATTTTAAATAATCAATATATTTTTTAAAGATAGTAAAGTCACCAACTATAATTTCTTAGAACCAAAACATTAGACATTGAAAAAAAAATGTAATTATATTCAACGGTGACTTTTCATTTTGATATTTCCTTTCATTAGTTATTAATAAATGCCTTGATTCTAGAAACATTTCAACAATGTATAAATTCAGTTAATTTAAAAAATGTAAATCCATCCCATAAACAGAGGTTTTTTCATCATTATAACAATATTATTCAGAAGCATTACACTCTAAAAAACGAAGTGCTGAATATAGCACCTCGAGTGTAGTCACTATACAAGCTCCTAAAAAGTGCTAAAATTAGCACTTGAGGTGCTGAATATAGCACCTCGAGTGTATAGTCACTATACAAGCTCCTAAAAAGTGCTAAAATTAGCACTTGAGGTGCTATATTCAGCACTTCGAGTGTACTTTGTATATGCAACGTAGAAACGAAGTGCTGAATATAGCACCTCGAGTGTAGTCACTATACAAGCTCCTAAAAAGTGCTAAAATTAGCACTTGAGGTGCTGAATATAGCACCTCAAGTGCAGTCACTATACAAGCTCCTAAAAAGTGCTAAAATTAGCACTTGAGGTGCTATATTCAGCACTTCGAGTGTACTTTGTATATGCAACGTAGAAACGAAGTGCTGAATATAGCACCTCGTGTGCTAATTTTAGCACTTTTTAGGAGCTTGTATAGTGACTGCACTCGTGGTGCTATATTCAGCACTTCGTTTTTTAGAGTGTACAATTTAGGGCCCCCCCCCCCTTCCCCAAAAAGTCTCCGGTTTCTGGGCATAGGTCAGGTTCAAAATTGGTGCTGTGACGTGTTTTTTGTTTCTTTGTTTGTTTTTTGTAATCTTTTTAAAGTGATACATGTTAACATGTTATATACGCAGTTATTGGAACCAGTATGGTGGTTAAGAGATCGAGACCTCACAAATCCGGCAAATGTTCATACCCTATGAGAAAAAGTTGTTTAAAACACAGTACGGCAGAATTTCAATCAATCCAGCAATTTTGGCTGCAATTGGACATAATTTTATAGCCAAAAAAGTGCGTCTGAGGCAATGTGCACGGAAACCGGAGCCTTTTCTTTTTGGCCTGATATCAATTTGAGGATTTTTGACCTTAACCTAGCAATGTCAATGTAAAAAAAAAATTCAAAAACAGCATCAAGTCTTTCAAATTATAATTTTTTGTATAATTAATAATTTAGTTTACTGGAAAACTATTCCATCACAACCATAAGAGGAACTAAATTTACAGAATGTGTAGTTGATAATTCGAGACATCTCATGATGTGATTTTTTAATATGCTACAATTGCTGTGTACAGAAATAATCAAGTTATTTCTGCGTAGGAAGTATGTGTTTCTAAATGCCAGTGCTGTATTTAAAGTAATTTGATTAGGGATAAATTTGATAAGAGAATCTGTCTCTTAATGAAATCACTGATAATGTTTGTCAGTTTTTCTTGTCTGTGAAATTACAGGCGTATTAGATTATTATTTATGATGTGAAGTGATGGTATATTAGACCTGAGGATGCAACTATTTGAATAAGTTATTGGATTAATAAAATACGATATACTTTAGAGAAGGTACAATATTTGTAATGTTGGCTAAACTGCTTCTATGTGTATCCTTACTCTCTTTGAATCAAGATATACATTGAAGGGAAGGTACAACATTGGTAATGTTGGCTAAACTGCTTCTATGTGTATGACATAAAACACAATAAAGGGGGCCACTTTCCTACCGTCACGTTAGCAGTTTTTCTAATGGTTGTAATTTTTTTTTTTAACCCATATCCGCCGATCTACGTGATAACCCGTAGATATGTAAAACGCTACAAACGCCGACCTACGTGATTTTCCGTACCGTGTTTTTGTCCAATTCCAATTTACTACGTTTTTCCGATGACTGTATTTCATGATTATAGATATGAAATTAGACAAGTCTGACATCATTATAAAGTGCATGTTCTCCTCTTTCCATCAGTATATAATGTGTCTGTGTCAGTGATTGCAATATTCTCTAAATAAGGAATCTTTCTGATTGTGTGCAAAAACAATGTATCTTTGTGCGGGGGGGCTTAGGCACATACAGTCTTTTGTGTGTTTACATGGTTAGGCGGATATGGGTTAATATCTGAAACCACCCAAAAAGAATTTCAACATTTGAATAGACATGCATGCTTATCCTAAAGATAATTTGAGTTGATTATTACTATTATTTTTTTAATTACCCTAAAATTTCCATAAAGAAATGGACGGAAAAGTGAGGTAACTTTTTATGGAAATTTGAGGGTAATAAAATAATTTTTTTTTTTTTTTAAATTAAATAAATCAACTCAAATTAGTTCTAGTATAAGCCTGCATGTCCATTCACATGTTGAAACACTTTTTGGTCGGTTTCAGGTACTTAAAAATAAATAACAACCATTGGAAAAACTGCTAACGTGACGGATACAAAGTGGCCCCCTTTATTGTGTTTTATGTCGTATCCTTACTCTCTTTGAATCAAGGTATACATTGAAGGGAAGGTACAACATTGGTAATGTTGGCTAAACTGCTTCTATGTGTATCCTTACTCTTTGAATCAAGATATACATTGAAGGGAAGGTACAACATTGGTAATGTTGGCCAAACTGCTTCTATGAGTATGCTTACGTATACTCTCTTTGAATCAAGATGTACATTGAAGGGAAGGTACAATATTGGTAATGTTGGCAAAACTGCTTCTATGAGTATGCTTACTCTCTTTGAATCAAGATATACATTGAAGGGAAGGTACAACATTGGTAATGTTGGCAAAACTGCTTCTATGAGTATGCTTACTCTCTTTGAATCAAGGTATACATTGAAGGGAAGGTACAACATTGGTAATGTTGGCTAAACTGCTTCTATGTGTATCCTTACTCTTTGAATCAAGATATACATTGAAGGGAAGGTACAACATTGGTAATGTTGGCCAAACTGCTTCTATGAGTATGCTTACGTATACTCTCTTTGAATCAAGATGTACATTGAAGGGAAGGTACAATATTGGTAATGTTGGCAAAACTGCTTCTATGAGTATGCTTACTCTCTTTGAATAATAAAAACAATCAAACTGTGAACGTTTCAGCTCAATGCAAAGTTCAAGTCATGAGTAAAGCCCCCCACCCAATACGTGATACAGGTATATGCGATGACCAAATCTGCCATATACAAAGTATAGTGGCTAAGAGAGGCCTCACAAATCGGGCAAACGTTCATACCCCTAGTCTTGGTGCAAGACGGATTTTCTGGTTTAGTTTATCGAATACTGTGCCGTGCGTCCAATAGCACTCACACAGTATCCGTCGCTTGCTGCACTGTGCACGACAATCCTGAATTACTCATACACAAGAATTGCCACATAAATCCTATGCAGTAGGCATATCGCTGGCTGTGCATGCGCATCAGTGGACTTATATCATGTGGATTGCGATGTACCGTGTACAAATACAATGTTATAGAACCATCTTGGACAAGACTAACCAATATATGAAAAGGTTGTTTAAAACACAGCATGGCAGAATTCCAGTCTATCTAGCAATTTTGGCTGCAATTGAACATTGTTTCATAGCAAAATAAAGAAAATTAAAAATTCTGAGGCGACGCCAGCAGCATAGCCAGGACTTTTTCAGTGGGGGGGGGGGGGAGCACAGGGGCACGGGGGGGCACTGCTTTTCAGTGGGGGGGCCCAGGGGTATGGGTTTTTCCCTTTTCTTTTTCTTTTCTTTTTTTGGGGCACTATTGGGATTTTTCGTGGGGGGCACTGGAAATTTGTGGGGGGCACATGCCCAATTACTCCCAATACATGTTTTTCCATTCCCATGTGGAGTTTAACTTTCCTACAATGACTTATAAATGGCAGAAAAACGACCAAACTTTCACACTCAGTTTTCTTGAAACACAAGTTAACACGTTAATTGCTTACGACCTTTTGCCAGTCACACTTTTGTTACGTCATCCTTCTGGGCACACGACAATTTGTTTGTGATATGTGTAATGGGTATTGAGGACATAAATAGGAAATTTGATTAATAAATTGAGATTTTTGTGTAGCATGTTGCTACTTCAAGTGAAATTGTTCACTAGTAAGCTTTAAGATGTGAGAAAAACTGGATATTAAAATGCAATCATTTGATGGATTAGATGCTGTAGATGTCGAGGCGATAGTTTAGACCAGTTTCTATCATGGCTCGGCCTATTGAACCCTAGGCGGACTTAAACCAGTGGCACGTTTTTCATCTAAATCTGTTTCCCAGTCCTACTATTTGTTTTATAACCATTGGCATTCTAAGAGAGTGAAGATGGAATGTTAACTAATAAATAGGTCAATCCTAATTGAGAATTGCCATCTTGGCAAATGTAATTAATGTAGTGGGCACCGTTTCCTTTGTGTCTCTTCAGGGCTCACTTACCATCAGTGTTTGTGGTACTGTCCCTGGTCAAATGTGGATTTCTCCTTTGATGTTTGTTGTGTTCTTTCTAGACCAAACACACATCTTGGTGCAAGTGAAGCCCAAGGTTCTTTGCTATCAACACTCACACTCAGGAGAAACAAACATCAATCAATCAATCAAAGTGTTGAAAGGGTGTGACTAGAACATAGAGCAATGGACAAAAGAAGTCAAAACGAGGTCAAAAAGTTATTGCAACAATTATTCAGAACACATTTCCCAGGAAGATCAGTACCTATACAGCTTCTCAACAAATTTCAGACACGGTAATTCAGTAATCAGAATGATGTACCCTGCATTTCAGACCCTCCCCCTGTATACAATGGAATATTTACCAGTTCTTGTGACAACTCTGCACTTTCTTTTCATATAAAAAGTGTACGCTTTCAGTGTGACCTCACACCAGATATGATTTCATCGGGTAAATCATCAGCCGCAACCCTCCATGAAATTTTGTCCATGATGTAGGTCACCTCAGAGCTATTTCTATCCCCAGACTTATATCCAACCAAGCAGCTACTGA
This sequence comes from Zoroaster sp. YZ-2022, assembly GCA_029582265.1. Taxonomy (NCBI): domain Eukaryota; kingdom Metazoa; phylum Echinodermata; class Asteroidea; order Forcipulatida; family Zoroasteridae; genus Zoroaster; species Zoroaster sp. YZ-2022. The sequence goes on from CM055822.1 coordinate 10,181,184, forward strand.
TTTGTCACTTTGTGCGGCATTAGATAGAGGGAGAGACTATGCCCAGGAGATGAGTGTATTCTCTTGTATCTTCTACATTGTCAAATACACTAAGAACTATCCATGAGATGCAGAGCCCCATGGGGGTACGGCATTTCGTATCAACCAAGGGGAATAATATGCGAATAGGATACACGCTTGTAGGAGATCAGTTATTATACCTGTTTTGTCATCTTACATTTGAATTTTTCCATCTGAAATGATGGATATAGATGGATTTCTGGGATCACTGCCTGTTTGGATACTAATGTCGGCTCCCCTTTTTTTTAAATTGAATATAATTATCAAAATATCTCCAGTTTCAACACTTTACTTGTTTCAATTTGTGAGGAGATTGTCACGAAGTACACTAGCTTTTAGATGTGTAATAGGTTATTGAAAAAGAAATTTTACAGTTTATAGTTTTAGACCTATGTGTAGGTTTTATTTCAAGCAAATGAATGCATATTTTTCTGTTTTTAATATTAACAAAAAGTGAAGGCACACTAAGTCTGTAACCAGAAATTTGTCAGAGGAGGGGCTGAGGAAAATATTTTGAAAAAAGTAGCCCCGGAATATTTTCGCCTGTCAATTATTTGACTGAGGTCACATAACAACTAAACCCCCTCCTTCTTTTACGGGTAAAAATGGGGTCGAGTATTTCACTGTGGAACAATTTTGTAGTTTCACTAATAAGGTATGTTTGTCTGTTTTGTCCAGATCCATAAATCAGATGATTTTAATTCATCTCCCGATGTTAATTCTGTGGTAAAAAAAACTTTTATTTAGAATTGTTTTAACTTTTAAAAAAAATTAGTTATAGTTATGTACATCACTTAAAGGGACAGTATCATCACGATCAGAGCAGACTTTCAATAGGGCATGGAATTGGTGTCCTAGTTAAGATAAACACAGTGACTGAAAATTACTGGCTCATTTATGCAAAAGCATTGGTAATATGACCTTATCATGCGGGGTATTATTTTCAGTCACAGAGTTAATCTAAAATTACGGTAGCACTCCGATTCCATGCCCTTTGATTCCATGTTGATCATATAATGTTGTCCCTTTAAATACTGTGTTATAAATGGTAAGAATGGTGCCCGTTGTCTCATGAGATATTTTCATCACTGAATGTATCAAGGGCATAGATAAGCTTCTTAGGATGTCTACAGTTACTGAACATAATGTAAATCCTTGTCATAATGTAGTACACTTGTTATAACACCATATGAAAGTAATCTCTCATGAGTAATTGATGGTGCTGAAATCCTTGTCTTTTGACACTCTGTCTACATTCATAATGTCCATTCCACCCTCCATGCATTCTCTTGGATTAAGAACCAGTACATGTATATGTTCAGATTCCATATCCTCCAACGACAACGATAACCTTTTCCAATATTAGACACAGAAGCTTTCTCAGGATGAGTTGGCTGTTCTAGAGGAAATGACATTCCTAGTCTGTTCTCTGTCCAAGAGTGGCATAGCTCCCTAATGTGGAATGACAGGTACTTCTAACAGTGCTCATGTGTAATATGATTCTCCCTTGAATCCATCACTTCAGTCAGCCACGGCGCTGCCTGGAGTAGGCATCTAGGATGCATTTAATGCGGAAACAATGAGGCAGGTGAAGGACTTTCCGGAGTTAAGAGGATGATGTCCTCGGCATTGCTCCATCAGATGTCTCCCACGTGACTGCTAGACCTCATCAGCACTTAGTTACACTGTTTATTGCAAATCAGCCGAAGAGTAAACCTGATTCTGATGTGACATAAAAACACGAGATGTAGATTGCAAGGATATGCATATAAATGCTATTGACATTTGTTCCAACAATAAATAAAAATTAATATTCAATTCAATGCAATTCAATATTGGTATTTATTGGAAAAGTCAAAAATCATACATGATTGGTCACCACATTGCTGAATTATTCATGCTTACAAAAGGTATCAAATATACAAATATTTCAAATATGTAAATAAAACAAACTGGTTTTTTTTCTAAACTATAAAGTACTATTCTGAACTTGTGTACAAATTATTAAAGCAAATCAATATTGAATCAGAAAGCTTTATAATGAAAGAAATGAATAAATCAAATTAAACAATTATAATATTACATACCGATATAAATGTCAAGATTGTCTCTATGAAAACATTTATTTAAATATACCAACAAATGTTTGGAAGATTTTTCTAGCATTTTTCAAAGTATAGTAACATTTCAATGAATGTTAAATTGAAAATTGTAATATATTTTAACAGTTTCAAATAATTACACATATGACCCTAACCCTAACCCTAACCCTAACAGTATTGATATATCTTGGAGTTTGTTTTTAGTTTGCAATGTTAACGGAAGGTACACATTGGTATTTGGTAATTTACATTCATGTCAACCCTTTTGTTTCAAGAAATATTTCATGAAAATTATCTGTGAAAATTTTCCTCACAATAGGTGCTCACATTTTTACGAAAACAACAAAAAACTGTTACACATTTCTTGTTTGTTTTTTTTGTTTTTTTTTGGTTATACTAAAAGTTGCCATCCAGATGGCAAATTTTAGTAAAACAAAAATTTGACGGATGCATCTGTCAAATTTTGGCAAATTTGCCAATCACAATTCCTGTTTTCTCTATTAGATGAAAGCACTTCATACGAAATAGTTTCTTAGGATTTGTTAATTTGTTAATAAGTGGGTAATTTGATAATCTTGTTATTAGCAATGGATGCAAAAATGAACATTGGAAAAGCCTCCCTAAAAGCCCTTTGATAAGAATGACTACTTGGGCCAAAACTACCACTTCTTAATTTAAATGCATGTATATCACAGATATTTTGGGTTGGTAAGCAGTTTGCAACTGTTTTTTAGGTGTTCGGGTATGTACCCGAAACACCTATTGTTTTTGTTCGTTTTTTTTTTTTTCTTGTTTTTTTTCTTCTCCTTCTCCTTCTTCTTCTCCCCATAGATTGTCTACAAAAAAACACATACTTGCAAACTTCACATGAACTTGAAACTTGGCATATACTTAGAACATAAGTAGATGAAACACGAGTTGTGAGTGACCCCAATTTGACCTTACTTCCTGTCCAAACCGGAAGTCAAAGTTTAATATTTAAAAAAATCTAGTTTAATATTTTAAAAAATCATATCTGAACAACCACAAGAGGTAAATTGGCATTTTTTGTACCATTGTATAGATTGTTAATTGTTGAAAAATATTTACACAAAGGTGACCCCAATTTGACCTTACTTCCTGTCCAAACCGGAAGTCAAAGTTTAATATTTAAAAAAATCATATCTCAACAACCACAAGAGGTAAATTGAAATTTTTTGCACCATTGTATAGACTGTTAATTGGCGAAAAATATTTATACAAAGGTGACCCCAATTTGACCTTACTTCCTGTCCAAACCGGAAGTCAAAGTTTAATATTTAAAAAAATCATATCTCAACAACCACAAGAGGGAAATTCACAATTTTTGTACCATTGTACAGATCGTTAACTGTCAAAAAATATTTACAAAAAGGTGACCTCATTTTGACCTTACTTCCTGTCCAAACCGGAAGTCAAAGTTTAATATTTAAACAAAACATATCTCAACAACCACAAGAGGTAAATTCACAATTTTTGCACCATTGTACAGATCGTTAATTGTCAAAAAATATTTACAAAAAGGTGACCCCAATTTGACCTTACTTCCTGTCCAAACCGGAAGTCAAAGTTTAATATTTAAAAAAATCATATCTCAACAACCACAAGAGGTAAATTGACATTTTTTGCACCATTGTACAGATTGTTAATTGTCGAAAAATATTTACACAAAGGTGACCCTAATTTGACCTTACTTCCTGCCCAAACCGGAAGTCAAAATTTAATATTAAAAAAAATCATATCTCAACAACCACAACAGGTAAATTCACAGTTTTTGCACCATTGTACAGATTGTTAATTGTCAAAAATATTTACAAAAACATTCTGACGTCATCATCACTACCCTGACAAAATCCGAACACCTATGTGTTTGTCATATGACAAACACTTAAGTCTAGTTTTATATTTAGTACTATTAACAAAATACAGAATGTTTAAAGGATGGCATAACTAAATAAGTCATTTTGATGACTTTGTTATCAAATGAAAAGAAATTAATGAGGCAACTGAAGACAATAAACTGCAGTTTAAAAACATATTTTGCGAGCTATATTTAGGAAAGATTTCCTTATTTTGTGTCTATCTAGCAAAGAATTTGGCAAATTAATTTCCTGCCAATCATATTTGTGGTTAGCCTAGTTAGTAGAGGACATAGAGAATGCTGTATCAATAAACTTATTCTCACTTAGCTATTATCAGTATCTTAGTGTATCTCAATGCCTGTTTTTATACTACTCTTGGCAGCATGCTTGCCTCTTGATTGTAAGACTGTGCGTTTTCGGTTATTTCGGGAACCGGATACCCGAAATTGGAAATCTTCGGATATCCTGGTACCCGTAAACATAAATATTCCCGAATGTATCAAATTAACCAATATGAACACAAGTTTCTCTTGTATTATTAGAGTCATAATAAATGTGGACTTACTGTAATAATTTCCTGCCTCTGTATTAGAAATGACTCACATCTCCATTCCCCACACAAAAAATGGAGACTTCCATTTGTGTGGCTTAAATGTTCAATCAACATTTTCAAAAGTCGTTCACGGTACGGTCAGGTACCCGGATACCCGACAGGTACCCGGATACCCGACAGGTACCCGGATACCCAACACAGCCTTACTTGATTGACATTCCAAGTGGATAATTAGCCTCCACAGCTGATAACAACATGGACATCATGTTATTATGGATAACACTCCCAATGGTTTAGCATCTGAACCTCATACAACAGGGACATAATGGATTCATTTGAACCTCATACAACAGGGACATCATGTTATTATGAATAACCCTCCCAATGGTTTAGCATCCGAACCTCATACAACAGGGACATAATGGATTCATTAGCCTCTGAATGGGTCAGCCTCCCAAGCTGATACCAGGTTTTGTCATGTCATTATGGATTAGCCTCCCAATGGATTAGCCTCATTCTAATTGATATGCCTCCCACGCTGATACAACAGGGAGTACAGAACTGATGATTAGCCTCCCAGTTGGTTAACTTCCCAAGCCGATGGTATAACAAGAGCAAACAAAACGATGATGAGGTGCATTTATGCAGCCAGGGCTGATTTCCAGTCTGCATCTATACCGGTGAAGAGAAAGGTGTATCAAATGAAGATGACTTTGCAAGGATATCGTGTCAGATTTTTGTCTCCCTTATCTCTTGAAGATCTGTGTGTTGACCGAGGATAATTGTTGATATCTGACAATTCCATTTCCAGTCCCCAGGGAGATTGCAATGGTCTCCATGCACAACTTATATTGGCTTGATCAGAAGCTGTAATGATACTGTACTATTTGAACATTTACTAAAGTAAAGGCATTTTAGGCCAGATTTGTTTGGTCTGGTTCCAATTACAACGTAGTCATGTGCCATGTATTTCACTAGTTACCAAAAAAAAAAAAATTTAAAAAATTAAAATGCGTCACCACACTTTCAAGCCAACCTATTTTACCAGAAACCGGAGACTTTTTGTTGTTGACGAAATGCCTAAATAAATGTCTAATATAAATAAATGTCTAATATAAACCAGAAAAAAAAATATATATATATAAACCAGAATTACCGATACCAGTTGATACATATTCATACAACAAGAGCCATTTTGAACCAGATCGGTCCATGTCACTCTTCAAACACATTTCACACATCCGTATCTCTATTTGTTTGTGATTATTTTGTGTCTCTTGACGAACAGCAATAACTGGATTACTGAACCAAATAGGAACATCTGCACCAAACTCCTTTTAAAATGGCTGCCATAATTTGATTTCTAAGCAACTGAAGCTTTTCTCAAGAACGATTTTATGCATTTCTGTCCATAATTTGCAAGTAATTTCTTACCAAACAATTTAAAACCAACAGTATTGCCTCAAGAGATTCTATAATAATACAGGTGGATAAATAATGTAAGAGTAGAAAGAGTTAGAAGCTTTCTGTCAAACTGAGAAAGAGGATTACCATCCGTGAAACTGATTTCACGTTATATTCACATGATTTCGTTGGAAAGATGTGTGCAGAATCACTCATCATATGTGAAGTATAATGGGGAAGAAATGGAGTTGTAACCTCCAGTTCAGTTCTTTTCATTTCAGAACTAATTACTACTCAATTGAGATTGTCACATGGTGTCACCGCAATTAATCTTACTTATCCTCTTCACCATGCAAAGCTACAAGGTTACCTAAATGTTAGAACAGTTAGAGCACATAATGCAGGTAGCTCAATCAATACATTAAATCATATGTACTCAGTGTGATAGAAATGTCATCTTGAGATATCTGTTGGTCTTCAAATGCCAAGTAATGTTGAATTAAGTTCATTGTAAAAAAAAATCATTCTTAGTTTTGAATCCTCACCCAAAAAGGGGGTAGCTTTACCTGCAAACTGCTGACTTTTGAGCAGTTTCTCTTGAGGTTTTACAGTTTTGCCAACCTCATGAACAGTACAACCATGAGGTAACCACTCCAGGAACCCAGGGATGGAAGGTGAACCTCCCTTAACATAAGAAAAGAGTTAAAGACTTCATACCCTGGTGAATTTTGTAAACTATTTTTTTTTTTAAATCTATGAATTATTTCTTTTCATTATACAGGACGCGCCGGAGGGTTGGAACCGTGCCATTACACTCTTCATTACCTCCTTTATGTTCCTCTGTCTTGCCATCTGCTCCTACACAGATATCATCTTTCTCAAGTTTTCCCGCATCATCTCCGGCGTCATTTGGTTCAATCTTCTCCTGTTTCTCTATCTACTGGTGTCGTTCCATAAACTGTATATCCCCACCAATGAGGTGGGCTTAGTGATACTGGTTGTGGTAGCTATATACACAACATTGCCGCTACCACGCCTCTATGCCGTCATAGCAGGGTTCCTGACCTGTCTTCCTCATGTCGTAGTTCTATCTGTTCTTTCAGAGGCAGAGACAAAAGACACAATTTTTCAGGTAAGCTTCCAATCATAGAAGAAGAGAAATTGATTTATGTGGGATTCGAACCAGCCACCAGCTTATCTTCGGTTTGGAGGTTCGACTTCAGCATAGTTTCTTGTCTTCTTGCAATAATTAGTGGAAATTTCAATTACCTATATGACAGACCATTTGGCCAACAAAAGTCTCATGATCCATTGTTCTGACTCACTGACCGCTTATTTGCCTGACAGCTGATTGCATATTTAAATGCTCATATACAACAGCCCATTGTTCTAATGTTGAAACAATGAGGTGTTGGACAATTGGGCTCATGTGAACCTTTCAACAATAGTATGAATCAAATTATTGAAACTGCATTAAAAGATTCATACACATTCCGATAGCTTATTAGTCAAACAGCTCATTGATATAATTTTTGGACTGCTATGAATTCATATTTTTAAGTTTCAGGGCCCCATGGAAGACCACATTTTATGTGAACGGGTTACCCTGGTAAAAGATCAGAAATAAATAAATAAATATTTGTCTGCAAATGAATGAAACAATGATTAAAATTGAGAAGCTTTAATTAGTCAACCCTAGTATAATAATTATTATAATAACAATGGACACTTATATTGCACCGGTATCCGCCAAGTTTGACGCTTATGACGCATGAACATTATTACCCCTATGATCGGGCCAGTTATATCATTCCTAGAACCATCTCAACTCCCTGGGGAGTATGCAACCCACGCTGCCAAATATGTAGCGCAACGAGCTTAATCAAACACAATTACCATCTCTGCCCTCAAAGGTCCCCATTTATACTCCTGGGTGAAGAGAAGCAATTATAGTTAAAGTGTCTTGCTCAGGGACACAAGCACCATGATCACGGCCAGGATTCGAACCCACATTCTGACGACTCGGCCATCAGAACACAAGTCCGATGCACTAAACCACTCGGCCATGGCACCCTAGTATATGCGTCAGAACCTCTCCTGATTATCAACTGGATAAAAGCCATGCATACACTTTGGGTAAAATATCTGTAAATACATCCATACTTTGTAAAATCAAGAGATAGGTTTGAGATTATTTTGTTGGGCATACAAGTATTCATTCTTATATAGACTTTGAATCCTGGCTGTGACTGTGGTGCTTGTGTCCCTGAGCAATAACTATAATTGCTTCTCTTCACCCAGGAGTATAAATGGGGACCTTTGAGGGCAGAGATGGTAATTGTGTTTGATTAAGCTTGTTGCGCTATTGGCAGCATGGCCTGCATACTCCACAGGGAGTTGAGATGGTTCTAGGAATGATATAACTGGCCCGATGACAGGGTTAATAATGTTCATGCGCCATGAGCGTCACACTTGGTAGATACCGGCGGAATATAAGTGTCCATTATTATTATTATTATTTTGATTAACCCTAACCACTTTAATCCTGCAAAATTCGCCAAGGGGCACTTTTTGGGAAAAATTCAGCACTGTTGGAAACTGGTACTTTCACCTCTTCAAATGGGACAAAATTACTACCTGGCAAGAAGTACAGGCCATAAGTGCTGAATATGAAATATTAAAAAAAATGCATGGTGCATTTTGAAGATAAGGGTATGTTTCCAAAAGTGCACTGATGGATTTTGGAGGATTCAGGAAGGTTCCTAGCCAGAATGCCTAGGGGTTTAGGGTTAATGATCTATGTCAGATTTGAATTTTGAAAATAGTTGAAATAATAATAATAATAAAGATTTTTAGCGCGCACATATCCACCCTGCTGGGCGCTCAAGGCGCGGAAACAAAGAAAAAACAAATGAACAAATGTTACCAAATACCAGCATTATACATTCCCTGCACTTCAGACAAAGTTGTCCATAGGCAAGATTGATACCATCATCAGCTGGAGCCAATGTCATAGAGCCGCTAAAAGCACATCAATTTACTGAGCACAGAATATATGCAAGACTTTCTCCTGAAGACGATCAGAGCATACTGATTTGAAACGTCCAGTTGTAACCTCCAGTTCTTTTCAGAACTAATTACTACTCAATAGAGAATTTCACATGGTGTCACCGCAATTAGTCTTACTTATGACATAAAACACAATAAAGGGGGCCACTTTGCATCCGTCACGTTTGCAGTTTTTCCAATGGTTGTTATTTTTTTTAAAGTACCTGAAACCGACCAAAAAGTGTTTCAACATGTGAATGGACATGCATGCTTATACTAGAACTAATTTGAGTTGATTTATTTTATTTTTTAAATTTTTAAATTTATTTTTTCACCCTCAAATTTCCATAAAAATTGGACGGAAAAAGTTACCTCACTTTTCCGTTCATTTGTTGATGGAAATTTTAGGGTAATTAAAAAAATAATAGTAATAATCAACTCAAATTATCTTTAGGATTTATAGCATGCATGTCTATTCAAATGTTGAAAGTCTTTTTGGGTGGTTTCAGATATTTAAAAAAAAATTACAACCATTAGAAAAACTGCTAACGTGACGGTAGGAAAGTGGCCCCCTTTATTGTGTTTTATGTCTTATCCTCTTCAACATGCAAAGCTACAGGTTTTACAGAATATATGTGCTTAGCAAAAACGATTCCCAGCCAAATTTTCAGTCAGTGTATATTGCCCTCTGAGCTCGTTCTCATATCAGTTTTGCTTAGCAGATAACTTTTCTTAACAATATTTTCTGTTTAGTTTAAAATTACAGTTTGACCATTTAGTTGTTTTTGAATTAGCAATTCTGTATCTTATCTAAGTTAAGTAAAGTAAGCTTTTAAATAAACTCAGGATTCTTTCTGGTGACATCCCCTTTAAGGCATTTCAAAGCGGTGGGATTTGTATTGATTGAGTGGCAATATTTTCCTGCAACCCCAATCCCCTTCCAGCCATATCGTATAATTCAGTCACTTTCTCACCTTATCTTGTACATGTAGAGCTTTTCCATGTGTTTATTAAATTTACTTAAACAGTTTATTCACAGGCGTGTTTATACCTTAGGGCGGCAATAAAACCTTTAACTTAATTCTGATAATAATAAAGAAAAACTTGGTACATGTTTTGAAGCTTCTCCATAAATTGTGGTTACAGGGTGTGGACAAGCATCCAATCAAGGGTTGGTTGCAAGGTTTTTCCATGTATCTTTTTCTTCACATTTTCAGAAAGTAATATATTCCAAGTCATATTTATACCTTGGGCATGACGATTAAATCTTTGCCATAGGAACGATAATAATAAAACAGGTATTGCACATGTTCCTAATCTGTTTGAAGTATTGATTAAGAGCATCGCAATAGTGGGTTGGGTGGAATTTTCTTTTCTTTTTCAGTTCTTTCTTTAAAATGTTATGCCACCCTCTCGCAAGTTACGTTCCAGTGCAACATTTCTGCTGGCTGAACAAAAGTCAAAACATTCTTGGGGTGACAGATCTTTTGAAGTTGTGGCTCCACGCCTTTGGAATGATTTACCTTTGTACATTTGTGAATCTCAATCTGTTGACTCCTTCAAGAAGAACTTAAAAACTCATCTTATGTGTATTGCCTATAAGGACTACTGACATTCATATATGTATTTTTTTATCTTTTCTTTAGTATTATATTGCATTTGCTATTGTATTGTTATGCTATTGTATGATTTCTTGTTTACTGTAAAGCGCCTTGAGCACTTCTTGTGGATATGTGCGCATTATAAATCTTCTGTATTATTATAACTCTTTTTGGCCTTGTGCAACTATGTCACAGATCAATGGCATGGTTTGACATGTTCGTTTAGGTGATCACCTCCTCACAGAGCACAAGAAAAGCACACCGCTTAACTGTACAGTGTTACTATGTACCAACAGCGATATGTATTCCAATTAAAAAAAACGCTGGTATAGGGTTTGCTTTCAAAATTAAAATTTTTGCTCAGTGCTGCGTCAAACACCTGCTAATTGTGACAGCTTGTTCACAAATTACATACATGTATGTGTGTCGGTGCGAAGTTAGATATGCAATTTGATAATCGCCAGTTATACGATTGCTCTATGGTCGGATGAAGTTAAAGGGACAGTATCATCCCAATCAGAGCAGACTTTCAACAGGGCATGGATTCGGTGCCCTAGTTTAAGAAAAACACAGTGACTGAAATTTACTGGCTCATTTATGCAGCAGCAACGGTAATATGACTTTAACATGTGGGGTATTATTTTCAGTCACTGAGTTAATCTAAAACTAGCACTCCGGTTCCATGTCCTGTTGCTCGTGAGGATAGTGTCCCTTTAACTGCACAAGGTCCATAAAGAACACAGTCCATATACATGTATATATAATTATACCCCCACAAAAAAACATTTATTTATGCAGTGTTATTCACAGCTTTGATATGATTGAAATAATAGCACAAATAATAACCAAATTCTATCGATGCTCCACCATATACCAAGTCTTGAAATTCATCCAATATGAAAAAGCCTGCATTGTGATTGACGTTTTTTTTATACTGATAATATATATTTTAAAAAAATGTTTATAAAATAATCCAAACATTTTGCTGGATGAGGCCCATTTAATTATTGAGTAATAAATGAATGAATTATGTTTGTATTGTGTTGGGAAACATTAACAGGTGTGTGCCTGGCCTAGGAATGAGTACTCATGGATGAATGGTCCTCTGGATCATGATAGAAACAATTGCATTATTAAATTCCAATTGAATCTGAAAAGAACTGATTAAATTATTTACATGCATTTACTTCAAAAGGAAAGAGGTAATTAGTTATTTACTATTAGTATTAAGGTCATAGAGAGGGGAATTAGGGAGACGGTCTGAGATTGAGATTAAAACCTTACCATTCACACTCAAAATAAAATAAACAAAACAAAATAGTAACATTTAAAGGGGCAGTATAGTCACAATCAATTCTTTAGCAGTACATGTACTGCAGCTACTAGTAGTTCATTATCTCCCCACAGAACATGACAAATGACCAGCATACCATAATTGGATTTTGATGAAAATTTCACTTTGGACGTCTGGTAGGACACATCGATGGCAGGGGCATTGCCTTATGATATGTCAGAGTGCTAATTGTTGAGATCGGCTGTCTTTATTGAACAACGTGCTGGGAATAAGTTGCAGCTTCCAATTTCTGTCAGTTGGTCAGAGGAAGTGAAGATCCATCAAAGACACCATGATTGATGAGAAACACTTATTTGGATATCTTGAATGAAACCGTTTGAGCCCAAGGTTTATTCGAAGTTAAATAGATGGATGTTTCCCATTTAAAAACAGCATTATTTAAGATCAGGTCTAATTCATAGCTGCCAACTATTAGGAATTTTTAGTAATTATTATGATTTTTTTTTCAGGAATTACAAAAGTACGAATTGCTCTTTAAAAATTAAAAATTTCAAGTTTTCCGCCCCCCCTCCAAAAAAAACCACCCTTGATAAAGTACCATTTTATGAGCATATGGGTAAAATCACGTATAACGATCGTAAAAATCAGAATCGGTACCCATGCTGAATATTTTTGTACGTGGAGTGTGTTATAATAAATAAGTTCTGAATTACCGAAAAGTATTATGGATGTCAATTACCAATTTGTGCGCTGTGGGTAATAAACATGAACCAGTGAAGAGCCTATGGTTTCATCATGGTGCCCACTACTGTGTACTTGAAACTTGCAATCGAACTGAGAAAAGTTTTAGCATTCACCTTGTATTCAGTGTTGAATCGTGTAAGGTGGCTTCAGAAACCAAAGGACAGTTTTAATACAAATTGTTATGTCTCGGTCGGTTTCATTACTAATTGGAATTTTGAAATGTTGGCAGCTTTGCTAATTTAACCTTCCCAAATCCTTCAATATCCTCTTTGCTAAAGTGAAGGATTTTGGAGGATTGAGGTTACATGCTACATGCTCTTTGCTAATGTGAAGGATTTTGGAGGATTGAGGTTATTAGGCATACTTGCCTTTCCATGGTACATGTACATCCATGTTTGTTGTAGTGATTGCAAGGTCAGTGCTTGGGTTAGTGGACACTGTTTATTGCTCCATGCATGCAGGGAGGGTCCCTGGCCATGTACATGTATCACAGATTAGAAACACATGTGTGCATACATGTCATGTGCTTGCTTTACTACTGAAGGATTTTGGAGGATTCAGGTTATGTGTAAGCAAATGGGCCTAGGGAGTTAGGGTTTTAATGCGGTATTGCAAAATCATATATTTAAATTCCATGTTATTCCATGTTATTCAAATAATGCAGACTTGCATTACTTCTCCCTTGACAGATTACCTGAACCAAGAATACTGTTCAACCCAATTATAAAACCATCCATAAATATTGCAAGAAGAGCAGCTCTAGGAATAGAAGTATGTCAAGCTGTAAAGACATAATATTTATATCCTAAGATGTTGTTATCTAAGATGTCAGTCTTTGTTTAATAACTCCAGCAGATGGTGAAGTTGATTTTTGGCTCATGTATTTCCTGTCTCTCCGATGTTGGTGAGACTGAGCTGTGATATAGAGGATGGTTGGTGGGAATGCTTGTGGCAGGGACAGCTCTCCACAATCAATCAATTATGTAACTGTCATGGTGGGAAGGAAAGTCCTGGGGGAGGTTGGGGGGTGGTGGTGGGGAGAAGGCTGATGAACAGTCAGTATTTGCAGAGCATTACAAATGATTGATTCAAATTATGTGTAAAATTAATTCTGGTCAATTTTTTTTAGAAGAAAGAAGAGTATCTCAGGACAAAGCTACTGAAGATGATCTTAAAACCTTCTTTATATCTTTTGAAAATAATCACAAGAGGTTGACAAATATATATGAGGAAGATGGTTTTAAGCATATTTATCTTAAAGGGAAGGTACAACATTGGTAGTGCTTCTACAGATATGTTTACTCTCATTGAATCAATACATACAATTAAACAACCAACTTGTGCAATTTTCAGCTTAGTACGTTGGGTCCCAAGAAAATAGTGAAATGTATTCTTATTGTTTGAATTCATTTTAAAGTTGAAATTAGGAAAGCGGATTCTTCTAAAATTCACTCTGGAAGTTATTTCAGGTTTCTTATTTAAAGTGAAAGTACTTCTTGGAAAGATTGTTAGCTTTACCCCAAGTAAGTTTTAGAATACAATTTAAATATTTGGTTGTATTATTTGAATTACCTATACTACACCTTAATTAAATTATTTATTTTTTTTAGGCAAAAAAGGTTTCTGGTCTCAGTGCGCATTGCATCAGACCCGTTTTTTTGGGGGGCGCTATGAAACGATGTCCAATTGCAGCCAAAATTGCTGGATATATTGTACTTCTGACTTTTTCACATAGGGGTATGAATGTTTGCCCAATTTTTGCGGCATCTCTTAGCCACCACACTTTGTGTATGAGAAATTTGGTCTGGTTCCAAGAACTACGTATACATGTATTTATCATGTTGGCCAAAAAAAGAATAAAAAAAGCAGGTCACCGCAACCATTTTGAACCCGACCTAGGACCAGATGACATTTGTTTGGCCTTACCTTACAACTAACAATTATTTTAAAGAAATTTGAATGAGGTACTACATGAAAATTTATTATTTATGTTTCTTTCCTCAAAATCAAAAAAATTTAATATCTTACCTATAAATAGCAAACAATTTTCTAGATGCAAGAATTGAACCAGTACTAACTGATAAGTATTGAAATACACTCTCAAGGATATTTATGTACATAAATAGAAAAAAAAATTGTTGAGTGTGTAGAGGCAGGTTTTTTAATAACCAAAAGGTCTTATCTGTTGCAAATTGAAAATTCTGGATTCATAATACATCCAGACAGCTTTGTCCGACCTGAAGAATCCTCAAGATGTGTTTGTGTTGAACTATTTCACCAGCAACTGTGTTTTTTAAGCAATATTTGTAGCTTCGCATGGTGAAAAGGACAATTAAAGACTGCTTGTGGGGACACCATGTGAAATTCTCAAATTGAGTAGTAACTGTTTTTTGATTGGCACACTTCCTGGTAAAAGGGAAACACATATAAATTACTTTCAAAAGAGATATTTCACCAAATTTGGTTAAGCCACCCAAAAAAGTCTGTGGTTTCTGGTCTCCGTGCGTGTCGCCTCAGACCTGCGCGTCGGCATTTAAAAAAAAAATTTTTTGCTATGAAACGATGTCCAATTGCAGTCAAAATTGCTGGATCGATTGGAATTCTGCGGTGCTGTGTTTTAAATGACTTTTTCACTGAGGGTTATGAATGTATATGGGAAATTTGGTCCACGCATATACATGTATCATGTTTTTCCCTGTTGGCAAAAAAAATGAAAAAAAGATTACCAAAAAAAAACCCACCAATTTTGAAGCCGACTGATGACCAGAAACCAGAGACTTTTTCGGGGGCCTAAACCAAAGCATTTTTAATCATCCATAGTTGCAATTACTCAACCAGAAATTATGCCACAAATTTGACCAGATATGAAACTAGAAACTGGACCAGAAATTGTTCAACAAGAAATGAGTTTATCACTCAGCATCATTTCACTTAATTACCCTTTAGGCTATAAATACCATGGTCAAATATTTTTTTAGTTGGAAGTAGTTTATTTTTTCAACTAGGACAAGAGCAATGTGAAGATCTGAAACAAAAATGATGGAAAAATAAACTTTCACACAGAATGGACATCTTTAATACAATTTTACAGTGCATGTGGTGATGATTGTGTTTTTTTCATCAAAGAAGCTTCTCCGATATGCTCTTTGAGTCGCTTAGGGTTAGCAAAAGTGCACCTTCTATGCTTGAGAAAATAAGAACAAGATTTGAATGATTCTGTCAAAGCCGCATGGCACGGATATTGAGTATAAGCATTTGGGAGTTGAAATGACTAGACTGTTAAGTTGAAAGGGAAGATGGGAACAGTTTAGATTTGAGATCATGTGTACTTAGTCTGGGCTTATTGCACTTTTTATCTTGGTCACACCTAATAAATTGAACCAGAGAGGAGTGTGTGCTCACTGAACTGAATCAGTTGTTAACAAGCACAGGGGGAGGGAGGGTGGTTGATTTACCATCCCTCAGTCTGGGGTGGGTTGTGGACTTTGGATACTAGAAGATCCTTCGGTCCGTATCTTAAGAAAATATATCCTCGGCTGAATGGTTTTGAAAGCTTTTGATAACACAGCAAACTTCTGTACTTTTGAAACTGTCCTTGCAGGTCCTAGCCAATGTAGTTTTGTTTATCGGTGTGAATGTTGTGGGTGTGTATCATATGCAGTTGTTGGACATCTCACAACGGAGGACATTCTTGGATACAAGAAGCTGCATTGAATCCAGAGTCAAACTGGAACAACAACAAGCACAACAGGTAAGTGGGCTTTTGTTACTGTTACCATGGTTACGTAGATGCCAAATCCCATGCAATACGTTGAGTGACACATCACAAATCAATTTGAGCCAAATTGGCCTGTTTGATATTAACCGTTATTAACCCAGCATGGATAATATTACTCAATTTTATAACTTTGAAAAAATTCCCTTAGTTTATAATAAACTATATACAAACTACATACAAACTATATACACATTTTTAGATTGTCATAACGACAGAATCGCCATGGAAACAACAAATAAAATAAATATTGGTCATCTGAATCCAATGTTTGATACTTTGATAAAATTTAATTTTGTAAACAACTGCATAATATATAAAAAGACATTTATAAAAATGTATAAAGAAGGGATTTAGGGCAAAAAAATGTTTAAAATATCTGGTTTCTGTCTTCACGCATGTCACCGCAGACCCGCACATCAGCATTTTTTCTTTTTTTTGTTGCTATGAAACAATATCCAATTGCAGCCAAAATTGCTGGAAAGATTGGAATTCTGCCACACTGTGATTTAAACAATAGGGGTATGAACATTTGCCTGATTTGTGCGGCCTATCTTCGCCACTATACTTTGTGTATGGGAAATTTGGTCTGGTTCCAAAAACTGCGTACACATGTATCATGTATTTCAATGGTTGGCAAAAAAACAGCACTGATTTTGAAGCTGACCTATGACCTTTTTGGCCTTTTTGTACAACATTTGAATTACTAGAAGTTTGTCAATACAAAAAAACATTTCCAAGGACGAATGGGATATATTGTCCAAGCCTGATCCAAGGCCACAGGAATTAGGTACAGAAGAACACTACAGACACAATATTAATGTCATCATGTGCATCCCTAACTGCTACGGTATTATAATGCTGATAGACTAGACAGCTGATTCAAAGTGATCACATCTCATTGATTGATGTTATCGCTTGCACACGTCTGTCACATTTTATAAGTTACTCATCACTGTTCAACATTCGTTGTTTCCGTTTGAAAATAATGCTTTTTATGAGATTGCACTCAAAACTGGAAATTAAATTTGGAATAGCATGATCTCATGCTATTGTGGTTTATTGATGCTAATGAAGTCAGTTTTCAGTCATAAAGATCATCTGTTGATATCATATTTTGGGGTCTCTCTTACCAATATTGCCAGGTCAGGGATGTTTTTTTTTCTTTTTAAAATTTAAAGGGAAGGTACAACATTACTAATGTTGGCAAAACTGCTTATGTGGGTACACTTATCTTATGCTTATGAAAATACACTTTAACAAACCAAACTATTAAAGTTTCAGCTCAATGTATAGTCTAAGTAATGAGAAATGCAAAATAATGGTTATTGGCCTTACGTTTCGAACCTAGCAGGTTCTTTCCCAAAGGCAAAATGGGACGGAATACAGACAACATACATACATAAACACAACAGTGAGCAGAAGTTAGTCGGGTGTGAAATTAACACAAAAGCTAATTTGCAACTGCTAATTCTCTATTTAAAGAGAAATGTGTGAAAAAAAAGTATTCACAATGTTCGCAGAAAACACTTGGAGCCCAAAATTGCCTTCAACTGTTTGTAAATGTGCAGTGTTAAGTTTTTGTATAGCACCTATAAGCCTCTTCAAACTTACAAAGTTTGAAGGGACACCTTTTCTGTTCTTGAGAACTGTTGTTTCTCTGAGAAGAGCCAGGGAATAAACTCAATCCTCTGAGTTTTCTTTAAGAAAATGGGGGGGGGGGGGCCTGAATAATAACAATTGTCCACCAAGAGCAGTGTATTTTTTCCAATGCTACCAAGTGGAAAAAGTTCTGGATTTGTTTTCCAGTTTTCTCCAAAATAAGAGCTTCTCTTGAGAGAATAATTCTTAAAGATGTTTGATCATCATCATCAACTTCACACAAGTAAGACTGTAGATAGAAATGATGTCATTAAGGGTTTGGTCGTAAACCTGTGGTGTAGCTCCTTAACAACGCATTGTTTCACACAGTGTTACCCGAAAATCTTATTTCATTGTTATCCACTCTGCCATGCAAATCTTCAAATCGTATTTTACCACAAAATTTTAAAATTACCGTGACAGATCTGATTCCTTTGATGAGGGGATCTCTTGGAAATTTCCAGACCTTTTGAGAATTAAATTTAATAAATAGAGAATTTGGTACTGCAAACTGCTCACCAACCTAAAGGACCTGTAGTATGAATGCAAAATAGTACTCATTGGACATACGTTTCAAACCTAGCAGGTTATATTTCGAACCTGCTAGGTTTGAAACATAAGGCCAATAACTACTATTTTGAAATTAAATTTGACTTGTCTGTTTTAGTCATACACATAAGATATTATAATGATACAAGTGGATAAAGATCTCCTCTCCCAGATATGATACAATCTATTTTGCCTTTGAGAAAGGCAAGACCAATAAACGTAAGACCAATAACTACTACTTCACAATCCATGATGTTCATTTTACATTTCCCTAGCATTAAAGTGCTTATCAGATCTCACACATAAATGTACCATACATGTATGCCTCTACTCCATTTCATTGAAGTCACAAAAAAATTAAGAGAAAAGTGTTATAATTGAAAGTTTGAGACTAGACGATGAAGGAAGATGCCGGTGTGAAAAATCCACACACAAGTAGGTCAACTGCATATAAAACGTGGGTTGAGAAATAATGGCCAGCTGGTTTATCCAAATATCCAGGTTTGGTTACGAGATGGATGTAAATCTATTTATCTTATCAACCTGTGTATTGTCCTTGTCATTTTAAATTGAAGGATAGGGATCACAGTTGCAAAGGGTTTGGAATTTTTGCAGATTCTCATCTTGGACTTTGAACTTCACACAAGATAAAAAACATTTTTTAATTTAAAGGGACAGTATCGTCACGATCAGAGCAGACATTCAACAGGACATGGAATCGGTGTCCTAGTTTAAGATGAACACAGTGACTGGAACTTACTGGATGGTTATGCAGCAGCGACTGTAATACGACCTGTTATCACATGGGGCATTATTTTCACTCACTGAGTTAACCTAAAACCATGCCCTGTTGATCGTGACGAAATTGTCCCGTTAAATTTTGGAGTGAAGAAAGAAAAAACTGGCTGAAGTGGAACCTTCTTATTACCATGCCAACCCTCCTGTCTGAGTGATATCCATATGTATCTCCCAACTGCTGCTTCCCAGGTTGCATCATAACTTGGGGCGTGATCCCTGGCTACAGGGAGTGTCGTGGCCGAGCGGTCTAGCTTACCGGACTCAAGTTCTGGTGTTAGCAGCAGAATGTGGGTTCGAATCCCGGCCGTGACACTTGTGTCCTTGAGCAAGACACTTAACCATAATTGCTTCTCTCCACCCAGGGGTTAAATGGGTACCTGTGAGGGCAGAGTTGGTTGATTAGCCCTATATGCGCTGTAATGGCAGCAATTGAGCTGTATACTCCCCAGGGAGCTGAGATGGTTTCAGGAATGATTTATGAGCCTTATGAGCAGGGGTAATAATATAAAATGTGCCTTGAGCACCACTTAGTTGGTGGATACGTGCGCTATATAAGTCCACACATTATTATTATTATTATTATTATTACATGGCATGTCTGGGTTCCGTGGCTTTTGATTAGTGCCCCTATAACAAACACTGACAACTGATGAGATACCATCAACTATTGGGCCGGATAGCTTTAGTTGGTAGAGCACCAGTATGGTAATCCGGTGGTTGCATGTTCGAATCCAACTTCAGTCAATATATGTTCACTTACAAATTTAGAACTTTACGTACTTACGAGTCAGTTTCCTCTGTGTTTTGTTTTAATGATTTGTTTTAATTTGGAAGAATTTGCCTATTTATTTTTCTCATTCATTCATCATCGTCAAAACCTGAATTTCATAAAATAAATTTGTGGTGGGAAAATAGGAGAACCTGACATTCCAGCCCAGTGGGTCATTAAAGGGATAATATCATCACGATCATGGAATTGGATTGCTAGTTTTAAATTAACTAATTGACTGAAAATAATGCCCCACATGATAAGGTCACATTACTTTTGCTGCTGCATAAATGAGCCAGTAATTTTCAGTCATTGTGTTCATCTTAAACTAGGAGTGTCGTGGCCGAGCGGTCTAGCTTACCGGACTCAAGTCCTGGTGTTAGCAGCAGAATGTGGGTTCGAATCCCGGCCGTGACACTTGTGTCCTTGAGCAAGACACTTAACCATAATTACTTCTCTCCACCCAGGGGTTAAATGGGTACCTGTGAGGGCAGAGTTGGTTGATTAGCCCTATATGCGCTGTAATGGCAGCAATTGAGCTGTATACTCCCCAGGGAGCTGAGATGGTTTCAGGAATGATTTATGAGCCTTATGAGCCTTATGAGCAGGGGTAATAATATAATGCGCCTTGAGCACCACTCAGTTGGTGGATACATGTGCTATATATGTCCACACATTATTATTATTATTATTATTAGGACACCGATTCCATGCCCTGTTGAAAGTCTGCTCTGATCGTGACGATACTGTCCCTTTAAGCTAAAGAAATAAACTTACTTTCAAACAGTATTTACAGTTTTAAGTTGTAAGCAGTGATTTAACATTATTTGTTGTCCTCTTTTACAGGAGAGACTCCTTCTCTCTGTACTCCCGGCACATCTTGCAGCTGAGATGAAGACTGAAATGATGGAGAGAGTCCGAGACCCGACACAGGCAAGAATACCGGCACCAGGCATGCAGAAAAATAGCACCACACACTTTCATAATCTCTACGTCAAGCGGCATAAAAACGTAAGGTGAGTACAAACACGGTTACTTCAGGATTTAAGAAGTTTTACATAAAAATTACTCGGTTTAAAGTTGAGGATGGTATCGATCATCTGTTGAAATCTTTCTGTCTAAATAAGGTGCTGTCATTTTAGTAAAATAGTGCTAATTTTCCAATGGAGCCAAACATAGCCCTACTTAAACAAGATTGTATTTTCTGATATTTTGTGTATTCTTGTCTGTCATGAGCAACTTGTACGACATTTAACTGAACGTTAAAAAAAAGGGCATGTGACAGACAATGCATCGTACTCAAGTTACCTCATTAAGAATGAGCACATATTTTTTCGCTAAATTGAAATCTAAAAGCAGATCCAAATTCCACAATTTTTTTTGGAAATGACCACTATGAGAATTATTATGTTGAATTTTTCTTAGAAAACAGGATCTAAAAGTGGTTCCTAATCCTATTATCTTCAATATCATTAAAGCAAGTTTTGGTAAAATGTCTGTAGATGTTTCCTGTAGAATGCTCACCTAGAATTGACCTTTGACATAATGCTTGGAGTTCATGCACACCTATATAAAAGAATAATTGTTGATAGACAAGAAAACTTTGGGTATAGTGAATAGATTGTTAGTTTCGAGTCTTAAAGCCCGGCCATATATACTTTTGGTAAAATAGCTATATAAGGTATCCATACATTTTAAGAATCAAAATATATACATTGTATTGTTAACCAGTTCACGTCGGCAAAAAAAAATTTTTCCGGTCCCCCGTGCGGGTTTATTTTCAGTGAAAAATCTGAAAAAATTTCTAGCCATTAATAATTTTTTGGGTCAATGAAACTAAGTCCGGACACCCAAATAAACACCTTTACTCATTGACATTTCGAGAATTAAATGGCTAGTTTTTAAATTACGGTTGTGTTTGTTCAGCACAATTAGACCGTTGGCAAGCTCCGATGCAACGGCCTATTAGCGACCAGCGCCCGGTCGAACAGACGGCATACCCGGAGAGAGAGAGGAAAAGCCTCGTAAACAATGGATATAAATCCGTCTTTACAAATTCTTGGCTGGTAAGTCAAAGGAACAGGTCTTGGATAAAGGGATTACGCAAAAATCAACAAAAAGAGTGAACTCGTTCATTGTTGGCAGTGCCTTTTGTCCGGGGCCACCGAACCGTGATCCCATGGACTCCGAGAAACAATTGCGTGTATACAAGTCAGCCGCCACGACGGCACGCCACGTGTGGCGTGTTGACAAGTCTCCCGGTAACACACACAAAAATCGGAATGCGTGTTTAGACGCTCTCCGATCCACGGTTCAAAAAAAAAATGCGTGTATACACGGCCTCCGACGCGAACTGGTTTTAACAAGAAAATAGTGAAAATTTTTCGCATTCATTTTAATGTGTTATTTGCAAAATAATTTGACTTATTAGATAATATTTGAGCCTCACACAGAAATATATCAAGGGTAAGTAAGAATATGTGATTTTTTTTAAATGTTTTTTATGAGAATATCAATGTATAGGGGCCTAAGGCCAACCAAAAAGTCTCTGGTTTCTGGTCATAGTTTGGCTTAAAAAATCAGTGTGGTGACACCTTTTCTTTTCTTTTTTTTGCCAACTGGTGAAATACATGATACATGTATATGCAATTATTGGAACCAAAACAAATTTCCCATACACAAAGTATGGTGGCAAAGAGAAAAACAAACAAAAAATCAAAAACTAAAAATGCTGACACGTGGGTCTTAGGCGACGCATGCGGAGACCAGAAACCGGAAACTTAATTTTTTGGCCTTAAATATGAATGCACATGTATTAAGTTTTATATTTTTATTTTAATATTATTTTTATATCTCAAAGTGTGCCTATAGCCATGTTGTTTATCGTTCTTTGTGTGATTCAATGTTTGTTTACTTCCTAAGTGGTAGCATCAGGAGATCAACTCGACAGTAATTTAGTTTACTTGTTTGTAATCCTACAGGGGTGCTACCTTTGTTTCTGTTTCTGTTAATTTAATGTAAATTTGTGTTTATTTGTTTTTCTACCTGTGAAATCAATAAATGAAATGAAATGAAAAACCTGTGATAACAACTGAAAGATTTTTTTCTGTGTGTATATTTTTCATTCAGCATCCTTTATGCAGACATTGTCGGCTTCACAGCGTTGGCCAGTGAGTGTTCTCCTGCAGAGTTAGTCAAGACATTGAATGAACTCTTCGGCAGATTTGATGGATTAGCGGAGGTAAGTGGGAACCATGGTGATAGGAGATCATCTCTGAAACTCTTCAAGATGTAAAAACTGCTTCCCCAGTCACCAATCACCTTGGATAAAAATGGGAATTTCCATATAAGATTTGATCAAATAATCAAGAATTTATCATTTTCATCAACAAGTGAAGCCAATCAGGATTTGTTTTTGAGCTATTTTTTTACTATGGTATTTGTGTTTTTTAACTTTTTCGGTTTTTGAGCAGTTTCAGTACACCTACAATATTGTTAAAAACCGATGCATCAAAGATTTAATTCCAGATTATAACACAATTAATGTACATATGATACATTTTGCTTGTTTTTTTTATCCACTTCTGTTTAATATAGATGTATCGCCCATTTTTGTCATTATTTAACCGGCATTTTCCAAACTAATTTGTTTTCATCTGAACATTGATTTATAATTTTAGAAAGGAAAAACAAATACTTAGAAGTGAGATATTTAAATAAAAAAATAGTTTGGTTTGATAGAGAATAGGTTTCAAATGAATATATGACAGTATCCACAATAAGTTCTTTTCAGGATATATTTACTGTCAAACCATTGATTTTTTTTTTAAATTTATTTTTAAACCACTTTGCCCCACAGCAATTGTTTGACACAATTTTAACCCTTAAAGGGGGGGGGGTAGTTGTTCTAGTATGACCTCAATCAAAATATTTTCTGGGCGAAAATTTTCCAGGGTCTATTTTTGTCAAAACAAATTTCGTCTCTCCACCCTTGACAATTTTTTGGCTACGTGCTTGCTAGATCTAACAGACCATTGGTCATCAGGTGAGCTGGGAGGTCAAAAGGTTAATTGTCTGTAATAATAAACAGGAGATTGTTAATTCACAATATGGCTGCACCATCTGCGGTTCTTTTCATCATGCACTCATAGGCATATTGAAATCATGAGTAATGTTTTTTGAAATATTTATTGTTCGAAATTCCAATTGCTTCTATTTTCCCCATTCTAATAAATTTAGAGATGTTTACATAATTCGCAATGAATCCTGATCAGGAATTATTTTGTTAACACCATCAGAGGCCTTACTTCTTGTCAGCTTTGAGAATGATGGAATTTTCCAATTTAGCTCCTGGACTTTGGTATGAAGGAAATGAAATAAATTTCACAAGTAAATTAATTTATTTTCCGCTGCCCGTCATTTCTTTTCAGAATCTCATTCTGATTATTCTTCACCCATCAGAGATTTCTTGTAAAAACAGGAAATTATTTTTCTACACCGAAGATCAAATATGTTTGTTTTTTACCTCCTTAAAGACGTATCATCCTATGTTTTCATTATTTTACAGGTTATTTTTTTGTTTTTATTTGTAGATTACTATTTTATTTGAGGAATGGAATGACAAATGCAATAAAATAAATGAGATATTTCACCAAATGTTTGTTAGAATCATAGTTTTACAGTAAATATGCCCTGAAAATTAATTCATGGTGAGTCCTGTAATAAGTTCATTTAGGCACTTATATTTTGTTAAACCAAACTTCTGAAAATTAATTTGTGGAATATTTCATTTCAAATTATTTTTTTCTTTCTTGAAGGAAATTATAAATTTTCCGATAACAAATTTCTGGAAAATGCTATTAAAATAGCAAAAAAGCAATGAGCGATACGTCTTTAAAAGTCTTTTATATTTTCTATTTGCTGCACAACCATAATTATTCAAAGTTCAAATTATTCTTGAGCTGTTTTGGAATCGGAGGCATCTTGTCAATTTGTCATAAACTAGTAATTATCAAAGCATGTACAGATATAGGGCCTATAGGGCCCGTCGAGTTGTACCTCCAGTTCTTTTCAGAACTAATTACTACTCAATTGAGCATTTCACATGGTGTCACCGCAATTAGTCTTACTTGGCCTATATGTCATTGAAAATATTTCACTTATTTAGAGGTCACACCAAAGTGGGGTGCCATGGTCGAGCGGTTTAGTGCATGGGATTGTGTTCTGATGGCTGAGTCGTCAGAGTGTGTGGGTTCGAAGCCTTGCCGCTACCATGGTGCTTGTGTCCTTGAGCAAGACACTTTACCATAATTGCTGTGAGGGCTGAATTGAACCCAGCCACTGGGGATGTACAAGCCAGTGCATGCTTAGTGCCGGTCTCAAGCCCGGATAAATGGGAGGGTTGCGTCAGGAAGGGCATCCGGCATAAAACCTATGCCAAATCAAATATGCGGATCATGATCCGCTGTGGCGACCCCTAACGGGAGCAGCCGAAAGAGGACAACAACAAGACGTCACACTAAAGATGATTTGTTGTTCTTAAAGGGACAATATCGTCACAGTCAATAAATAGGGCATGGAATTACAGTGCTAGATTTAGATTTTGAAAATAATACCCCACGTGAATAAGGTCATATTACCGTTGCTGCTGCATAAATGAGTCAGTAATTTTCAGTCACTGTGTTCATCTTAAACTAGTCCACCGATTCCATGCCCTGTCGAAAGTCTGCTCTGATTGTAACGACACTGCCCCTTTAATTCAAACGTACCCTCCCTTGTTCTATATAGAATAATGTAACAAACATTGCCTACATCAGTTCACTTTAATATGGTAGGTTATTTTCACGGTGAATGTCGACTTGATCTTCCATCGGCGGCAGGAAAGAATCATTAACTTAAACACCGTTCTTGATGTTATTTTATTTATCTGCTCTATGCACATATATCCTATAATGATGTGAATCATCTTTGGTCTCCAGCTGTATGGGGATTAGCGTCTGTAGTGCCTCTATTTGTAGGAAATGTACTTGTTCCACCATGTGTATCTGTTGTGTGTCAACCCACAGGCAGTTTCAAGAATTAACGATTGGTGGATATCGATCTGTATGGCACATTTTGATAGAAGTGTTTTGTCTCAGTCTTTAAAAGGGCAATATCGTCACGATCAGAGCAGACTTTCAACGGGGCATGTAATCGGTGCCCTAGTTTAAAGATGACTGAACATTACTGGCTCATTTATGCAGCCGCAACGGAAATATGACCATATCATGTGGGGTATTATTATTTTCAGTCACTGAGTTAATCTAAGACTCGTACTCTGATTCCATGCCCTGTTGATTGTGATGATATTATCCCTTTAAAGCTGCTGTAGGTCACATTGTGCTGCCATTTATCTCAGATTCCATGTATCATGCTGAATCTTCATAAAAGAAAATGAACGGGACCAGATAGAAAACATTTCCTTCCAGTCTCACCTTGGTAACATGGATTTGTATTGAAGCAAATCAAGATAGCTGTAGGGTGATAAATATGTATTGTGTATATATATATTGGTGGGCCAATTATCTGTTGCTGTATGCCAAACCATATCTGCCGAGTAGCCAGGGATCAAGCCCCGGTCAGATGCAAATAACCTGGGTAACGGCAGTAGCAGGGATCACACAACTTGGGACACAAGCCTTTTACGTGGTTGTACACAAAGTAGATTTATAGGGAGAAACTGACCTGAATATTATATAAACGGGTAGCGAGCAAAGAAAAATTGGCTGATGCCGGACTCGAACCCGCGACCTCTCGAATACCGTATGAGCACTCTACCAACTGAGCTAACCAGCCCCTATGTTGGTGGGCGGTCCACTTATGCCAATTATCTATTGCTCTATGGGGCCAGGTCAGAGGCCAAACCATATCTGCCGAGTAGCCAGGGATCAAGCCCCGGTCAGATGCAAATAACCTGGGTAACGGCAGTAGCGGGGATCACACAACTTGGGACACAAGCCTTTTACGTGGTTGTACACAAAGTAGATTTATAGGGAGAAACTGACCTGAATATTATATAAACGGGTAGTGAGCAAAGAAAAATTGGCTGATGCCGGACTCGAACCCGTGACCTCTCGAATACCGTATGAGCGCTCTACCAACTGACACTTTACTGACAATAACATGCAACAGATCTGGAACGGTTTGCGTATGATGAGTTGCTATTCAAAGCCTGGCAAATTTCAACAGCTTCCAACAGTATCGCTGGACTATGCTAATCAGCTTAATCTATTCTACAATAGGTTTGACTGTCATGATTTTTCGAACAAGCTCAGTGATCTTCAGAAATCATTATCTAATTCCGACTCGTTTTTAACTGTAACTGAGGATGAGGTACGTCGGCATTTTTTGAGGTTGAATCAGGCTAAATCTGCTGGTCCAGATAAACTGTCTCCTCGCCTCCTCAAAAAGTGCGCTGGACAACTATCATATATTTTTACTTATATTTTTAATCTTTGTTTTATTACCCAATCCATCCCGAACACTTGGAAACAGTCATGCATTATTCCAGTTCCTAAAAAGTCAGTGGTCACGTGCAATAATGATCTCAGACCAATTGCGTTAACTTCGGTCGTAATGAAAACCTGTGAGCGTTTTGTTCTGAATTACCTGAAACCATTGATTGCTGATTTTGTTGATCCATTGCAATTTGCATACACCAAGGGGCGTAGTACTGAGGATGCAATACTGTTTTGCTTAGATAAACTCTATGCTCATTTAGAACGCACTAGGTTTGGAAATTCTGCTCGTATTATGTATTTTGATTTCTCGTCTGCTTTTAATACGATGCAGCCTCATATTTTGGCCCAGAAACTGCTTGATATGTCAGTTGTTCCTCACACTGTTGTCAAGTTCATTTTAAATTATCTTACTTGTCGTTCACAATTTGTTCGTCTTAACAGTTCCGTCCATTCTGATACTATTGTTTCCAGCACTGGAGCGCCACAAGGTACTGTTTTGGCACCTTTTCTGTTTACAGTATACACTGCAGATATTCGCTCCACTAACATGAATTGTCCAGTAGTGAAATATGCGGATGATACTGCTCTTATTGGTTTGATAGAAAAGGATGATAATTCTATTTACATGGATCAAATTAATCAGTTTGTGGAGTACTATAAACGTAATTTTCTAATGTTGAACCTGAAAAAGACTAAAGAAATGTTGGTGGACTTTCGCAAAGCACACAGGGCTATACTGGATCCAGTAACAATTGATGGTTGCGAAATAGAACGTGTTGCCGAGTATAAATATCTTGGAATTGTTTTTGATGAAAAGTTAAATTGGAGTAATCATGTAAATCATATAGGGAAAAACTGAACTCCAGAATGTACTGCCTGAGGAAACTGAACTCGTTTGACGTCAGGAAGGAAATTAAGTTGACTTTCTATAACTCGGTTATATGTAGTGTGTGGACCTATTGTATGTTATGTTGGGTTGGGAATGCTGATAAGACAGTGAAAAAAATCATTGAAGACACCATCAAAAGAGCTAGCAAGATAATAGGTGGGTGTTTGCCATCAATGGACTCGGTCTACAACCAACGGTTACATAACAAGCTACAGCTGGTGTGGGAAGATGCTGGTCATCCTATCCACAGCCGATTGACAAGTAACATCATCTCTCGCAGCGGTAGACTGAGACCAGTGATGGCAAACACGAACCGATATCCTTCTTCCTGCACTGGCAGGGCCATCAAACATTATAATGATAATTTTACAAGATAAAGAGAACATATACCGGTATCTATTTTTAAGGTGATTGTGGGATACAGTTTTAATACAGTTTTTATGGATTTGTTTGTGCTTGTGTGATGTGGTAATGTTTTGATGTGTAATTTTGATACGACTTATGATGTATCTTAATATTATAACTTAAATGTTAATATATTTTGTTAATGAGAGACGATGATATGTAATTTCCAGATTTGTGGATTTAATAAAGTTATATCTATCTATCTAACTGAGCTAACCAGCCCCTATGTTGGTGGGCGGTCCACTTATGCCAATTATCTATTGCTCTATGGGGGCCAGGTCAGAGGCCAAACCATATCTACCGAGTAGCCAGGGATCAAGCCCCAGTCAGATGCAAACAACCCGGGTAACGGCAGTAGCAGGGATCACACAATTAACGGGACACAAGCCTTTTATGTGGTTGTACACAAAGTAGATTTATATGGAGAAACTGACCTGAAATATTATAAACGGGTAGCGAGGAAAGAAAAATTGGCTGATACCGGACTCGAACCCGCGATGTCTCAATACGGTACGAGTGCTCTACCAACTGAGCTAACCAGCCCCTATGTTGGTGGGTGGTCCACTTATGCCAATTATCTATTGCTCTATATAACTGGTTTACATGAACTGGATCGATCCAGTATACATATACAAGAACTGGTTTACAGGAACTAGATCGTTCCAATATATATATATATATAAGAACTGGTTTACAGGAACTGGATCCAATATATATATATATACAAGAACTGGTTTACAGGAACTGGATCGTTCCAGTATGTAAATAGTGCATGTCCGTGCTTGCTAAAGAGGTCACTAGTAGGGAGCCGGCCATATTCAATGTTGAACTAAACACAACCATTTTCTTCATGATGGATACCTAGCTCAAGCTGATGTTCACAGCGATAGCATGCATTTATAAATGCTTAATGCATACTATTACTATACTACTAGTTCTAGCTCTATCTTGATCTGTCTCCACCAGGTTTGTTTGACATTTACATTTGGAGAGTTTTTTGTTTAGCTTAGGTAGAAGTGGTTTGATCATGAGAATAGCTAAGGTACATCAGCTTTCCACAGCTAGGGAATGGACTGTTAAAAAAAAAAAACGATGTCCAATTGCAGCCAAAATTGCTGTATTGATTGGAATTCTGCCATGCTGTGCTTTAAACGACTTTTTCACATAGGGGTATGAACATTTGCCCGATTTGTGAAGCCTCTCTTAGCCACTATACTTTGTGTATGAGAAATTTGCACCGATTTTGAAGCCAACCAATGACCAGAAACTGGAGAATTTTTTGGGCCTAATGTGGGGTTTAGGGTAGACAGAATTGGAGGGGGTTGGGTACCATGTCAACACCCTTTAAGACTTCCTTGTGGTTATACTGACGTCTACAACACATTCGCTGTATATTTATCAATTTATTATTTATTGAACTTTAATTATTCAAAGTGAGAACCATTCAACCTAAAAATATATTTTCAAGAGACATAAAACATATATACACCATGAAAAATATATGCAGGTCTTCATATAAAGATAAACATAGTTAGATAAATGAAATTAACAATTTGAACTTGAAATAAGTCATTAAAACAAACAGGCTACAGATAAAGAAAAAGTTTGAGATGTTGCCGAACCAAAGTTGGACTCTCAAAGACAGCCTTAACTATCATTATTCCAATAACAGATCAAATTTACCAAGAGCTTTTTGGTAAAGAAATTATTGGTGAAGACATTATTGTGCAATTTGCCTTGATGACTTATTTTCCAAGCAAAGCGGACATAAAGAGATATAGCCATAGATGTTTATTTCCTTTCGATTCAGGAATTTTCCTAGCATGTGGTTAGTTTATACAAACTGGATGGATAAAAATGCTGTTGGCATTCGTCAACCTGAGTGTGGTCTATTATTAGTAAAAATGAACTAAATATAGTGGAGGATGTCTGAGATTAATGAGCTGGGAAAATAGCCGGGGTCTACAAAAGGCGTGATGAATACACCATGAGTCATTCCTTTGTGAGAAATAATGGTTCAGAAAGTGCAAGTAACAGCTGAGTTTTATGAAGTTGTATGACTATGGTCGAAACCAATTCTGACTTGGTTTGTCTCAGAACCATAAAATCTTCCTGAAAAGTATGCCTTTGTTGATTACTTAATTACAAAATTACTGAATTATTATAACAAAATTCTTTGATTTGAAATTGATGATGGTACCGAACATCATGAGAAATTATTTCGTCTGATGTGCTGAAATTTTTGAGAAAACATGAAATGTGTTTAGGTTGGTGAAATTTATTATTCTTATTATTATTGTTATTATTGTTGTTGTTGTTGTTGTTGTTGTTGTTGTTGTTGTTGTTGTTGTTGTTGTTGTTGTTGTTGTTGTTGTTGTTGTTGTTGTTGTTGTTGTTGTTGTTGTTGTTGTTGTTGTTGTTGTTGTTGTTGTTGTTGTTGTTGTTGTTGTTGTTGTTGTTGTTGTTGTTGTTGTTGTTGTTGTTGTTGTTGCTGTTGTTGTTGTTGTTGTTGTTGTTGTTGTTGTTGTTGTTGTTGTTGTTGTTGTTGTTGCTGTTGCTCTTGTTGTTGTTGTTGTTGTTCTTGTTGTTGTTGTTGTTGTTGTTGTTGTTGTTGTTGTTGTTGTTGTTGTTGTTGTTGTTGTTGTTGTTGTTGTTGTTGTTGTTGTTGTTGTTGTTGTTGTTGTTGTTGTTGTTGTTGTTGTTGTTGTTGTTGTTAAATGTGTTATAAATGAAATATGTTATAAAACTGAAGTAAAACCAGGTCATTATCTATTGTCCACTTGGAATGCCTACAAGCAAATCTGAATGGTTTTTCTCTTTTTTCTTGTTACATGACACAACAAAATTAGCTGAAACTTTTGGTTTCTATGTCTCTTGATTCTTATTAAGTATGGATGCATTTACAGACGTTTTACCATTGGTGTACACATTGGCGGATCCAGGGGGGGCTAAGGGGGCTGTAGCCCCCCCCCCTAAAATCGTAAAAAATAAAATTTAAAAAAAGAGAGAGAGAGAGAGAGGGGGGGAGGGGAGAACACACTCCCATTCCCTCACTGTGCTTTGTTTTTCTCTCCCTTTGATTATTTCATTGTAATTTTTGTAGTACTGAAAAAAAATTGTTTTTGATTCTCAGCCCCCCTCCCCCTAAAAAATGTTCTGGATCCGCCCATGGTACAATCTTTTGAAGAGGTTAATTTTTGTAGTGAACAAAGAAAAACTTACTCAGTGACACAATTTCCATACTGGGTCCGCGACCAACTGTGCTATCTAGCATTTTAATTAGTGTTGTCCCTATCCTCTTATTATTATTTTCTTATCATTTATACCATGAAATAAAAAGGGAAGGTACAACATTGGTAATGTTGGCTAAACTGCTAAACAGAGCAGGACGATCAGAGCGTACATTACGTTTTTGTTTTTTTTTTCCTCTCGATTCCTCATAATCCCTGAAATTGATGACACTCCATGAGGTACTTCATTGCTAGCTGTTAACATTTTGTCATAAGAGCATCAAACATGTAATATGCATACTGAAACGTTGTTGTGGAGTACTGACCAGTATATATTGAATTCCCCACTGATCATTGTCTGTCTCGTAACTATAACATCTTGGCTAGTTATCCTGATGGATAACTAACACGTACTATTGAATAAATAATAGGCCTTGCTCTAGGTTGGTTCTCATGGAGGTGCTTTGTTTTACCTGTGAATTCACCTGTGAATTCACCTGTGACAGTTCACATCGTTACCTCTATAGATTAATGCTTGTGGGATATCATATGACTGATGTAAAGGGCAAAATAATTTATTATTAATTTGACACTTGTTAATTGATGGGACTTGTTCAGCTTGCAGTACATGAGAAAAAGCTTTGAGGAAACATGATAAATTTTTAGTGGGAGAGAGATTTTGATATCATTCTATACTGTTCATGTTGTAATCGTGAACATCAGCTTCATGGGAATACAGCAGAAAGTACAGTCAATCTTCACGTAGTTAGATCCGCTAAATATAACCATTTATTAGATTTTCCATCGTAACGACGTTACCTTTATCTTCTTACAGTTATTAGATTTTGTAATAAGCAGAAAAGTGCATTCTCATAAAAAAATGCTATAGCAAGAAAAGATTAACTCAGGTTACCTTACCTCAAAATGTAAGATATTTAAAAAATGTGTTATGGAATCTACCACATTCATTTAAATTTACGGTATGTGCAAATGTTATGAATAATTTCGAGGGCATTATTTAACACACATTAATATTCAACTGAACCTTTTTTTTTATTGCTGTGGATAAAGACACTACTTCAGACATACATTGTAGTCTTACTTAAATTATTCCCTAAATAAAGGAAAGAAGTTGTCTTTTTACAATTTTACATACAACAATTAATGAGTTTGTCTCAGCTGAATAAACAGTCGTTGTTTCTGGCAGACAGATCAGCCTCTGTTTGTCTACCAGGCTGACTCGTAGGTGTTGACATGTTTCCAATCAAGCTTTGTGCTGTTTAAAAGCCGTGTTAAACCCACACAAAATCATTAACTTATTAACTTCAGTTGCTATAAAGCAAAGGATTTTGTTCCTAATTTTTTTGAGCAGCTGTTAAAACACTTTGGATGTTTACATTCCATTGTTTAATCAATAAGAAAACAAATCCATAAGCTGTTTCTTTTAAAAACAGCTTTTCACTAGACGTCCTACGAGATGAGGGTTTATCATCTCCTCAATGTTTCACCCCACCTCTGTGCGTATGGGGTGGGGTGAGGTGGGATCATTGGAATCCTCCAGCACCCCGCCCTTAATAACAAATGTATTCCACTGCTTCTCATTTAAACCATGTCAACAACAAATTTGAATAGTGTCTGTGCCTTAAGTCTAACGCCACTTGGACAACAATGAACAATGACATTTTCAGTAATATTTTTGATTGGTGAAATGTTGTTATTGCCTTAGCCCCCCAAAAAATGTCTCCGGTTTCTGGTCATCGGTCGGCTTCAAAATTGGTGCGATGACATGCTTTTGTTTTTCGGCCATTTTTTTTTTTTGCCAACAGGGAAATACGTGATAGGCCTACATTGTATATTCAGGGACCAAATTTCCCATATACAAAGTATGGTGGCTAATTAGAGAGGCCTCACAAATCAGGCAAACGTTCATACCCCTATGTGAAAAAGTCATTTAAAGCACAGCACGGCAGAAATCCAATCGATCCAGCAACTTTGGCTGCAGTTGGACATCGTTTTACAGGGGAAAAAAAGTGTAAAAATGCCGACGCGCGGGTCTGAGGTGACGCGCGCATTTTTTTTTGGCCTTAACTTATATTCTTTCAAGTTTGTTTATGGCAGGGTTTACAACTAGTGTACATACCCGATTTTATTTTGCCCTTATGTGTATTCCTGTCTTGCAAAGAGAATCAGAATCTGTCATTTATATATATATATATATATATATATATATATATATATATATATATATATATATATATATATATATATATATATACATATATATATATATATATATATATATATATATATATATATATATATATATATATATATATATATATATATATATATATGTGGGTTTTTTCAATCAGGGATTCATTTTTAACACAAACAATCCACTCACTGTTTGCATGGTGTATATGTTCTACTTAATTGACATCAATTTTTCTGTCTCATTCTGCCTTTGATAAAAATCCTGCTAGGCGAGAAAAGTTTCTCCCCGGAGTTGATAAGATTGTTAGCGGTTTACAGTCTTTAAAAAAAAAAAGTACCTCATCATTGAAATCCTTTCATTTCCATGAGTGTTTGCATTGGGTAACCCAACTCCCAACTTCCCACTTGTGCTTCTACTATGAACTCTTGACTGTTTGTCAAGTTATAAAATGTCATTACAGCTATTACAATGCATGCCATCTCATACCTCCATGTGCCCACATTGCACGGATATGTTTTCACCTATAATAATCATTTAGTCATTCATAGTCATGTCATTATTCATAACTGCCCGTAAAGTATTTCTTAACACACATCTGCTTTGTTTTGTTTTTTGTTTGTTTTTTTGTTTGTTGTTTTTTTTTGGGGGGAGGGGGTTTCAATGTAACTTTTACATGTTGACACCTTAAGCATCATGTGGATATACAGGCGCAGTGGCGCATGTTAATGTCGGCAATGCATTCATGTATAATCATTTCTGAAAGCTTTATAATTAACTTCATCGGCGGTACTTCATTATAATGTTGAAGCAAACAAGCTAGTTTAAAGGGAAAGTACACCAACTTCATCGAGCTGCAAAGCAGAAAAAATTGCTTACTGTACCAGAAATATTTGCTTAGCAGATTTTCTTGGTTACCAGCCAAACTTGCACATAAAATGAGTGTACTTTGGCTGGTAGTCTGTTTTATAATGCTAAGCAAAATTGTAAAACTGGCTTCCCATTCGAGACCGGATTGATTTCAAAACATTGACTATTGCCTATAAATGTGTTACTGACTCTGTGCCATCCTATCTCTGTGAGCTTATTATACCATACCAACCTAACCACAGTGGACTCCGTTCAAATTCAGATTCCCGGGATCTTCAAAAAGCCAACTGTACACATTTAACTGTGGCTAACAAGGGTTTCTATACTGCTGCACCCAGCATTTGGAATGAGCTACCATCTGGTATCCGTCATGCTTCTTCATTGAGTCAATTTAAAACATCTCTCAAGACTCATTTATTTTAGGCACTGTGTATTTTTAAATTGTACTTGCATCTGACTGTACATAAAGCTCTGTGATACCGTTTGTGTAAGAGCGCTATATAAATGCCTTCATTGTATTGTATTGTATTGTAAAAGTGAGTAAGTGTACTCGTAGAAGCAGTTTAGCCAACATTACCAATGTTGTACCTTCCCTTTAATGGTATATCAGTGTTACCAATATTGTACCTTCCCTTTAATGTATATGTATATCTTGATTCCCTATATCTTGATGACCAATGTTGTACATTCCCTTTAATGTATATTTTGATTCAAAGAGAGTAATAAGGATACTCATAGATGTAGTTTTGCCAACATTACCAATGTTGTACCTTCCCTTCAATGTATATCTTGATTCAGAGAGTAAGCATACTCATAGAAGCAGTTTTGCCAACATTACCAATGTTGTACATTCCCTTCAATGTATATCTTGATTCAAAGAGAGTAAGCATACTCATAGAAGCAGTTTTGCCAACATTACCAATGTTGTACCTTCCCTTCAATGTATATCTTGATTCAAAGAGAGTAAGCATACTCATAGAAGCAGTTTTGCCAACATTACCAATGCTGTACCTTCCCTTCAATGTATATCTTGATTCAAAGAGAGTAAGCATACTCATAGAAGCAGTTTTGCCAACATTACCAATGTTGTACCTTCTCTTTAATGTATATCTTGATGCAAAGAGAGTAAGGATACTCATAGACGTAGTTTTGCCAACATTACCAATGTTGTACCTTCCCTTTAATGTATATCTTGATGCAAAGAGAGTAAGCATACTCATAGAAGCAGTTTTGCCAACATTACCAATGTTGTACCTTCCCTTTAATGTATATCTTGATGCAAAGAGAGTAAGCATACTCATAGAAGCAGTTTTGCCAACATTACCAATGTTGTACCTTCCCTTCGATGTATATCTTGATGCAAAGAGTGTAAGCATACTCATAGAAGCAGTTTTGCCAACATTACCAATGTTGTACCTTCCCTTCAATGTATATCTTGATTCAAAGAGAGTAAGCATACTCATAGAAGCAGTTTGGCCAACATTACCAATGTTGTACCTTCCCTTCAATGTATATCTTGATGCAAAGAGAGTAAGCATACTCATAGAAGCAGTTTTGCCAACATTACCAATGTTGTACCTTCCCTTCAATGTATATCTTGATTCAAAGAGAGTAAGCATACTCATAGAAGCAGTTTTGCCAACATTACCAATGTTGTACCTTACCTTCAATGTACATCTTGATGCAAAGAGAGTAAGCATACTCATAGAAGCAGTTTTGCCAACATTACCAATGTTGTACCTTCCCTTCAATGTATATCTTGATTCAAAGAGAGTAAGCATACTCATAGAAGTAGTTTTGCCAACATTACCAATGTTGTACCTTTCCTTTAATGTACATCTTGATTCAAAGAGAGTAAGCATATACTCGTAGAAGCAGTTTTGCCAACATTACCAATGTTGTACCTTCCCTTCAATGTACATCTTGATTCAAAGTGAGTAAGCATACTCATAGACGTAGTTTGCCAACATTACCAATGCTGTACCTTCCCTTCAATGTACATCTTGATTCAAAGTGAGTAAGCATACTCATAGACGTAGTTTTGCCAACATTACCAATGTTGTACCTTCCCTTCAATGTATATCTTGATTCAAAGTGAGTAAGCATACTCATAGAAGCAGTTTGGCCAACATTACCAATGTTGTACCTTCCCTTCAATGTATATCTTGATTCAAAGTGAGTAAGCATACTCATAGAAGCAGTTCCAACATTACAATGATATCTTGATTCAAAGTGAGTAAGCATACTCATAGAAGCAGTAACATTACCAATGTTGTACCTTCCTTCAATGTATATCTTGATTCACAACATTACCAATGTTGTACCTTCAATGCATATCTTGATTCAAAGAGAGTAAGCATACTCATAGACGTAGTTTTGCCAACATTACCAATGTTGTACCTTCCCTTCAATGTATATCTTGATGCAAAGAGAGTAAGCATACTCATAGACGTAGTTTTGCCAACATTACCAATGTTGTACCTTCCCTTCAATGTATATCTTGATTCAGAGAGTAAGCATACTCATAGACGTAGTTTTGCCAACATTACCAATGTTGTACCTTCCCTTCAATGTATATCTTGATTCAGAGAGTAAGCATACTCATAGACGTAGTTTTGCCAACATTACCAATGTTGTACCTTCCCTTCAATGTATATCTTGATTCATAGAGAGTAAGGATACTCATAGATGTAGTTTTGCCAACATTACCAATGTTGTACCTTCTCTTTAATGTTACCAATGTTGTACCTTCCCTTCAATGTATATCTTGATTCATAGAGAGTAAGCATACTCATAGACGTAGTTTTGCCAACATTACCAATGTTGTACCTTCCCTTCAATGTATATCTTGATTCATAGAGAGTAAGCATACTCATAGACGTAGTTTTGCCAACATTACCAATGTTGTACCTTCTCTTTAATGTTACCAATGTTGTACCTTCCCTTTAAGGTCCAAAAAATACAGCCAGACATTTAATGTCTGGACCTGCTCTATGAGGGCGGGAAAGGCTCTCACATAAAGCTGCCACCTGAATTAACACCGGTACATTTTCAATCCTACCAAAGTCAACTTCAACACTTTTTCAGGTGTTCCCAGTCCCGTTCTCAACATGAATATTATCAAAACTGCAAGTGTCAGGTGTTTTTTTGCATCTCCCACCTGGAGGGTTGGCGAGCCGGGGTTGCTTGGCAAATTTAAATAGGAACTCAATCAGTTTTTTTTTATTTAAACGCATTGCCAGTCACTTCTTACCAATCAGCTGGGATATACATGGCACAGTTTTCCCATTATTTCGATGTTTACAGAGAGATTGGACTTGACGGAAAATGTATGTTGATATGGGACTTTGTCATCAAGTGTAGGCTGAATTTAATCAGTAAGATTTTAGTATAATGAAATGAATGAGAAGTGGAACATGTAGCACTTATGAATTTAATCTTACATATAGGAAGAGTGAGGCAAAAATGCCGATTCTCAT
This sequence comes from Zoroaster sp. YZ-2022, assembly GCA_029582265.1. Taxonomy (NCBI): domain Eukaryota; kingdom Metazoa; phylum Echinodermata; class Asteroidea; order Forcipulatida; family Zoroasteridae; genus Zoroaster; species Zoroaster sp. YZ-2022. The sequence goes on from CM055822.1 coordinate 10,219,986, forward strand.
AGGAAATAATGAGTTATAATGCTGGTGTATAGTGGTCAGGATCTATACTTGGCAAAGTGTCAACAGTAATGATTGATAGTTTAAAACAATAATATATCCTCAATAGTAAGCTGAAGATTATAGGTTTGCCAAATAATTGATGGAGAGGCTCTTGTTTTGTTCACATCTAAATCCACTTACCAGTTGGCTGGCATGTCTCATTTTGGATTTGTACTTCCCATCCAATCCCTCTTAAAGACATCAATGCCTACCACCACGCCTCATACAGCGTTGGATCACTCTCTTAAGTGACTCAAGGTTTTATATCAGAAACATTGAAAAGCTTTTATCATGTTTGTGATGTGTCAGTATAGGTCATCAGTTTGACAGCGCATCAATTTGACAGTGTGTCTTTATTGAGCAGCTGTTCTGAGATGAAAGTGGATTCAGAATATAGCAAACTGGTTGCCATGACTTCTTGGTACTTGGTACTCGACAGAGTATTTATAGGAGGTTTATTTGAAGAGAGTGGTCATTTTAATTAAACGTTGATGTCTTCTAGTGATGATTTGAATACCAGGTGTGTTTGAGAATCGATGATGTGTTGTGGGAAGAGGGATGCAGTCTCTGATGGTTGGGGAAAAACAAGAATCTTCATGTAGGTTGTCGTCTTTATGATCATCTGCTGAAATTGCTTGTTGTATCCCCTTCTTTGCTGAGTCAGTTTTGGTGTGATCATGGAGGAATGGTGTGACGTGGGTCCAATTTCACAGAGCTACTTAACAGATAAAATTGCTTACCAGAAAAATTTGCATCGCGTATTTCTTTGGTTACCAGCCAAACTTTCAGAAAAAAATGTATGTATTTTGGCTGTTACTCTGTTTTATATTGCTTAGCAAAAATTTTTGTTTAGAAACATTCTCTACTAAGCAGCTCTATGAAATTGGTCCATGGTCTGGGTCTTGAACTTTTTATATTAAGGCATCCCTATTTACAAGCTTCTGCCATTTTGGGGCCGTGCCTCCATGGTTTCCTTATTGCTTTTGGCCTATTATTGTATTGTATATGCCGTGTGTATGGAAATCAATGTTGATTGATGAGTGCAAGAAGGCAATATTTCCCATTCCATTCCAAAAAGAATGTGGCACACTCCTTCACTTCCTTTTTCTGCAAATTAACTTTACAAATACAATGTGGGTGTTTTCTACAATAAAAAGCATTGTGAGGAGGAGGGAGAATGCACTGTGTGTAGTTGTCTAGATCGTCAAATGTTTTTTTGTATTGTTTCTCACACCCATAATTCTTGTGGACCGATGCTGGACCATCCTTTTGGAACAAAATAACGTTCAAAATAATTCCTCCGTAAATCTGCTTTTTAAATGTGTTCTGAAAACTGCTCCAGTAGGCTATAGTTGATATAACAATTAAGTATGGTTTATTTTTGGAACTGTTTTTCATGGTTCAGTTTGCGGTAACACATTGGTTTTTATCTCAACTATCAGCTAAGTGAGATTGTTGGTTTCGATAAGAACTGTGTTTGTCTTCCATGATAGGAAGAACAATTAGGTTCTTAATTAAATCAGAACTAACCATCTCAGCTGATAGTTTAGATAACCCACTTGAGCCATTCCATGGTTATTCACGTTACATTTTATATAGGTATTGGACCCACTCTTAATGCCAACTTATATATTTCACTCATCAGTTTTTTCACAGAAGTTTCATTTTACCCAGCACAAAATAATAATTTCAGAAATTTGTTGGTTACTCATGTTATATTTTTCAGACATGCATAAAATGTCGCTTTTTCTCTTATATAGCATAATACATGTACATAATAACAAATTTCTGAAATTATTATTTTGTGCTGAGTAAGGTCTGGGTATAATGCAACTACTGTGAAAAAAAAAATGGTGAGTAAAATATATACATAACAGCAAAAGAAACGTCACCCCTAAAAATATTTATTATTTTCATTTTATAATTAATATAATTTGTTTAATGAAGAATATTATGAATATGGGGTGTAACACGAACACAATGTGGCAAATTTGGTTGACCTCAAAATTCGTCATGCATAACGTCCGAGGACACATAAGCTAAACACGTTCTCAGACTTATCCAAATTTAAGGGGTGACGTTTCTTTTGCTGTTATGTATATATTATGGCATTAAGAGTGGGCCCAAAACCTCAAAAATGTAACGTGAATAACTGTAGAATTGCCTGATAATGATACTTCACCATCTAATGCCTAAATTTGTCATAAGCTTTTTGCAAGTATTGCTGTCCCAAGTGTCATTTCTGACTTGAACAGATTCTAAATCTTCATGATGTTTTTTGTTTTTGTCCTTTGATGCAGCAATTTGACTGTATGAGAATCAAGATACTCGGTGACTGCTACTATTGCGTGTCAGGATTACCAATCTCAAGACCAACACATGCCTGTAACTGTGTTGAGATGGGTCTGTGCATGTGTGAAGCTATCAAGTAAGTCAAGGGCAACGATAAACAATCCAACTTTTCAAAGGGTTTCAAAGTGGTTGCGTCTATTTTTTTGGAGGCATATGTTTACTCTTGGGGTGGGTACGATATTTTTGTTAGCTTGATGAGCTGGATTTTTTTTCTTAATAAATGTTGATAAATGTTCAAAATTTTGCCCAAAACGTACTTGGCATAATGTTGATGATGGTATCTAAACAAACCTATCAATATTTGTGTCTATCATTTTTTTAATATTAATTGTCAAATGTTATTTGAAAGTAATCATGCTTACATTACCAAGGTTGTATCTTCCACTGATGAAACAAACACAAATATCCAACTGTAATTTACAGAAAAAAGTCATTTCAGTTGAAAAGAGAATTGAAGCAGTTTAAAAAGAGATTGATAATAAGGGAATAAAAGTTTGTTGGGTAGTTTTTAGGCTTGGTCCTTATCACCTGTGACCACGCCCTAAAACCGGTCATTATAACCGGTCATTATAACCGGTCATTATAACCAGTCATTATAACCAGTCATTATAACCGGTCATTATAAGCGGTCATTATAACCTGTGGTAAAGACCAAGTGTCAAACTTTTATTCTCATTCATAAATGCCTGTATTGGTTTCATTTTCAAAATGTTAACAATTTTTAGTTTTTGTGTTGAATAAAGCCAAATAGAAATGACCAAATTCACGTTTTGGGGACACACGAAACACAAAGTACATGAGTCAGATGCGTGATGTGAATCTTCGTCACTTTGATTGGTTCAAAAACCGCATCGCGCGTCGCACAAAACAGCTGGCACATACACACTGGCACATACATGCGACTCTGATTTTGATAAGCCATGTCTAAACCATCCATTAATGCACCCCAAAGGTTGCGTTTTGTCCAATCAGATTGTCTGAACTGTCTTGGGCATTTATGAATAATTGATAACACAAGTCCCTGTATACTTTGGTAAAGCATAAGTTGTGCATTCACGTACATGAAAGTGTCACCTCATCGAATGCTCACATTTCTAAGAAAATGTACAAAAATGTCATCAGTGATAATTGTCAAAATATTTATGCTCCCGAGAATTCTTGCCTGTTATGACAACTAATATTTTTCCTACTTTTTTTTAATGAAATGCAATTCTAGGAAATAACTGATCATCCATCCATGCAGTGTAATGTGATGCATACTGATATTGATGCCTATAAGATGTGATCCATGAACTAACAGGAATCAGTAGACCATGCAGGCAATTAAACAGTGTTATTACCTTAAGGCCTATATACTATATTGGTAATATTGGTAAAATCATAAATCATTCCAAAAAAAAGTCTTTGTTTTCTGGTCTCCGCGCGCATCACCTCAGACCCGCGTGTCGGCATTTTTAGTGGTTTTTTTTGCTATGAAACGATGTCCAATTGCGGCCAAATTCTGCCATGCTGTGTATTAAACGACTTTATCACATTGTTCAGATGTTATCAAGTTATTCATGTTTATAAACATTTTGTAGATCATTCATAGATCCTTGGCATTTGATGTCCTTTCCTTATAAAATAGCGTGTAACATTACAGCTATCATTGAATGGTACACTTCAATGACTTGAATGAAGTCAATTTGAAAGGAGACCGATAAATGCTTCTGGCTGCGTCCCAGCCTCTTACTCTCCAAATATCATGTCATTCTTTTTTTCTTTTCTTTTTTAAACAGCTTGCTGGACTTATCAAAGTGTATGAGTTTTTTTTTCTACCTGAAAAATTACTCATCTTGCTTTTATTTTACAGCAGTGGCTTGTGTGGTGTAATTAACAAGGTCAATGGAGATTGATCCAGACTAAATATTGCATCATTCTAGCTGCAGAAAAATTTCTCTTCAATTTTGATACGTTTATTTCAATTCTGTCGTTAAAATAAACACAATATACAAATATAAACATCATTTAACGTTACATAACAAACTGTAAATTATATTAAGAAATTATGATGAATAAAGATTTGAAATTTTAAGGTCCAGTAAGACAACATTTAAGTTTTGATGAAGCAAGGTTTTTGTTCCCTAACCAATTGACAGACAAATGTAATAATAATAATAATAATAATGTGGACTTATATAGCGCACGTATCCACCAAACTGGTGCTCAAGGCGCATTATATTATTACCGCTGCTCATCAGGCTCATAAATCATTCCTGAAAACCATCTCAGCTCCCTGGGGAGTATACAGCTCAATTGCTGCCATTACAGCGCATATAGGGCTAATCAAACACAACAACCAACTCTGCCCTCACAGGTACCCATTTACCCCTGCATGTGTGGAGAGAAGCAATTATGGTAAAGTGTCTTGCTCAAGGACACAAGCACCCTGGTCGCAGCTGGGATTCGAACCCACATTCTGACGACTCAGCCATCAGAACACAAATCTGATGCACTAAACCGCTCGACCATGGCACTCCATGTAGACAGAACAAGATTTGAATTAATAATATTGATAGACTCTTTCATAATTTCACAGATGAATTTAACACAGAATACACTGAGCAGCCATCTAAAGTTAAATTGAGCAGATTTGTAAGTGTATAATATTGGGCTGCAAGCCAGCAAACCTGTAATATGTCATCAGAGACTGACGATTGTAAAACCCCGCCTTGGCGACACAGTTGGTTATACAGGTTGGATTTTAATCATTTATCAAATGAGCTGAAAATCTGGTCATTACCATGTTGAAAAATAGTGGCGATGGTAAAACTGTGCCATCATTTTGCCTATTAGTTATGACACAACTTTTGAGATGTGAGTCACTTGATCAATAATCAATATGCAAATTAGGTTCGTGATGATAACCGAGTGCTGTAGATTTCATTATTTTATTTAATTGATTCCTGCACTGACCAAATATTCCCAGTAGATTTGTATTGCAACGATTCCTTGTGTTCTTGTTTTTATTGTGGTTTCCTGTCTGACCAGGCCTAAATAGAATTGGAAAGTTTTTTTATCGGATCACAACCTTGTCCACATTAAGGTCTACCTCACGGGGGTAGGGCGGGGGGAATTGGGGAATCAGTAGTTGTAGATAGCTCTGTGCCCAATTCACTGCTCAGAAGCCTCGAGGATCGGATTCATCTTAACTTTTCCATAACATTGAATAGGCTGCTATTTTATGGGAAAATTGATGACACGTGATGTGTTTTCCACCAATCAAATGACTTGAAAAATACCATATCAAGTTTGATTTTAATATTAAACTTTTAGTGAATATTTGATATATTTTGATTGCAAATTTAAATTTATTAGATGATACAAATGTGCTTTATCAGGGCTTTTGAGATGAGGACGAGGTTATCAAGTGTCTCAACCTGCAGATTGATGTGTTTGTGACATTTAGAAAGAGTCCAATCCACATAAATTAATTGCAATATAAACATCATCATGATTAAATTTCTCTTCTGTCAGCTGGCGCATACCTGATATACCACCCTTAGGTCTCATATGTCAGGTTTCAATTTTCAAGTTATTTTAGTTGCATGTTGAGGTTTTAATCAATGGCACATGCTAAAATAAGTCAACGATCATTGGTGCCTTGGCATTATAAAAGTGGGGATTATTAGTAAAACAAATTAATTCACAGAGGGGACCTATTTTTGTTGCAATGGACTGTTACTTCACAGCGTTTACAGCATAATCCATCCTGGAGAGAACCTTGTTTATGCAAATGCTGCCCAATGATGCTTGACGCTCAACCACATTTACTAAATTTTGACATAATTCAGATATAAACCCTGGGAATATTCCCTATTGGGAGACAAGATATCAAACGTTCCAAAGTATGAGGGAATTTAGGATAAGTAAGTGATATATTCAATTCTCCATGACTATTTGTTGCAGAGTTCATTAGAAAATCATTGTTAGCATCATCTTCTTGTAATAAGAGGATTTCCAAGTGAAAAATGAGGATTTCCAAGAGAAAACTGAGAATGTCTAAGTGAAAAATGAGGATTTCCAAGTGAAAAAAAAGAGAATTTCCATGTGAAAAATTAGGATTTCTAGTGAAAATTAGGATTTCCAAGTAAAACATGGATTTTCAAGTGAGCTTTTATATATACATAGTACCAGAAAAAAGAGGATTTTCAAGTGTAAAATGAGGATTTCTAGTGGAAAATTATTTTTTTCAATTAAGTATTTGTAACTGCTGTAGCAGTTAAATTAGCTTGTATATACATAGTACAAGTGGCTTCTAAGAAACCATTTGATGACGGTGTTTGTAGACTGCCATCATTTATGTACTTCACCTTTAAGTAACTGATCCTCTGTAATTGTACTTGCATTCAAGAGTAGTCAAGTGTCACTGCGCTTGATTTAAGGGTCTGTGGGCTCACTTAAATTACCATCTGTGTTTTCTTATCATTGGAAAAATGATATTTTTTCATTATGATGATGTGGAGTGTTAAATCATAATTGTGAGTGCAACATGAGATGAGTATTCGCAGTTGAACGCTGTGGCGTCGCTGCTAGAATGTGTCAGATGTCTACTTTGCTTGTCGGAAGGATAAGATTAGGTGAAAGTAAAGCTGCTGGATTATATTCATCTCTTGTAAGACCAGACTTGCAAGCATATCGAGCATACTAAGCATTTGGAGTAGTCAAAATGTGATTCAAAGTTTGGACCATTGTCAAAAATCAGGTTTCTGTTCATATGCAAATGGAATATGCATTTATTTCACCATTAGTGCATGTCATTGGCATTTATCTGATGTGTGCATCATCTAGAGAGTGTAATATTACATGATATAATGCCAAATCCCCCAAAATGCACTTAATATGTTTGTGCTACAAGCACTCGATACATACACTGTATGACCATTGTCAAAAATCAGTTTTCTGTTCATGTGCAAATGAAAATATGCACGTAATTATTTCTCATGCAACTTTCACCATCAATGCATATCATTGGGGTTTATCTGATGTGTGCGTCATCTAGAGTGTAATATTGCATGATATTATGTTAATTAAAATCCCAAAATCACCAAAAATGCCCTTAACATGTTTGTGCTCCAAGCACTCCATATGAGCAGTGTCACATATTTTGCTGCTTAGAAAACAACTTGTATTGTAATCAGTAGAGATAGCTCTAAGCAAATATTAGATTCAAAGGAGAGAGATGAATATCCTGTGAGCAACTAAGAAGCTTCTACGTGTGAAAAGTGTGTTTTAATTACCTCTGTGTTGCCATTGGACTGTCGTATGTCTCCGTTCATCAGTTTGTTAGTCTTTGGATCTGTGAGTGTCAGGAAGTTGTGTCTGTCAATAGACCTGTTTGTCTGTTGTCAGGAGGTCTCTAAGTCTGTTAATTGCCAGTGGACTAGATCTGTCAGTGTTTTGTCAGTACTTAGGATTTCAGTCTTTGCATTAAATAGTGAGTCTGTTTGTTAGTGCAATGTTTGTCTGTTTTAGTGTGTCAGTAAGTTTGTTAGTCCGCAGACTTTCTGTAGATCTGTGAGTTTATTCATTGTCAGTTCAGGGTTTGATGTTTAACTACTCTCGTTGATATCTCCATCTCTCTTGGATGTGAACTTGCCATATTTGTTTGTCTATCCCATGTCATTTCATATGAGTACCTCCTCATATTGAATTGTCCAGTAAATTGAGCAACAAATCATGTGATCACCAGAAACATACGCATGGTTGGCACATGAGCGGCTTCCACAAAGCCTCACAACCAAGATAGTCATGGACGTGAAGTGGTTTCTCGCTTGATTGGTGTTTGTGACAGATATTTGTTAATGTCATGGCTAGCTGGTATAAGCTTTATGCTATCTGTTCATATTTAATGAACTGGTGGATGTAGCTTAAAGGAACAGTATTTTCAACAGGACATGGAATCACCATTCAAGTTTAAAGATGAACACAGTGACTAAACATGACCTTATCATGAGGTATATTATTTTCAGTCACTGAGTTAATCTAAAACTGGCAGTCCGATTCAATGCACTGATGATCATGACGATACTGCCCCTTTAACATAGGCCTGTATTCATCATAAATTTATGCTGAATTGTGTCATTAATATAAGTAACTTTATGACGGTGAGCTGAGTACAAGCTGTGGTAGTTACCATAAGCAATGAAAATTGCAACTGTGTAATAGTGGAAGTGATTGAGGGGGTTTTAGTCGAGAGTAATGGCTGTCAGTTTTGTGAATTGTGTTGTCATGCTCACTGCACTTAATCCCCAAGAGTCACCTGTAATCTTTAGTATCCTTCTCAAGGAAAACACAGATAATAACCAATTCATCTGAGCAAGAATGTTTCATTTTTCATGCAATTTATCAACAAATTCTCTTCATTTATTCCACCCCCGTCCTTTTCCCTCAGCACAATAAGAATAGTTCTCCTAAGGGAGATTCTGCTGGCGGACTCACATCAGTATTGAACATCATGAAAACCAAAATAAGAGTATCCGGCTTTGTCCATCGAGTGTGTGATATTCCCTTGTGAGAGATGGACATAATGAAGAAACATTCTCATTACAATAAATCAGTCTTTCCATATTGTTACCAGCTGTCACACAGAACCTTAGGTTCCTGGAAGGGAGCGAAGGCATGGATGTGTAATTGGCCAATCGACAACTGTTAATCATAATCCCTTATTGATCAATTTGTTGATTAGCGTGCTGCCTAGATGCTGCGCAATAAAATATGTGCATAAAACAACACCATTACAGGGGTGTGACTTGTCCGGATTTGTCCACATTTTTCCGGATTTTCGGATTTCTGGATTTTTACAAATCACAATTGGCCAATCGACAACTGTCAATCATAATCCCGTATTGATCAATCACATTTGTTTATTGGCGGGCTGCCCAAATGCTGCGCAATAAAAATACATGCATAATACAACACCATTACAGGGATGTAATTTGTCCAGATTTTTCCGGATTTTCTGATTTTTTACAAATCGCAGTGTTGAGATCCTCCGGATTTTAAAGATTTAAGCAATAATGGAAAGCAAAGCAAACGCTCAGAATTATAGATTTCACCCCAGCGCTGTTCATAACAGCGGGCCCAATACCCCAAACAAAAGTTACATGGATTTTTCAAAACTGCCCAATCACACCCTTGCCATTATCTGTTACATGCTCAATAAGGCCCCCCCAAAAAAATCTCCAGTTTCAGGTCATAGGTCGGCTTCAAAAATCGGTGCAGTGACCTGCTTTATTATTTTTTGTTAATCTTGTTGTTTTGCCAACCAGTGAAATACATTATACATGTATCTGTTTTTTTTAGAACCAGACTAAATTTCCAATACACTAAGTATGGTGGCTGATGAGAGAGGCGCCGTCCAAATCGGTCTAATCGTCCAATCGATCTAGTGATTTTTGCTGCAATTGGACATCGTTTCATAGCAAAAAAAAGAAGAAAAAAAAGAAAAAAAATTAAAACTGCCGACACGCGGGTCTGGCCTTAAGGTTGTACTTTTGTTCAGGGAATCTGACAAAATGGGTCAACATGATAAATATCTATCGTCAGAGTATTTTGATTACTTTGATTATTGATTACATTGTTTTTAGTTTTGTGTTTTACATCGACCGTTGATGCATTTCATAAATAACAGAACAGTGCGGAGAGCTACAGGCGTGAATGTGAACATGAGAGTTGGAGTACACACAGGCAATGTTCTATGCGGTGTCCTTGGACTGAAGAAATGGCAATATGATGTATGGTCACATGATGTCAACTTAGCCAATCACATGGAGAGCTGTGGAGAACCAGGGTAATTATAAGCCGGAAACTTTGATGTACATTTCTGCAAATTATAATGACAGGATTTTCATTGTATCTATTTTCTACTCAAAAGAGAATGTCTACATGGTGTCACTGCAATCAGTCTTTACTTATCCTTTTCACCATGCAAAGTTTTAAGATTTCATCGGCATTCATGTTATAGAATATTTATAATTTGCATAAATAAGTAAATAAAATAAAAATAACTAAACAATTTGAATTTCTTTTTGACTGAATACACACTTGAGAACTTCTACATGGAAAATTATACTGAAGTTTTGACTTCCTCCAATTTATTCGCACTATTTATGTCTGCAAGACTATGCGGGTTGACCACGCAGATCTACCATGCATAACATTCACTGAAGCATGCATTACTTATTCTAGAATGCTAAAATATGCTCATTGCTCCTGCTTCAGAATCTGTACGCAAATAGTAAAACGAATTTTTGATTTTTGCTTAAAACGTATTTGAAAATCATCCTCCTGGTTTTCTTGTAGGAGAGTTCACATCACCCAGGCAACGTTAGACAACCTGAACGGCAAATATGAAGTAGAGCCAGCTCATGGACAGCAACGAAGTGACTATCTGAGTGAACAGAATATAGAGACATTCTTTATAGTCGATCCTAAGGTACTATGATTGACGGAGACAATTAGTTTTTTAATAGCAAAAATTGCAGCTTTAGGCCTGTTGTAAAAGGATCTGGTTTTAAGGAAATTACAAGTGTGATCCAAGTAACACTGCTTGAACTGTCCTGGGGGAAAAAAAAAGCAAAGATGTACATCAAAAACTACAGATATAATGTGACTTCGTTAACGTTAATTGAAGCAAAAAGCTAAATTGAGACTTTTAAGATATGGCTATATGTTTGCAATGATGTGACATAATCAATTAACCTTTATGAGTCGTTGTACATCTTTCAAAAGCGGTTGGATGCATGCTTAATAGAGAGACTTAATTAATCAAAAGGTGTTAGGTTTGAATCCACCCGAGGCAATTATGTAAATGCATCACCTTTATTTGGACCCAAAGCTGATTACTTGTCAGTGAAAAGTTAAGACTTTCTGCTGTTGTATTCAGGCATAGATTTCTGGATTTTTTTTTTACAAACGCGTTTTTTCCCTTTAAAGTTTCCCTTTAAACATGCTCATCAGAATGCACCACAGAGCATCTAGAATGAATAGAGGCTTGCAGTCTGAATCTGAACATTTTCATTTTCATTTTGAATTGGTCACTCGTATGGCTGTAGGCCTATAGGACGAGTCAGCATGAAGTCATGCTAGCCCAAGCTATACATAGTCCATTAGCTGATAAGATATCTGTGTCTAATCATTGAACCTGTTTGCAATTGATTCTCTAATATCTTCTGCTTCCGGTGGAGAAAAAGGACAAGAACAGAGAAACTAACATCCCTTGACTGATGAACAGACAGATTCAGCTCAAGCAGGTCGTTTTCAGCAAAGAACCTTGAGAATCTATTGGTCTTATTTACTGCTTCGTTTAGTGGATTCTTTGGCTTAAATTATTCTGATATTGCTTGACAATTTATACCTTTTCCATCAAAATTTTATATTTCCATCAAAATTGTTCATATCGAGAGCTAAGTGTCATCTAAAACGAGTGCCGTTGTTCACTCAGATGAACAAGCTTCATTTAAGAAATAAAAGCCATCTGCTTGGATAACCACAGAGTATGGGTGACCCCAGACTCGTGAAGCTTGCACAAATTGTAGAAATCTCGTGCATAATTGATGATGTCCCCGCTGCGCTCATATGCATGCGTGATAAGCTTATTATTATTTTTTTTTACAATACTATATAACTCAACAAGTCATCTTGACGATCTTAAGTGGATCCAGCAAGGTTTAAACATCATAGAGATAATCTTGTTACTGTAAGAAGGTTTATGTTTTCTTGACCTTTACATTAACATTAAACCCGAGTGCTACTAATAACATCACACTCGTTTGGTCTCACACTGTCTTTCCACAGAACAGAAATAACGCGCTCCTTGATTCAGAGAATAACATCCAGGAAACCAGAGGGCGCTCTACCAAGAAAATTGCACACTACCTAGAGAGTTGGGGTGCGGACAAGCCATTTTCAAACATTGTTGCCGAGCCACTGAGTAAGACAACCGGTGTATCTGTAAGTATCATCCCAAAATCTTTTGGTGAAATAGTAGTCAATTGGCCTCATGAGCCAAGAGTCATTATCGTAAACTCCCCAAAACATCCTTTTTAAGCATTTTACTACAGATTCTTTTGGATGTTTTCACAACTGATTTTTAATTTAATATTTTGATGCCATGGCACAAGGGAACCAGGGATCCGGAGGGGGGCGGGGCTTTGGAGAGGGGCGGGGCTTGTCTACTTTTGTATAAACAGACAATGAGCATTCAATTTTACATTTACCATAAATCATATTCTAACCATTCCTTTCCCCCACCCGCTCTTTAAAGAAATCTATACCTTTGGTAATCACAAAATTACTGAATTATAATTTTAAAACTTACTGAAGTTGGTGATGGTACCAAACCTCCTGAGAAATGATTTCATCTAACTTGCTGTCGATTTTGAAAAATCATGAAATGTATTACAAATTTGAATGCGTACAAATTACAAATCTGAATACATTTTCACTATTTTCTTGTTACATGACACAACAAGGTATCGAAACTTTGCACTTGTTGGTTCCTATATTTCTTGATTCTTATGAGGTCAAAAAAAAAGTCTTCTGTTTCTGGTCTCCGCCCGCATCACCTCAGATCCGCGCGTCGGTATTTTTAGTTTTCTTTTTTTTGGCTATGAAACTATGTCGAATTGCAGCCAAAATGGCTGGTTAGATTGGAATTCTGCTGTGTTGTGTTTTAAACGACTTTATCACATAGGGGTATGAACCTTTGCCCGATTTGTGAGGCCCCTCGTAGCCACCATACTTTGTGTAATGGAAATTTAGTCTGGTTCCAATAACCGTGTATACATGTATAACATATTTCACTGGTTGGCAAAAAAATAAATAATTAAATAACCAAAAAAAAACACATAAAAAAACATGTCAACGCACCGATTTTGAAGCCGACCTGTGGCCAGAAACTGCAGGGGTTTTTTTTGCCTAAAAGTATAGATGCAGTTATAGATATTTTTACAAATGGTGTACACTCTCTTTAGGCAAAAAAAAAAGTCTTTGGTTTCTGGTCATCGGTCGGCTTCAAAATTGGTGCGGTGATGCATTTTCTTTTTTTTGCCAACAGGGAAATACGTGATACATTGTATATGTAGGGACCAAATTTCACATATACAAAGTATGGTGGCTAAGAGAGGCCACACAAATCGGGCAAATGTTCACACCCCTATGTGAAAAAGTAATTTAAAACACAGCACGGCAGAATTCCAATCGATCCAGTGGACATCGTTTCATAAAAAAAACAAAAAAATAAAAAATGCTGACACACAGGTCTGATGTGATGCACGCGGAGATTTTATTTTGGGGGGGGGGGGGGGGGGGGAGGGGCAGGCCTAAAGTATAGATGCATTCATATATATTTTTACACACATTTTTAAAAACATTGTGAGGTAGGATAGAATTGCAAAATCATTGTCAATTGTGACAATTAATTCAGTTTTGTCACCAAACAAATAACGTGAATGTTTTGTAAAGGTTTACCATACTATAAGTGCAGTCAGCTTCTATAAGAAATTGTATTTTGAAAGAATCGTTTGTATATCTTACAACATTTTTTATGATTAATTTCCTCAGGGTATCTATGCTGTCAACTGCTGTTTATTTCCCTTTACTGTGCTAGATCATAACACAAGGTAGGGTTACATATCAGGAGATTTATTACGCTATAGATCCATCTAGATGTTGACATTGCCCAAATGTCATTATCTGGGGTTGCACTATTGAGCAGTTTACATCTTGCTTTAAGCCCACGTGCTCTTTTCTTCAAAGTTTATTATGTGTATTTATGCTTAATAACCTTTGAACCTTTCTGAGAAGAATGCTGTTCATTTATAAATCTCACATAGTTCCATTATGTACTAAATATACACTATGAATAACTTTACCCTGAAAATGCCCTGAAAATCTGTTTTACCGTGAAATAAATAGTTCACGGCAATTTCATGACGACACAACACCGTGAAATTGCCATGAAATACTCTTGGAATTCCTTTGCTGTGAAAACGCTGTGAAAATGCCATGAACTTCTCATTAATTCTCGAGAGCACCATGAATTTGCTGTGAAATCACCGTGGACATTATTGCCAATATCTGAGAGGAAGAGACACTGTGAAATTGCAGTGAAATTACGGTGAACTGTTATTTCAAGGCAAAACGGATTTTCAAGGTGAAGTTGTTCATAGTGACGGTGGTGTAGCCAAAGGGGGAGGGGCGGCAGGGGGGGCCCTCAACTTGTTGACAAAATAGTGTCTGTCAGTAAATTCACTATTAGTGAACTTGTTGGTATTTCTGAACTTCTGAACATCATGAATTCAAGCTGTTGGGTATTTTGACAAAATGTGTCGGTTCATTTGTGTTTTGTGTTGGTAAATTTACCACCCAGAAAATGTTACCCCCCAAAAAAAATATGTTTGTCCCCCCCCCACTCTAAAAATCGTGGCTACACCAATGACTATATAGAGATTTGTTACTGACATTTTGATATGACTCAAGTTGTAGCTTCTCAGTATGATTTCAATTGAATGTTGTAAACAACGACACTACTATACATTCTTGATGTAAAGCTGGTAAATGCATCCAACATATTGGCAAATAAAAGCGCTTTCATTGTGAAAAATAATGAAGATGAACACAGTGGCTGAAAATTACTGGCTCGTTTATGCAGCAGCAACGGTAATATGACCTTATCATGTGAGGTATTATTTTCAGTCACTGAGTTAATCTAAAACTAGCACTCCAATTCCATTCAATTTAATGGCCAAGCTTCAGTATTCATGAATCAAATTCAACAATCTTGAGTATCCTGTGGTGTTGAGATATTGAACCCATAGAATGGACTCACAAGAGTACTCACAAGAGTATCAGTGTTGTAATATCAGTCAATGAAGACAGGATTGTAATTATGTATTGAGGCTAAACCAATTAAAGTCTGCCACTACGGTAATGAATGTGCCAATGTAATTTCATTGTCGCCGTGATCGTTTATCTCAGTTGAATGAACTTATTAGCTTTCGTCGATATTCCCTTAGATATTGAAGACAAGTTCAGTTACCCAATCCTCATCAAGTGATACCATAACATCAAGCACATCCCTTTGGAATACTTGGGAGTTATTTTCCTGATGTCTGAATAATTACTTTAACCCAATCCATTCATTTCCCCATGTACCGTAAAGGTACCGTAAAGCATATGTTACTATGAAAATAAAAAAATTTAATTAAAAAAATTGTAATTTGAAACTTACTCCATGGGCGGATCCAGAACATTTTTTTGGGGGGGCTAAGAATAAAAAACAATTATTTTTCAGTACTACAAAGGGTGCCGCCACTTTCTATGCGCAACGGTTAGTACAGTACTAAGTAGGTCACCTCCTTATGTTTATCCCACACACTGTGGGAATGGGAGTGCGTTCTCCTCTCCCCTCCCCCTCTCTCTTTTTCTCTCCCCTTTTAAATTTTTTTTTTTTTTTAACGATTTTAGGGGGGGGGGCTACAGCCCCCTTAGCCCCCCCCCCCCTGGATCCGCCAATGTACTCGGTGTATAATTTGATGGTATCAATCTTCTGAGGGGTTTTCACTTTTTAAAAAAGTGAAATAATTTCCAGTTTGAATTTAGTAAATAATATTCTTTACTTAATTCTGGATTAGAATTAATACCAATAATCTGAATGCATTTCTTGTTTTTCTTGGTAACAATACAACGTAATGAGCTGAAACTTTCACCGGTTGATTGTTTAATGTATAATCTGATTCAGAGGAAGTAAGCATACTTGTAAAAGCAGGTGTGCCAACATTACCAATGTTGTAGCTTCCATTTAACCTTGCTGCTTGTAATTTTTTATAATAAGTATGAAGTATTTTGTCTGAATAATTAATTGTAAGGTCAAAGGTTGCAGCGTTAAAACTTTTAATCACATTGAAATGTATGCAGAATGTATTAATTAATTGGATGATAAGCAAAATGAACTACCTAAATGTTTTAAATGGTGTATTTATCTGTTGTGTTTAGTGATGCTTTACCAGAAATATATTTTGTCCTACTTTACAGTGGGATCGATGATACTGATGGATTTGTTCAAGTATAATATTTTATATGTAATTCATGTCAGTATAATTTAAGGTATGTTTCTTTCTGTTCATTTGACCAGAATGCAGAAGAAATCGGCAGTATTTGACAGACGAGTCAAGGAAAGAATGCTGCAAGCGATTGAAGCCATCAATGTAGAAAAGTAAGAGTAGGGCCTATATCGTTCTTCAAATTACTTTACCTCTCAAACTAAACTGGAGAGGATCAAGACTTGTAGAACCACCCCCCCATTATCTGTCCTAATCTTGACTTTTGTGCCTCTGTGCGAGCATATATTTTTTTCACTCATGAATCAGTTATTTAGATTTTTTCTCCAATCTAATTCGACTTCAATAATATTTATATAACCCTTAAAACATTACTACAAGTTATAACAAATGTAATCTTTGTTTTGTTTTTCTTTTGATTTACTAAATAAAAATACCTTTCAATTGACGAGAAATCACATTAGCAACTTTGCTGCACAACTTTAAAGGTTTATATAGC
This sequence comes from Zoroaster sp. YZ-2022, assembly GCA_029582265.1. Taxonomy (NCBI): domain Eukaryota; kingdom Metazoa; phylum Echinodermata; class Asteroidea; order Forcipulatida; family Zoroasteridae; genus Zoroaster; species Zoroaster sp. YZ-2022. Next base: position 10,236,978 of record CM055822.1, read on the forward strand.
TGCTTGTTGCTTATTATATAGAAACACGTTTTTGATTTCTCAGGATTTTTCCTAATTTCAGGATTTTTTACAAATCTCCCTTTGCCTCAATATTTTCTTGAAAGAAGAGAAGTAGCCACCAAGCAAAGAAAGAAGTAGCCAGCCTGTATTATGCTCCAAATCTCTAGTTTCTTGTTAGTGGGGATGTGGAGTCTGTAAAATCCTCCAAAATTAAATATCCAGGAGGTTTAGGGTGCTTTGTCCTCTAGACCAAAGGGAGACCCAGGCCTGCTACCCACAGGAGGTTCAGGGGGCTCTGTCCTCTAGACCAAATGGAGACCCAGGCCTGCTACCCACGGGAGGTTCAGGGGGCTTTGTTCTCTAGACCAAATGGAGACCCAGGCCTGCTACCCACGGGAGGTTCAGGGGGCTTTGTTCTCTAGACCAAATGGAGACCCAGGCCTGCTACCCACGTGAGGTTCAGGGGGCTTTGTTCTCTAGACCAAATGGAGACCCAGGCCTGCTACCCACGGGAGGTTCAGGGGGCTTTGTTCTCTAGACCAAATGGAGACCCAGGCCCGCTACCCATTTTTCAGGATTTTTTTTACTTTTGTCAAATCACACCGCTGGTGCAACCATGGAGGTTTCCTTCCTCCATGGTGCAACAAAGTCGAGTATATGCAAATGAGCCTTAACCGTCCTACAATCAGTGCAATTTTTGAAACAACCCATTCAGGCTACTCCAAGCCATTAGCTGTTGCCAGTGGCCTCCTATGGTTACCCTTCTGTGCACTGTCACACCACTGAGATTACAGGGTAAGGTGGTCTCCCATTGATGCATTGCAGGCCATACTAATATGTTCAAACATTAATTTACAGTGGCCTTGGGTGGCACACAGTTGATTTTGTAAGATTACTTGGAAAGGACAGCAGGCTTGTACATGTATGTACTGAAGGTTGCTAAAGAACAGAATTTAGTGGATCGGAGTGGCCTCTATGTGTAGGAGGGTTCAGGACCCATACAGTTAATTGACGTAAATCATTTCATGAGTCAGTTAAATTGAATTGTTCCGTTGGATTTCTTTCAATTATTACTCTTATTAAAGGCCCTGGTCACGATCAGATGACTTCCACAGAGGTACGATGTTCTTCCGCAAGGCAAGTTTTGAAAAGAAGGTACGTCTCAAGAAGCCCACTTCAAAATACCAAAATGTCAATGTTGTGTGGGCAGTATCAGGCTGAAAAAAATACTCATTTTAAAGGGACAGTTTTGTTACGATCAGAGCAGACTTTCAACAGGGCATGGAATCGATGCCCTAGTTAAAGATGAACACAGGGACTGAAGATTACTGGCTCATATGACCTTATCGTGTGGGGTATTATTTTCAGTCACTGAATTAATCTAAAACTAGCACTCTGATTCCATGCCCTGTTGATCTAAAACTAGCACTCCGATTCCATGCCCTGTTGATCGTGACGATATTGTCCCTTTAAGCAGACCTTTGAATGTAACAAAAAGAAATATATATCAGAATTCCAAATGTTTACATCTCTCACAGTCATAACAAAAACTCATTATTATCTTTTTGCGATCCGTTGACTGTAAAAAAAATATAAAATAAATAAAAAAATCCATATGTTTTCATCTCTCTCATCACTGTCATTAACCCTAACCACCCCAAATCCAAGGGGCACTTGTTGGAAACTGGTACTTTCACCTCTTCAAATGGGACAAAATTACTACCTGGCAAGAAGTACAGGCCATAAGTGCTGAATATGAAAGATCAATGAAAATGCATGGTGCATTTTGAGGGGTCATGCCTATGTTCCCTCAGCCCTATGTTCCCTCAATGCCTAACATTTTTTTAAAATCCAAATTAGGCCCTATGTTCCCTCAACCCTATGTTCCCTCAACCCTATGTTCCTCATCCCAAAATAGGGGAACATAGGGTCTATTTTGGGATGAGGGAACATAGGGCTGAGGGAACATAGGGTCTATTTTGGGATGAGGGAACATAGGGCTGAGGGAACATAGGGCTGAGGGAACATAAGGCTGAGGGAACTTGAGTACGGTCCCCATTTTGAAGATAAGGGCATGTTTCCAAAAGTGCACTGATGGATTTTGGAGGATTCAGGAAGGTTCCTAGCCAGAATACCTAGGGGGTTGGGGTTAAAAAAAAGACATCCTAATCCACTTTTTGTGAAATTTGTGATCAAAATGTGCTATTTTCTGACATGTTTTCAGTTTGCCTGTATGCGTGACCCATCTTTCAAGTACTACATGGCCTGTGTGTTCCTGACGTTTGTCTTTATTCTAGTATCTCAGCTTCTAACTCAATCTTTAAGTATCCTGATGGTAGTGTCATTCAGTATAGCATTGATGGTGCTGCTGTTTGTGCTGTTTATTGGAATGGCAGAGCAATTTAAGGTAAGATTTGTTGTGGAGTGGAGCAGGCTAGCTGGGGTTGTTAGGGCATGTGACCCTCAATCACAAGGTAAAAGCCTGTTATGAGTGGGCGTTGTACGTCAAGTCAGACACGGGTCAATCTTGAACCAACAGTTTGAAAAAAAAAAAGGTCATGTGAAACTGCACACTTTAAAGAAAACTTAAGCACTGTGTCCTCACATCTTGGATGGCCAAAGTTACGGTACAGCCAAGCCTTTGTGAAGCCCAGCTAGGCCCAGGCTTTGCTCAGGCCTATGGGCCTAAATAATCCCCTAGCTGAGCACAAAAGACCCTTTACTAATGAATAGATCTCAAATAGCTCTTATTGTTAACACAGACTTGACTGACACTTCAGCTGTCTTTTGTTCACAACTACAGCTGTTATAATGAGCTCTACTTGGCTGGGCTAGGCCCTCCATAAACCCAGGTTAGGTTGATTGGCAGGTACTGCATTGTTACAGGATTAGGACTCGCGAAAGACAGATTAGGAGGCCAGATAGCCTGGGCCTGGCTGGGCTTCTCAAAGGCTTGGCTGTACCATGAATTTGGCCCTTCTCCGTTTAGGGAATAAGTATGATTGTGAGGTCATTGTTAATTCTTGTAATGGTGGTACATGTGGAAATGGGAATATAGAGATCAAGCTATATTTATCAATTAAATGCATCAGGAAACAACGCTTTTGATTCAATCTTTATGGCAATCGCCTGAACTTTACTTTTAGGAAAGAACTATTTGCTGAACTGCATTTCTCTGCATTGTTCAGTGCAGATTGGGGAACCCATGGTCATATAATTATATAGTCATTTGTGTATTTAATTCACATTAAGTTTGAATGCATATAAGGGAAGTTTAACCGCTATATGTGCACAACTGCACATCATAGCCCTCAGCGATGAAATTTCACCCATTGTCTTGATGACCGCCACTTTGGCATCAAGTGAGCATTGTGCATACACTTTATGCACTTATGTAATGGTACCACACGTGCGTGTACTCCTGCCAGCCAAAGGGGTGTCGTGGCCGAGCGGTCTAGCTTACCGGATTCAAGTTCTGGTGTTAGCAACATAATGTGGGTTCGAATCACGGCCGTGACACTTGTGTCCTTGAGCAAGACACTTAATCATAATTGCTTCTCTCCACCCAGGGGTTAAATGGGTACCTGTGAAGGCAGAGTTGGTTTGCTCTATATGCGCTAGAAATGGCAGCAATTGAGCTGTATACTCCCCAGGGAGCTGAGATGGTTTCAGGAATGATTTATGAGCCTTATGAGCCTTATGAGCAGGGATAATAATATAATGCGCCTTGAGCACCACTTAGTTGGTGGATACGTGCGCTATATAAATCCACACATTATTATTATTATTATTATATACGCACATCAGCTGCAATTATGCCAAACACAATACACTATCAATCAACTTTGAATTAACAACATGTGCCCTCAACAGCTCACGCACGGTGCAGATAGCTACCACTTACAGGGGCCTATGCAGGGTCTCGAAAAAGGGGGAGGGACACACTGCTAAAAAAAAGGGGGTACCAACAAAAGAATACTAATAAGTTTACATGCACTGCTCCCAACCCCTGGATCCACCAATGACATTGGAGGAGAGTCAAATGCTGTAAAGATGGCGATTCAACAATAATTTATTCATCATATCGTACAATATTCAGGGAATAAAAGTTTATCACGCGACCTTTACCCACAGCTTAACCCTAACCCCCTAGGTATTCTGGCTAGGAACCTTCCTGAATCCTCCAAAATCCTCCAGTGCACCTTTGGAAACATGCCCTCATCTTCAAAATACACCATGCATTTTCGTTGATCTTTCATATTCAGCACATATGGCCTGTACTTCTTGCCAGGCAGTAATTTTGTCCTGTTTGAAGAGGTGAAAGTACCAGTTTCCAACAGTGCTGATTTTTTTTAATTTTTAAATTTTTTGAGGATTTTAGAGGATATGGGGTTGGTTAGGGTTAATGACCGGTTTTGGGCGCGGATCAATTTCATTTTCAAAAAATTGTAATTTTTGTTGAATTATGCCAAATAGAAATGGGCAAATTCACGTTTTGGGGGACACACTTTCAAAGTACTTGAGTGAGGCATGTGATACCAATCTTCGTCACTCTGATTGGTTCAAAGCTGCGTCGCGCATCGCACAAAACAGCTGGCAAACAGCTGGCACATATGCGCTGCTCTGATTTTGATAATCATTGTCTTTTCCATCCGTTAATACACGCCCACGTGATTACTTTTTGTCCAATCAGATTTAAGTTATTTATATTAAGTTATTTTTGTCATGTGTCTGTATAGTGTCTTCGGAAGCTTGCTATTGGCTGGCTGGCCAAGCTGGTTACAAGGAAAAGTTGGTTAAGGATGATTCTTACAGTCGTTACCATGACTGTACTCTACACTGTCTCAATAATAAGTGTGGTAAGTGTTGCTTTGTCTGTTTGTCTTTGTGTGAGTCAAGCTGTCTGTCTGTCTGTTTAGGTCTGCTGTACTCTCTTATTTTCCACCATGTGCCGTTCTTTACCCTGAAAATGCCCTGAAAATCCGTTTTACCGTGAAATAAATAGTTCACGGCAATTTCATGACAACACAACACCGTGAAAATGCCATGAACTTCTCATGGCAGTTTTTCGGTTACGCTTGGTTTCAAGATGGCGGATTGTAAAAAGCAACAGAAGTTTTGTTAATTATTTGTTAAAACATGATGGAATGATTGTTCATATACCAGTACATCTTTCAAGTTTATAACTAGCACTCACGAGTAAGTTCCATTTTGCCAAAATGTTAATTACACTGTATATATTGAGAAACATTGAGGATTGAACACGTCACAAACTCGAAACAATTTTCTGGTTACGTTCTCGTTTTCGCATAGCTATGCCGTCTTGTTTTTGGTCAAGAATTTGACGTCGGAAACAAGTTTCTGTTCGTGTTCGCCAAAACACACCCCTGATGAGCCAACATGGCTTGTGATAGACTTGACTTAGTCTGAAGATCTTACGTCACTCTTTTTGAGCTAGAGGCGCGTGAATTACGCCAGATCCAGGCTGCGCAGCCGCCATATTTTTCCCGATGCTCAACTTTGGTTGGTAGCTAGCGCGTGCAAGCCTCAAAGCACGACGTCAGATCTTCAGCACAACAAGTTAACATATCCAGTGAAATCCTTTGAATGGTACGCCAGGAGCCTGTATATATCATTGATAGGATATAGACATGGGACCAGTCTAGACTCGACTTTACTTACTTTAATGTATGCAGCAATGACATGTAAAAGTCATTATATTAGCTGTGTGGCCCATCAATATATAAGTTTGTAGCTATGCATAATCAATGCTGTATGAAATACAAGCCATGGATCAGTAGTTTTTAGCACCATCATATGACATTGTACTAGCATAACACATCAATCATGATAGGTATATCCATAACACATCTAATATCCATTTGAATTAATTATGCCATTACTCCATCATCGATGTCATGCAACAAAGGTTTTGATTATCAACCTCTGCCCCATTTATTACAAAGTTCATTTATAGCCAGCCATTCCTTGATCCAGATACTGTACTGCCATTACAGCTTAATTTTTGAGCAGGAATACAGATTTGCAATGAAATTATGAATCAGACAGTATCTCAATGCAGTGCATGTAACTTGGGATGTGTTAGGGGCTTGTACAAGAATGTAAAAGTGGGTTAGTTCATGGCATGATTTGTATAATAGAAACACGACCAGAATGTGGGAGAACGCTAACTAATTTTATCCACTAAATCTCATTAAGATGAATTGTTAAGTCTTGATAAGAATATAAGATTTGAGGCTTTGCATGGTGGAATATCGATATCGTTTCGGTTTGCGGTAACACCATGTGTTTATCTCAACTATCGCGAAGCTGAGGTACAGGTTCTGAAAAGAACCTTATCGCACAACTCGTATCTCAACCTTCGCTAAGTGAGAAAGGTTCAAGGGAGAACCAATGTTGGGCAACTCGTTTTTCTCTATTGTCGCTAAGTGAGAAATATGGTTCAGGGAGAACCATGGGGACTTCACAGGAGAATAAGGTTCTTTTCAGAACCTGTACCTCAGCTTCGCGATAGTTGAGATAAACACATGGTGTTACTGCAAACCAAAACGATATCTTGATAAGAATGATCCTTTATTCTAATTAAGGATGTTAGTTCATTCTCGTTTAGTAAGGGATAAAAGTAACAGTGGTCTGCTAACTATTTGAACCAGTAAACAATTGCTTTGGTCCAGGGAATGTATGATATATTAACTACTAAACCAACAGTTTATACAATGACAATTTCCCCCTTTATTACAAAATTTACATAGCCTTAATTTCCATTATTTCAAAAAATGTATTTTTTTATTATTTTTTTTATTTTTTATGAAATGTGCCGAGCTTCCCTGGATACATATGATGGTATTATAACAGTACAATACAATACCAATGAGCATGTTTGCTGTGTCAGTGTCTATAGCATGTAAAACTCAATTGCAATGAAAAATCTCCATTTTGTAGCTATATATAGTTTCTGGACTCTATCAAATTTGCTTGATATCTGGCATTCACCATGTTTATCTCCTGACGCAAGAATTTCACCAACCTATATATATCGCGGAACCCGCTGCTATATGGGATTCTAGCCGGCCAATTGTCATCGGGCAAGCTCGGTGGTCGAGAGGTTAAGACGTCTGCACTAGTAAGCAGGAGGTTATGGGTTCGAATCCCACCCGAGTCGCCTGTGTAGTTTTTTCACAGACACTCGGAAAGCACTGAGTATACAGTGCTATACACACGTCGGTGTAGGGCAAAATTAAATCAATTGTTTATCTCCCGACGCAAGAATTTCACCAACCTATATTCACCATGTTAAAAAACAGTGGTGAAAACATTGTGCCACCATTGTGCCTTATGCCTTATGACACTTATGACATACATTTGAGATGCTGGCCATGTGATCCATATGCAAATTAGGTTGGTCAAGATTAACGAGTGCTGGTTGAAATGGTCCATTGCCAAATGGAGTTATTGATGAGAGTTCCTAGGTCTTCTGCCCTGTGTTTTTCTCCCACTTTCATCCCATGTTTGTAATAAGAGAACATTTTCATGAAGAATGGTGTTAATATGTAACCGGTTGTCTTAATTGATTTCAGTCAGTTTGTGAGACACAGCCAAATAAGACACTCATAGTTTCTCCAAATGAAATATTCTCATCTGTCGTCCAAAATAATAATAGTAACTCCACCGACACATCAGTATCCTGTGGAGCTCCTGCAGTAAGTCATTTAAATTTATTCATCAATTTGTGTCATTATTTTGGTAATTAGTTTGCTAGTTCTACTAAAGTGCACCTGAGCCAGAAATATTTCTAGGGATATTTGATACCATCAACTTAATTTATACACCAAGTATACTTTTTGTAAAACTCTAAAAACTCTGTTGCCACCCTTAGTTTGTTGTACAGATGTTATCATAGTAAATGTTCCACCGGTCTATCCAACTTGGTCTATCCTGTTAGAGTGTTTGAGCGTGAAACTCGGCTTTCTGCCTCTTCTCACCCATACACCCTAGCTATACCTAGATGTAGAACAAAAAGCTACTCAGCTTTCTGCCTCTTCTCACCCATACACCCTAGCTATACCTAGATGTAGAACAAAAAAGCTACTCGGCTTTCTGCCTCTTCTCACCATACACCCTAGCTATACCTAGATGTAGAACAAAAAGCTACTCGGCTTTCTGCCTCTTCTCACCCGTACACCCTAGCTATACCTAGATGTAGAACAAAAAGCTACTCGGCTTTCTGCCTCTTCTCACCCGTACACCCTAGCTATACCTAGATGTAGAACAAAAAGCTACTCGGCTTTCTGCCTCTTCTCACCCGTACACCCTAGCTATACCTAGATGTAGAACAAAAAGCTATACTGGAATTTCATTCTTGTAACGGCAAGGCTATTTTTCCCTGAATAAAGAGCACATTCATTAGAATATCGGAATGTTTATGGGGGAACATTTACAATGGAAGCAGTTGACTCAGCAGTGGGTCATACTAAAAGGCGTCCGTCAAGGAATGGATTTGCGGCGTCAAGGGCTGGATTCGGTGTCAAGGCCTAACAAGGTATCAAGAGTTTTTCTGCGATGACAATGTGTAAAAATAGCTGACAATAGAAATGGTACAGTCCTATATGCATGACTAAACAGGGAAAAGGCAAAATGGCTGCCGTACGTTTGCCAAGTTAAAATTCAAATTTTTTCGATGGTAAAAAGACTTTTAGAAATTCATCAAAAATATTGATATATCACATTAATGCTTCCTTTAGGTATTTGGCCATATTTCACATGTTGTTGTCGGCTATTTCTACTCGTTGTTGTAGAAAAACCCTTGAGATGTAGGCCTTGACGCCGAATATAGGCCTTGATGCCACGAATCCAGTCCGTGACGCCTTTTAGTACGACCGTCAGCAGTCACTATGTAATTCTAAGCCTGGTACACAACAAATCAAATTATAAAGCAACTACAACACAACAATATAATTCCAAATAGGTTAAAATGCAGGAACAAAACCATTGTGGAAGTCTCTGAAGAAGTTGAATCACATAACCTTATTGTATTTCTTATTGTATTTCTCACTAGTACCTTGCAAGAAGCTGTTTACTAGCTCTCCTGGGCTGCGGTATGTTTCTTCAGCTGGGATACTGTATCAAATTAGTGCTCATGTTGATTGGTTTTGGTTCGTATTGCTTCATACTCAACTACTCACATGCTGCAGTCTTTAACCGATGGGACGATTATGTCTACACAAGTCAAGAGTAAGTCCATACCAAGATACATGTATTTGGAAGAGTTCTGTGAATGGTGTGGATACGTCTGATGATCCACATTCATCCCCCATGGTCTCAACATACAGGAAGGGAATTTTTCCTTTTTTTCTCTTTTTTTTCTCTTTTTTTTCTCTTTTTTTTCTTTTCCCACAGACATTTTTACATTTGTTTTAAATTTGTTTTGCTTGTCAGTCTATTTGTCTGTTTTTTTACTCCCCCTGTTTGAATTATTGCTTATCACTTATCTCATAATCTCTTCTTCCAGCCCAAAACTCCATGTACCTCTTATCCATTCTCCTGAGGACGATCAGAGCACACTGATCGAAACGTCGAGTTGTACCTCTAGTTCTTTTCAGAACTAATTACTACTCAATAGAGAATTTCACATAGTGTCACTGCAATTAGTCTTACTTATCCTCCTCACCATGCAAAGCTACAAGTCTTACCTCTTATCTATTCATGTGTAATCCTCTTTAGTCCGGTCCCAGGACCAGAACCCTGACTCTGCTTTTTATACCTTTTTCTTATGTGTTCATTTCACATCTGACGAACTTCTGCTCACTCTTGTGTTCAGGTATGAATGTAGGCCTATATTTGTATCCCATCCCATTTTGCCTTTGAGAAAGAACCTGCTAGGTTCGAAACGTAAGGCCAATAACTATTATTTTGCAAAACAAAAATGGTATATTTTTTCCATCAGTATCTGCATTTCTAGAACATGTTTTATGTGACAATGAGTCATATTTGAATTTTTTTAATGACTTATTTTGAGATATGTGTGGAATGTAACATATCTTTTTTATCTTGGGACTTAGTTTGAAAGTATCATATGCAATAATGATGTAATATCCTATTTTTCCCTGTGTAGTGTCCATGGTAACATTCCTCTTCGTGTCATGGCAACAGTTGAGTTACTCCTCATGTTGTTCACTCTCCTCCTAGTTACAAGACAGGTAATCAAAATTGCTAAATCTGTTTATTTTTATTAAAAATGTATCTTTTTTATTGCAGGGAAAAAATATATTTCAGTGTAAAATTGACCAAGCCCGCAACCCATTTTTCAGGAATTTTACTTATCACACCCCTATGTAAAACATTGGCCGTGTTCAATTTTATACTTGTGTTGATTCTTGTGATGCAGAGCTGTCTGGTGTAAATGTAACAATCAGGCATGATATTCTTCCTACTTGTAGGAAATCCTACCTTTTGATTTTGAAAATCCTGCCATGAAACTGGGTTCCGAGTAACTTCAGACCATGGAAACTTTCCTTGTGTATCATTTTATTGTAAATACCAAGATAAAAAACGGTTTCCTTGCTATACATGGCTATAGAGGTAAACCGCTATAGGCTAGTATATGCCTAATGATAATGGCAAACATTTGTCCTTATACCTTTTCATTTTCTCACAATATCCCTGGTAACAATATATTTAGATCACAATAACACCATCTGTCATTTCCACTCTACTGATCCGCAGAATGAGTATTTATCTCGGCAAGGTTTCTTGTGGCAGATGAAATTCAAAGTTGAGAGGGAGGAAGTATCAACGATGGAATCACTCAACAAAGTCCTTCTGGAGAACATGTTACCCGCTCACGTCGCTGACCATTTCATGAAACAACGGATGAAGTCCCACGTATGTGCTCAAATTGTCTGTTTAAAGTTGCACGTCCCATGTTCATCTTAATTTATCTGTAATTTTTGGTTAAAATCTGTACGGTGCTCTTTGTTTCTAGTAACAACAAAAAATGATTTCATAAAATACTTTACCACTAATTAGGCATGGATGAAGATTATGAAATAAATTAATTTATGACACAGTGTGATAAAATTCTTTGCTAGTCAACTTGTGGCACCTATGTGCTGTTTAAAAATGTTTAGATCATTTGAAAATGATTTACCTCCCTGTGGAAGTGGGCTAATTAAAAACAAATTTTCTGGCGGAATATACATCAACCGTTAGTTGTATATAATAGAGAATGATCTTGTCAGTGCAGTCTGAGTTCTCAAGGGGAGCCCTGTCAAGACGATAATGAAGATTTCTGTTTTAGTTTTGCAAGTTAAATTAAATTCCCCAGAGCAATAACTGAGAGGATGCCCATATGGTGCATTGGCTGCATAGGAAACTAATTAAAACCAAGGTGATATTAAGCTCAAGTTCATAGTGGAATTCAAGCTCAAACTCTAGTGGGGAAGCTAGCTACCACTAAGCCAATCTGAGCTGTAGATGATTGCTGATTTCAACTACAATACAGTTTCTACAAATTTTTAATTCAGAATCTCTTGGCTGTTTTTATATATCGGTTCATTTTTTTTGCATCTCTTGACACTTTACTAAAGCGGTTTTCAAATCATGTAACGATGGTTTACATAATGAGTTTTTTGCTGTTGTAATGAAATAGAAAAATGCAAAAATGCAAAAATTACACACAAAAATTACACTCAACATCTTTAGTTGTTATGCAACCTGATCGGTTGGTTATTGTGACGTAACTCCAACATAAGCCACGCCCACTTCACACGTGCTGGCTCCAACGATCATCAGAAGCCCATTGGAAATGCATTGACCACCCACCTTTAAGGCTTTACGTGAGAAATTAGAAAGCTTGGGACTTACCTTAAACATGTGTGTTGTAAAGACTCTAAATCTTATTAACCAAGTCAATTTCTGCCTCAAGAATCGCTTTTGAATGTTAAAATCAAGGAATTTAGGTTCAATTACACACAACGGTATACCAGCTTTGGAACCGGAAATAGCGAAAAGAATGTGGGAACTACCAATGCGCGTGCATATTACATATCGACTTACCAAATAACCTCCCCCTTTCTAGGGCAGACATTTTATACCGTTGGAAGATGAGCCATTTTGTTTAGTACACAATGCATGTCTCTCTGAAATGTTTTTTTTTTAATTTTAATTTTTTTTAATTTTTTTTATAAATATTCTTCAGGAGTTGTATCATCAATTCTACAATGTTATAGCGGTCATGTTTGCATCCATACCAAACTTTAAGGAGTTCTATACCGAGAGTGACGTCAACAATGAAGGCTTAGAATGCTTGAGATTACTCAATGAAATCATTGCTGACTTTGATGAGGTAATTAGACTCTATCAGGAGAAGATAGCAAGAATTAATATCTCAAGACAATACACCAAATAATCACTGTAATACAATGTTCTTTGTCCAGATGTTTTTGTTTTCAAAAAGAAAAAAGATGAACCCAGAATAGTACAATGATTATAGATTGAGTAGTAATTAGTTCCGAAAAGAACTGGTGGTTACAACTCTTGAGTAGTAATTAGTTCTGAAAAGAACTGGTGGTTACAACTCTTGAGTAGTAATTAGTTCTGAAAAGAATTGGTGGTTACAACTTGATATTTTAATTGCTGATTAGTTCTAGAACTGAGAGTATTATTAAGCAAGCTTGTTGGTTATATTTAATTTAGAATATGACTTTATATACTTTATATCCGTTAATTACAGGTTACATACAATTTATGTCAAACTGAAACTCTCTTTGTGTTCCCTGTGATGTATAAATATGTCACGTGTGTATAATGTATTAGAATAAACAGGAAATCTGTCATTGACACACAATAGCAGCGTTAACCAATCACATCACAAACACTTCTTCTGCCATTGCCATTAGAAATTAGAAAAATAGTGATCAATGTGGCAATTTATCTCATTTTCCTCCATTTCAGTTATTTTTTAAAAATGTATTTAACAAACATTTGCAAGATCCTTTGTTTTAATATCTTCTCTGTCTTATTTGCTTGAAAGATGTATCATCCATGTTTAACAGTCAATGTTTTGATTTTTTCCCCATTGAAACATTGATATTTTCATTTAAAAAATACTTGTATATTATAAATATATATAGGTGTCAGAAACTTGGTTTAACAGTAAAAAAGTACCAAAATTAATTTATGACAGTACCCACCATAAATTCATTTTTATAAAATTTTACTGAAAAACAATGCTTCTCTTGTTTTCTTAAGTAAAATTGCAATTTTCCCTTGATAATTTTTTTCCCTCAGAAATTGCTGTCAAAATAGAGGGAAAAAAACCCACGGCGATACATATTTAATTATTTTAATTTATCCGTAGCTGCTTTCAAAGCCCAAATACTGCTGTATTGAGAAGATTAAAACCATCGGCAGTACGTACATGGCAGCGGCTGGTCTACAGCAACACGAGAGTAGTGGAACATCTAAACAATCTCTGTATTACGTTGGAGTACTGACTGAGTTTGCTATGGCTCTACAAGATAAACTAGAATATCTAAATGGTCAAGCATTTAATGACTTCAAACTAAGAATAGGTGAGTTGGGTTTACTTGAGATCCTGACAAAAGTAACAAATCCTGAAAAATGGCTAGCGGGCCCGGGGCTCTCTTTGGTCTGGAGGACAAAGCCCCCTGAACCTCCTGGATGTTTAATTTAGGAGGATTTACAGACTCTCCACATCCCCACAAACAAGAAACTATTTACAGGCTACTTATTTCCTCGGTGGCTACTTCTCTTCTTTCAAGAACATTTTGAGGCAAAGGGAGATTTGCAAAAGAAAATCCTGAGAAATCAAAGACTTGTTGTTAGTGGGTTAAATTATTATAATAAGTGATCGAGCCGCTGGCATACAAGGGCGCTCTTAGCAGCCAGCCACATCGACCCATACATGACCACCAAGCACAGCCTGAGATCGAAAGTGTTTGGTTTTTATTCTCAATAGAGGCCAACTGACATTTATACAACAAGGTCACACTAGTCAGTAAGTGTGTTCACTCCTACAGGAGAAATGTTACAGACAATGAAGCTTCAAAGTTGTGCAACAGAGTTGTGTATGCATAAATGATGGGCCTCATGGAATATCACCCGCAAGAAAGGCATGATGTGCACTTCCCCATCTTGTCTAGTTGTCATGGAGATATTATTAGTTAAACCTCCCCTCCTCATTTTTGATTTCTCACACCCTCTTCTCTCTTTAGAATAAACACCTAAATCTATTTTCTATTCATCTTCAGTAAGAGTATATAATTTTGTGAAAAGCTGTTTTGGAATTCTACAGAGAGCTTCCTCTGAACACACCATGAGACAAAATCTAGACAGTTATCTCAACTAGCAGCCCATGTGTTATGCATAAAATAGAACTAGGTTATATTTTCACTACCTGGCTTTTCCATGCCATGGATTTGACTGGGTCATTCCATGTGACTGGATCGTCAATACCAGATGTGGATGAATATGTGTGACTGCTGTATTGTTGGGAATTAGGAACCTAAGCCAAACCATAGCAATGGAAATTGTGTTATTGCGTACAGACCGATCAATTGCAATCAATTCGTCCTTATCTAGAGACTGATCACTTTCTGAGACTGATGATCAGCCTAGCTTCCAAACAGTGTGCTAGTTTCGTATTTTGACAGCTTGTCTTTCTTTGGGTGAATACTGCAGGAATCAACCATGGATCAGTAGTCGCTGGAGTCATTGGTGCCCAGAAACCTCAGTATGACATATGGGGAAATACAGTCAATGTGGCCAGTCGGATGGATACCACCGGGGTCATAGGTGAGATACAGGTAAGTGACAAAACATGGGGAGGCATACGTATATGTATACTGAGACTCACATGCAGATAGAGAGGATTGGTGGTGCCCAGACACAGCAGTATGACAGTCAATGTTGTTTGATTCTGTAACATCAGGGTTATACATATAATAATAATGTGGACTTATATAGCGCACATATCCACCAAACTGGTGCTCAAGGCGTATTACATTATTACCCCTGCTCATCAGGCTCGTAAATCATTCCTGAAACCATCTCAGCTACCTGGGGAGTATACAGCTCATTTGCTGCCATTACAGCGCATATAGGGCTAATCAAACACAACAACGAACTCTGCCCTCACAGGTACCCATTTACCCCTGGGTGGAGAGAAGCAATTATGGTAAAGTGTCTTGCTCAAGGACACAAGCACCATGGTTGCGGTTGGGATTCGAACTCACATTCTGACGACTCAGCCATCAGAACACAAATCCGATGCACTAAACCGCTCGACCATGGCACTCCATATAGAGTTTCATCCCTGCCCACTGCCAGTGACGCTCTCATTCTTGGCACGTAAACTCAGTAGGTGTACCACAATGTGGATAATAGACAGGTTTCGCAAGTCTACAGGTACGGATATGGATACGCGTATCCATTCGCGTCGAGTTCATATCAAGTTTTGGTTTCGCAGTATGTGACTGTTTTACTCGATTGAGGGCGCTCTCATTCAACATGGTGACGCAAGACTTTATATAGCAACGTTAACGTTAGTTCAAGCCAGGCCAGGCCAGACATGTCCCATGACAGCACAATTTTCTAATTTCCCCTCATAAATAACAAAACAGTTTTGATCCACATTATTTGATGATACCTTTATCAGCAATATTGTGAGAAATTTTGTAGAGTTTGGGGTCAACACAACTAAAAATCCACAAAACCGGTATCCATTTTTCTACTTACGTGTATGACACCCGGTATCCATTGCTGACTGACATGCAAAGTGTGTGCACTACGAATACACGTCACATCAACACACAGAGTGATGACGTTATCTGTGTCCGTAGGTGTATCCGACCTGCGAAACCTCTCTATTGGCCAGCTTTATCAGACCTCCATTCATATATTTGCTGTTCCTCCCACTGTCAAATCCTCAGGTGACTGAAGCCACTGCTATGGTGCTTATGGATTTTGGCTATTTTTGTGAGAGCAGAGGGTACGTATCCGTCAAAGGGAAGGGCAAACTGAAGACATACCTGGTCAAGCGAGTAACACGCTCTATCTCCCAGACAGCCAATCTCAGCTCGACCTTGTCATGACCATGTGGTAATCTCCCAGAATAACATTCTGGTTTAGTAGTCTAAAAGCATTTAAATGAAAAGCTCTGTTCATGTGAAATTATTAATTGTAAACAAATATATATATATATAAAATCATTGTGCCCTACACAGGAATTAGGTACAACAATCGGTATGTTGACTTGTATGAGTATGCTTACTCTCTTTAAATCAAGATATACATTGAAGGGAAGGTACAACATTGGTAATGTTGGCTAAACTGCTTCTATGAGTATGCTTACTCTCTTTGAATCAAGATATACATTGAAGGGAAGGTACAACATTGGTAATGTTGGCAAAACTGCTTCTATGAGTATGCTTACTCTCTTTGAATCAAGATGTACATTGAAGGGAAGGTACAACATTGGTAATGTTGGCAAAACTGCTTCTATGAGTATGCTTACTCTCTTTGAATCAAGATGTACATTGAAGGGAAGGTACAACATTGGTAATGTTGGCAAAACTGCTTCTATGAGTATGCTTACTCTCTTTGAATCAAGATGTACATTGAAGGGAAGGTACAACATTGGTAATGTTGGCAAAACTGCTTCTATGAGTATGCTTACTCTCTTTGAATCAAGATGTACATTGAAGGGAAGGTACAACATTGGTAATGTTGGCAAAACTGCTTCTATGAGTATGCTTACTCTCTTTGAATCAAGATGTACATTGAAGGGAAGGTACAACATTGGTAATGTTGGCTAAACTGCTTCTATGGGTATGCTTACTCTCTTTGAATCAAGATGTACATTGAAGGGAAGGTGCAGCATTGGTAATGTTGGCAAAACTGCTTCTATGGGTATGCTTACTCTCTTTGAATCAAGATATACAAGCAACCTGTGATAGAGGACTCTTTTCTAAATCAAATAAATTAAAACTGGAAATATTTCACTTTTCGTGAAAGTGACAGCACCTCAGACAAAATAATTTCTTGGGAAGTTTCACAATTTTTAAATTACCAAAAATCTATACTTTAAATTTAGAACAAGAATTTATTCAATTATTACTGGAATCTTTTGAAAATTAAGCATGAATGTCCAAAAACATATATTCACTGTGATTATACACGAGTAATATTGCAGGTTTGCTGCATAAAAGATAAAAATGCTTATTCCAAATGACAATAATAACTGATGGTCATTTGATTAAATATATGTAAAGTATAGCCCACAAACCATATGCAGTGTATATACAGCTTATAAGCATAAAAAACATTAAAGGGACAATATTGTCATGATCGAAGCAGAAAGGGCATGGAATTGGTGTCCCAGTGACTTAAAATTACTGACTCATTTATGCAGCAGCAGCGGTAATATAACCTTATCACGTGGGGTATTATTTGCAGTCACTGAGTTAATCGAAAACTAGCACTCCGATTCCATGCCCTGTTGATTGTGACGATATTGTCCATTTAGCTCAAGACCACACTTACTATTGTCATTCCGATTAGCCCACATGGAATACGCATTATTTCAATGCAGTTATGTCCAATCATATTTCAACAATTGTGAAATTGTACCAGTAAATATATAAATATATATATATTTATGAATCAATTATTAAGATGATTGCAGATAATCTTATTGTTTTTACCATAGCCTTTGAAATTAAGATTCTCTTATAATATACCATAAGTCACTTGCATTTCATGTAGTATGTACAAAACCAAATGTGTGTGATCACAGATTTTTCCGATATTTAATCACTAAAATTCAATCAAAATTTCCTTTGAAGAAGAATACCTTATTTGTGTATTTTATGTGATTGAAATTAGAAGAGTTGTACATTTTTAGTTTTTAATAGATTTTCCAAATGCAAGATGTTTCTTTCTTTTTAGAATGTTATTTGAAGTGCCTTGTTTTACTGATAGATTTAAATATCTTATAAAACAGCGCTGAAGTGTTAACTATCCGAGGTTGTTTGCAGTTGGAAACAATGTAGCATTTATAGGCCTATATGCAGAAATAGTTTGAAAATACTTTTTATATTTTAAGAGAATTTATTTATTATGTTGGATTAATCATGCTCGCAATTTTAATATTGAGCTCCGATAGTGTGGTCAGTAGTAAGATGTCTTCTGTATGATCATACAGAGGTCTTGCATGAGTCTGCATGTGCCAAAGACGTGATGTAAAATTGTGGATTTTGTTTATATTTTTATGTTAAGTTGTTATAAAGGCCTTCCAGTGTCAAAGAAGTCATGCTTAATGTGATGATGTATTGACGATCCCATTATACACCAATATATACTCATTTTTGATATCTTAATTTCTGGACAACTTCTGGACATGTCAACAACTTTCAAAATAATGTTTAACCCTAATTCATGCAAAAACATGTACTTTGGAACTGAAAATTTCTGAAAACAGAACACATACATTGCATGCCTTCACAATTCTTCTAGTCACACCCATAGGCCCAAAAATTATTTTGCCAGTTTCTGGTTACAGTTCGTCTTCAAAATGAGTGAGGTGATGCTTTTTTTTCCTTCTGGTTATTGGAACCAGACCAAATTTCCCATACACAAAGGATGGTGGCCTCATAAATCCAGCAAACATTCATATCACTAGGCCTATGTAAAAAAAAAAGTCTTTTAAAACACAGCACAGCAGAGCAGAATTTTAATTGATCCAGCAATTTTGGCTGCAATTGGACATCGTTTCATAGCACAAAAAAGAAAAAGAAAAGAAAACTAAAAATGCCAACACTTGGGTCTGATGCACCTCAGACCTAGAGAGCAGAAACTATAGACTTTTTTGGGGGGCCTGTATATATTTTGCCTGAAACACATTCAGCAAATATGAAAATCACCAATAAACATTGAATCCCGAGACTGATCATTATACATGGCAATATTATCTGATCTGGGAATGACAACTATCACAGACAATACATGCTGAGGTCAGGGTAGTTCGACCTAGACTCTGCCAGTGGCCATAAACCTGAACTTTATTGATTTATTTTTTTCACCAAGGTTAACCCCTTAAGAATTTTTTTTCACGGCATTTACATCTGCTTATTAATTTTCTTCACAATCTACACATAATTATGTCATGACAATGAGATTCCGCAAGACATAATCAGAAATACAATGTTCATTAACACGAACCTAAATAGGTAAACTCATATTTATTTATTCCTGAGAGAATTTTTGAAACCCTGCGTGGCTTTTCATTGCTTGTGATTATGTAATTTAATAATAATAATAATAATAATGTGGACTTATATGGCGCACATATCCACCAAACTGGTGCTCAAGGCGCATTACATTATTACCCCTGCTCATCAGGCTTATTACCCCTGTGCATATGGGCTAATCAAACACAACAACCAACTCTGCCCTCACAGGTACCCATTTACCCCTGGGTGGAGAGAAGCAATTATGGTAAAGCGTCTTGCTCAAGGACACAAGCACCATGGTCGCGGTCGGGATTCGAACCCACATTCTGACGACTCAGCCATCAGAACACAAATCCAATGCACTAAACCGCTCGACCATGGCACTCCATAATGAACAGTTGTCCATTTTTTTTATATATAAATGTGAATAAAATCATTAACTCGGCATGACATTGTAGTTTTCCAGAAAGTGTTCTGGTTTCACATGAATGTTGATCTATGAATGATATACAGACATTTAACAATAATTTTAAACAAGATTATAATATTTGCCAAGAGTACAACTTCACACGATGTCAATTAAAAAAATTCCCCTCCCCCCAAAAAAAATGTTCAATTAATTTTTCATATCACAAATAGAAATCTAATATTATTTATTGTGACGCATGTTTGTCTTCCGTTAAGAATGTTTCTACAATGTTGATTATTTGCATGTGAAGCATAAACAGTATTTGTTGGATATTTTTTAAATTTCCATGAGCCTTGTACATTGTAAATATGATTAAATATTATTGTAATCCGTTCCTGCATATTGATGCCCGAGGGAGTGTTGGCGAGTCTAGTTTAATGAAGATAGAATACTCAGTTTTTCTATTAAATAAGCACATGGGGGGGGGGGGGGCTGTAAGCTATGACTTATGACCTTTGGGGATATATATATATATATTATAAAACTTGTTTGTTTTTTAAATTACAGAATGTCAAGACAGAATAATTTCTCAGGATGCTTGGCACCATCAATAACTTCAAGTTTTTTTTTAGAATACAATTCAGTAATTTTATGATTGGGTAATAACCAAAGATGTACACTAACCTTAAGTTTAAGTATTTTATTGTTGTTTTTCAAAATGTAGTTTTTAATCATCAACTTGTTTACAAATTATTTATTTCTGTTGATACCCCTAAACTATGACATCATTAGAATGCTCCTGTGTAGTCCATGTAATGTATAACAGCAATATTCTGATAAACCAACAGTTGGAATACTTCTCAAGACTCACGGTAACGGAGCCCTTTAATAATAGTCAGGAATGGATAATCTAGCTTGAAGATCTGACGTCACGCTTTGAGCTAGAGGCGCATGAATTACGCCAGATCCTGACCGTGCAGCTGCCATATTTTCCCCGATGCTCAACTTTGACGTTGGTTGGTAGCTAGCGCACTAGCCTCGAAGCATGATGTCAGATCTTCAGCACAAAACGTTAATGTATCCAATAAAATCCTTTGAGTGGTACGCCTGGAGCCTGTCTATAGATAACATAGCTTGCTCTTTTGAAATGTAAAATAAATAGAATAAATAATTTTGCCATTTATACACATATATAAATGTAAATAATTATAAAATTATAAGAAAAACAAATTTAATAACAAGTTAATATAAAAATTGTATACATTATAAAGACCACTGATTTAACAGTAAAATCTTAACTATTTATTCGCAAGAAAACAAACTCAGACAAATATTTGTTTTAATGGCAGGTACAACATTGGTATTTGGTATGTATGTTCATTTCAATCCTCTGGTTCCATAGACCTGTGAAAATGTAATCAAAATAGGGGCTCATTTTTGAGAGAGAAAAAAAATGTTTTTCTGTTTTACAAAAAGTTGTCATCCGGCAATTTTTTGTAAATTCGACATGACAATTCTTGTTTGCTCTAAGCTGAAAGCACTTCAGAAGAAATAATATCTCAGGATGATTGATACTCGTACCAACTTCACACCAGCTTTAAGATAATATTTTGTTAATCTGAACCAAAGTTGTACCTTCCCTCTACTGGCAAATGAAATCTGAATTTTGTTGCAATTCACCACTGAGCAATTCCGAACTTGCCTAGGACGAGTCATCCATTTCTGGGGCATTTTCAAAATTGCTCACTTGTTAGATCAGTTTTTGTCTGTCACAACAATGATGGTATGATTTCACCATTCACACCTACACTGCTGCTATAATATCATGGGGTCTATACACAAAATATTCCATGACAGTAGTCTTTGGTTTGAATTGATTCATGGCTGCAAAAGCTGCTGCGGTAAATAATGCTTCTATAATAAAAAGGTCTACACCTAATGATCACTGTAGTAGTCATTGGTATATTGATTAATGGTTTGAAGGATACTACAAACAATAGAAACCAAGGGTTATGTTCGATTAAATCGAGCACTCCTTATAATGTTCATTAAAGCAACATTGTACAGTTTTGATTCTCACTTTTGGAGATGGCGAAAGAGGAGGATTCTGACGAGGGATCTGTAAACTATTGAAAATGACAAGAATGACTTTCAAATTCAACATTTAAATTATTTTTTCCTATTTTCACCGGCCATTTCAAATTTCAAACACCCTGATTGTAGGATTAAACCCTTAACCCTAACCACCCCAAATCCTGCAAAATCCTTCAAAGGCCACTTTTTGGGGAAAATTCAGCACTATTAGAATCTGGTACTTTCACCTCTTCAAATGGGACAAAATTACTACCTGGCAAGAAGTACAGGCCATAAGTACTGAACATGAAAGATCAACAAAAATGCATGGTGCATTTTGAAGATAAGGGCATGTTTCCAAAAGTGCACTGATGGATTTTGGAGGATTCAGGAAGGTTCCTAGACAGAATACCTAGGGGGTTAGGGTTAAAGGGACAGTATCATCATGATCAGAACAGACTTTCAACAGGGCATGGAATCAGTGTCCTATTTTGCAAATTACTGGCTCATTTATGTAGCAGCAGCGGTAATATGACCTTATCATGTGGGGTATTATTTTCAGTGACTGAGTTAATCTAAAACTAGCACTCTGATTCCATGCCCTGTTGATCATGACGATATCGCCGCGTGTCCGGTAAAAGGACGTAAGCGCGCACTTGACCTAATCTGTCTTACGTCCTTCTTCCGGGCACAAAGTGATATTGTCCCTTTTAACCAGTTCGCGTCGGAGGCCGTGTATACACGCAATTTTTTTTTGCACCACGGATCGGAGAGCGCCTATACACGCCATAGGAAACTCCGGAATATTTGTATGCATGCTCGGTAGACGTAACCACGCGCTGTGGAAGCTTCCATTAACGTGTTTGTGTGGGGAAAAGAAACCCGCACAGGGGCCCAGAAAAACTTTTTTATTCCCGACGCGAACTGGTTAAAAAAAAATGTACTTCACATCAATATTTGTATTTAGTGCAATGTGAATATAATATAGTGTAATCTCTATTAACACAATAACAAGGTTGTATAAAGTCATTTTATTGTCAGAATATTCTACCCAAGTTTCTTTCAGATAACAGAAGTAATATTTTGTCTGTTTTGGGGTTTATCCACAGACAATGATTATGAGACATCTAATTTTTTGGTTTTGTTTTTTATATTTCATAAAGATATTATAAACAGTAGTTTGCCTAGACAATATTTGAGTAATCCGCAAATCTTCTTGGTGTTTTGCTGCCATGTTGAACTTTATCATAACTTTTCTCCAAGTTAACTCTATGGTCAATAATGACAAGGTGGTAAATGCTGAATCCTGAAGAACTAATCATGGGATCTATGATAATAATAATTATGGGTTTTTATAAGAAAATGCTGAAAAGTTGCCCTAAAACAAAGAAAGAAATGACATCTAATATTTAAGAAAAATAGTAAAGCAAATATTTAAAAAGTATTGATATATACCCACCTTGGTTGTTGCTATTATCTAGAAGATTAAAAATGTTTGTTCAATAATAATAATATAAATAATAATGCATTTATAGAGAACCATCTATCTAGTTTCCTATTCCGAGGCACTGAAAGGGATGGAATTATATTAATTGAGATTATATGCAGATTTGTACAAAAGCGGTCTTCTGTCTTGTCTTGAATGCAACGATGGAGTGACGGCAATGGCGCATGTGGCAGAATGTTCCATAGTTTTTAAGACTGTGTGTTTTCAGTTATTTTGGGAACCGGATACCCGACACTGGAAATCTTTGGATACCCGGGTACCTGGATACCCGGGTACCTGGATACCCAGTTACCCGTAAACCATATGTAAAAACACATAAATACTCCCGAATGACATAAAATAACCAATATGTACACAAGTTTCTCTTGTTTAATTACAGTCATAATAAATGTGGACTTACTGTAATAATATTCCCGCCTCATAGCATCCCCAATCCCCACACAAAAAATGTTAACCAAAAAAATCAGAGACTTCCATTTGTGTGGCTAAAATGTTCAGACAAAACTTTTGAAAAGTCGTTTACGGGTAAATGGAACCGGGTAATGACAGTTTCGGTCGGGTACCCGGCACAGCCTTAGTAGTTTTGGTGCTGCATCGTGCTGCATCATTCTGCCTGGTCATACATGATTACTCAATGAACACATGAATAACATCGCTGTGTGTTTACAATAGTCACTTTCTCATTGTTAACTCTTTATTTCATAGAGCAGCTTAATAATAATGTGTGGACTTATATAGCGCACGTATCCACCAATTAAGGCGCATTATATCATTACCCATGCTCATCAGGCTCATAAATCATTCCTGAAACCATCTCAGCTCCCTGGGGAGTATACAGCTCAATTGCTGCCATTACAGTGCATATAGGGCTAATCAACCAACTCTGCCCTCACAGGTACCCATTTAACCCCTGGGTGGAGAGAAGCAATTATGGTAAAGTGTCTTGCTCAAGGACACAAGCACCACGGTCGCGGCTGGGATTCGAACCCACATTCTGACGACTCAGCCATCAGAACACAATATGCTTAGCAGTTCAACAATTTGCTAAGCAGGTTTTGTTTGTTGGTTACAAGTGATTTTTCATATGAAATGTACAGACTTTAACTGGTTGTCTTTTAAAAAATTGCTTAGCAAAATTACTTGCTTAGCAACATTTTCTCCAGATCTATAAAATTGGACCCTGGTAGTCAAGTCTTTCCACAACGCAAAAGTTCTATCAGTGTCAAGTTCCCTACAGTCATGGTAAGGATAACTATGGGTTACTCCATCACATCACAGGCACCAGTCTAATTTGGACATAAACCTGGTTCTCATAGACTTGTGTAGCCAAAACCCAAAATGACCTCTGGTGTATTCTGTCAATGTCCCTTGTAATATCACATACATGAAAATGTGCCATGTAGAACCAAGTGAATACATTTAGAATCCTTACTTCCCCGAGACTGTGAACATTACCATTTAACATGGAAGACCATCTCTTAAACTCATTAAAATATCACAATTTAATTGACTTTCTTTTCTATGCAAATTTTAGCAATAAATGAACAAAATTAAATGCCTTTGATTGTTGTTAATGTTTTGGATGGTTAATTAAAGGGACAGTATCGTCACGATCAGAGCAGACTTTCAACAGGGCATGGAAACGTCCTAGTTTAAGACAGTAACTGAACATTACTAGCTCATTTATGCAGCAGCAATGGTAATATGACCTTATCATGTGAGATAATATTTTCAGTCACTGAGTTAATCTAAAACTAGCCCTGTTGATCGTGATGATATTATCCTCTTAAATGGTTTCTGTCATACCGTTTCAGTTCTTCAAAGAGTCTAGAATCCTCACTGGGATCATTACTTAACCCTAACCCTAACCCCCCCCCGGGTATTCTGGCTAGGAACCTTCCTGAATCCTCTAAAATCCATCAGTGCACTTTTGGAAACATGCCCTTATCTTCAAAATGCACCATGCATTTTCGTTGATCTTTCATATTCAGCACTTATGGCCTGTACTTCTTGCCAGGTAGTAATTTTGCCCCATTTGAAGACGTAAAAGTACTAGTTTCCAACAGTGATGAATGTTTCCCAAGAAGTCCCCCTTGGAGGATTTTGATGGATTTGGGGTGGTTAGGGTTGAAGAATCATCCAGGAGATATCCTCCATCAATTGGTTGGTTTATGTAGGGCTCGCTTGATAGTAGTAGTGCTTCATTAACCCTCCTACAATCAGTGCAATGTTTGAAACAACCCATTCAGGCCACTCCAAGCCATTAAGCTGTTGCCAGTGGCCTCCTATGGTTACCCTTCTGTGCACTGTCACACCACTGAGATTGCAGGGTAAAGTGGTCTCCCATTGATACATTGTAGGCCATACTAATATGTTCAAACATTTACAGTGGCCTTGGGTGGCACACAGTTTATTTTGTAAGATTACTTGGAAAGGACAGCAGGCTTGTACATGTATGTACTGAAGGTTGAGAACAGAATTTAGTGGATCGGAGTGGCCTCCATGTGTAGGAGGGTTAAGGGAATAACAGTTTGTTTGGGCATGATCACAGGTGATAAGGACTGAGCCGGAGGCGAGGTCCTTATCGCGTGTGACATCGCGTTTTCAAAATGTAAAAAAAATAATAACAGTTTTTGTTGAATAAAGCCAAATAGAAATGGGCAAATTCACATTTTCGGGACACATGAAACATTTTCAAAGAACATGAAACAATCTTCGTCACTCTGACTGGTTCAAATGCACATTGTGTGTCGCACGCCGGCTAAATAGAGTGTCCCCCCACCCCCTCCCCCTTTTTGAAAATCAACCATGTACAAAAATGTACCATCTATATCCAAAATGATGTGGTCTTGTGCCCTTCTTTGTCATTGTGTGCCCTCCCCCTTTATCTGCGAACCTGGGTCCGCCCTTTGCTGGGCTACGGGTCAAATCTTGATTGGTCTATTGAACATAGATCAAGTAGTGTTACAGAATATTGTGATAACGCACAACCAATAAGGATTTGAGGCCAAATCTTCGGCGTGTGGTGCTCAAGTTTCAGTCTCGGCATGGCGTAATCAACCATAACGGACGTCATTCAGAATACCTGCCGACTGTAATTTAGCCAGAAAAGCAACACACTGTACACGTGCCCCGAATATCATCAACATTTGCCATGGGCACTGATGACAATCAACAGAAGCATGTACTCATCTTACCGGTAAGGTTTACAAATCGATTGTTGGTTTAGATTTGAATTTCCTATTCGCTCTGTCTCCTGCTCTATATCTGAGATGAGTACCATAGATGTTGACGACAAGATCGTCTACTGCTAATGTAAACACAGTGCTTACCTTCGGAATAGCTGAAATGAAGAGCAAAATTAAAAACATTTATTCCGAATCAAATCTTTACACAATTTTGTAAACAAAAAAAATAATAAATTATTCCAAAAACTGATCACAAGGTAATAAATTTATGTCTATCAACGTTTAAGGGATGTTATAAACTAAGACAGCCAAAATAACTCATAGATGTCTTCTGCAGTGTTATAGTTTAACAGTGCTTATCACTGATATCATGATGCTGGAGAAAGTGTTCATGTCACTGTGTACCTGTGCACAATCCCCCAACATAAACATGTAAAGCACTGGTTCCCGTATCTGGTGAAAAGATTGGTTCGCATGTTTTGTTGATTTGTGATATAATGTTCTAAAAAATAGTAATCATGATGAGCGCTATTGGTGAACTCATACACTCTCTATTAAAGAAAAAAAAAAAACACTTGTGTGCCAATGAGCAAAGGAATGATTAATTTGCATCTATCTCCAACAAAGAGATGGTCAGCTCAATAGTAGAGTGCTGGATAGCCAACCCAGGGTCACTGGTCATTTGAAACATTTTTGAATACAACATTACAAATAAACTTGTATTCCAGTTAGGCCCATCATATTGGGTTCTGAAAGGGTTTCTGGGACAAATATTTGGCCATAGTGCAATTTTTTTAACTCCTTGATACAAAAGTTAGGGCCAAACCAAAAAAGTCTTTGGTTTCTGGTTTGTGGTTTCCGCACGTGTCGCCTGACCCATGGGAAATTGGTATGGTTACGATAACTATGTATATCCATGTATCACGTATTTCACTGGTTGGCAAAAAAAAAAAAAAAAAAAAAAAAAGGGTTACCACACCGAATTTTGAAGCCGACCTATGACCTTTTTGGGGGGGGGCCTGAAAATTCCTACAGGTAGATGGAGAGATTTGTATCAAAAATGAATATTTAATTGAGTTCCAATAATTACTCACTTTTGAGACAATCTGCTTTCGTTATCATCTTGAATGCATTCCTTGTTTCCTGTACAACAATACCAGACTGACCAATGTATGATGGACACTTAGATTTGGTCACTAGGGGATAAAACATACCATTTCATTTGTGTGAGTCTAACATATTCTGATTTTGTGACTGATATATCCATTTGGGTAAGAGGATCAAAGACTCAAATATCAAGATGAGAGTGCCAATCAACGCTTGATTGTTGAGGAAATAGCCTCAAAACCTAAGTCTGAATTATTTTTCATGAAAATGTTGACATGAAACTTCATCTGTTTAATAGGAATGAGACTTTTTGGCTGTTTAACTTAAACTTTAAAGGGGGTATATCGTCACGATCAGAGCGGGCTTGCGGCTTGACATTGAATCCTGAACTATGAACTCAGATGAACCCAGTGACTGAATAAATAATACCCCCACGAGCACCCGCTGGCCTAGATAACAGGGTGGGCCAGATCCCATTACTGCAACTGCTGCATAAGTCAGTCGCGGTATAACAGGATCTGGCCCACCCTGTTATCTAGGCCAGCGTGTGCTTGTGGGGTATTATTTTCAGTCACTGGGTTCATCTGAGCTCATCTAAAACTATCAGTTCGGGATTCAATATACCCCCTTTAAAAGAGGTAAATTTGCAGAATGTGTAAATTGAACAATTTAAAGAATACATGCATAAAGTACACCGCTTTATTAACTCTAACCCCCTAGCTATTCTGGCTAAGAACATTCCAACACCATGCACAAACACTACCACCCAAATGTTGGACTTAGCTGGAATTGGGACACCCGGCCCCATGTAAAGTATCCCTGTCTGGGCTATACAGTACCGAGTCCATCAAAATCCAACACCATGCAGTAACACTACCACCCAACTGTTGGACTTGGCTGTAATTAGGACACCCGGCACCATGCAAAGTATCCCTGTCTGGGCTGTACAGTACACAGTCCATCAAAATACAACACCATGCAGGAACACTACCACCCAACTGTTGGACTTAGCTGGAATTGGGACACCCGGCCCCATGCAAAGTATCCCTGTCTGGGCTGTACAGTACACAGTCCATCAAAATACAACACCATGCAGTAACACTACCACCAAACTGTTGGACTTGGCTGGAATTACGACACCCGGCACCATGCAAAGTATCCCTGTCTGGGCTGTACAGTACACAGTCCATCAAAATCCAACACCATGCAGTAACACTACCACCCAACTGTTGGACTTGGCTGTAATTAGGACACCCGGCCCCATGTAAAGTACCGTAATTTCCGGAATATAAGCCGCGCGGTGTATAAGCCGCACTACCCCAAAATCACCAAAACAAGATTCATGAGTCAACATATAAGCCGCACCACGTATAAGCCGCACACACAGAGGCCCGCCGGACGCCACTCACTGTCGGTACATCGCCATAAAGGGGGTCATTGTGTTGCATTCGAGTCAAAATGTATTGAAAGAGACACAATAGAAGTCAATACCTTTTTATTGAGATCGTGAATGAATATACTCCAAAGCTAATTATTCCTTTTGAAAGGGTTTAAGTGGATATTTACCGATGGTCCGTATGGAAACTCGAGGGCCAGTTCCTAGACCATCAGACAGGGCCATTCCCGCTCAAATTATCCCCATTTAAATAGTTAAATAACGAGAGCCGTTTATGGTGTACAAGTGCATTTAATTTGACCGATCATGATTAAATAATATTTAATTCTTCATTGTAAACAGGGACTGTGATGAATGATAATCTCTCTTTGGCTTGTGGTAGCCCTGAAAAGGACTGTTTGGTTTGTTTGTCTTATTTAAGTTTTAAACAAAACGAAAAGCGAAGCAATCCTTGCTTAGAATTCTTGTCAATGCTTCTTCATCACTGCTCCTACAGAAGAAGCCTATGCTGCAATGTTGCGCCATACCAAACCGGGGGGAATGAAAAAAGGCTCTTGTCTTGGGTTTGATGAGAAAACCAATGTCCATGTTGACTGAAAAGTCTTTGCTGTCCATTAACTTGGACAACAATCTTGCTGCATCTCGCTTTAGGCTGGCTTTCTTCTTCCCTTCGCTATCAATTACTGCTACCGCGTTGAAGTCCCGTCTGTTGCTGCAAGAGTGTATCTTGCACCAACAGTGAGGTCATCATTGCCATAGTGGCGCATACCAACAGCTAAGACACCATCAATGAAGACCTTCATCTTTAATGAGCACAACTTCCTGTTTACTTGCCTTATATATCAGCAGCAAGGTATCCGGGTAGGGATTATATATTGTCCTACAGTGACCAATCATGATCTAATGTTTCCCGCCAAGGTTAATGAACCAATCCCGACATCTCATAGGTTTTTGATTTGCCTGACTGGGCAGTATAAAACAACTCGCATCGTTGGCTAATCCTCATCGTTACCGAGATTTCATAATTAAAATGGCATCTAAGAAAAGACATAGCTACACCATCGAGCTGAAACGGAAAGCTGTTGAGTATTCAGAAGCTCACGGCAATCGAGCAGCAGGACGGGAGTTTAATGTCGACGAGTCGATGGTTCGGCGGTGGAGGAAAGACAAGGCGTTGATGGCGAAGCTCCCCAACAAGATGAAGGCCATGCGAGGTGGCAAACCACACTGGCCCGAGCTTGAGAAGGACATGAAAGAGTTTGTGCTGGGTAAGGCTGGTCGGGGTTTGAGTACCGTCGTCATCAGGGCGAGAGTGAAGCAGATTGCAATAGATCGTGGAATCACTGATTTTATTGGTGGTTCCACTTGGTGCCATCGTTTCATGCAGAGGAGTGGGTTGTCTGTGCGGGCGAGAACTACCGTGGGTCAGCAGCTACCCAACAACTGGGAGGACTTGATGGCCAGTTTCATTGATTTCACGGAGCGCAACATCACAAGGCTGGCGCTGACGGGTGACAAAATCATAAACATGGACGAAGTGCCCATGACCTTCGATGCTCCAATGACACGTACTGTCAACGAGAAGGGGACTTCAACGGTTACGATAACAACCACGGGCCACGAGAAGACCAACTTCACGGTGGTTCTAGCATGCACGGCAAGTGGGAAGAAGCTGAAGCCAATGGTCATTTTCAAGAGGATGACTCTTCCCAAGGAGAAGCTGCCTTCTGGTGTCGTGGTCATAACAAGAAAGGTACGTTTTTACAATAAGCCCCTCCGCCAACTTCCTTCTATCCACTCCTCTATTTTGTGTACCCCGTTATCTTACTTTTCTATCTTTTATTATCTCAATTTTTTTTGTATACAATTTATCATTTTGTTTTCCATTTGTTACTTTATCTTTAATGCAGGTTGGATGAACAAAGATGTGATGGAGGAGTGGGCCGAGAAATGCTATCGCGGGCGCCCTAACACATTTTTCAATAAAACTGCGATGCTGGTGCTCGACTCTATGACGGCCCACAAGGACGAGCACGTCAGGAAGGTATTCAAGACAGAGCATGACACCATCCTCGGGGTCATTCCTGGCGGGCTTACGAAGAAACTGCAGCCGCTAGACATCACTGTTAATCGGGTCTTCAAGCTGCACATTCGTAAGGTTTGGGAAGAGTGGATGTCAGAGGGCCTTCACACGTATACAGCGACAGGGAGGATGCGGCGAGCCACCCATGCCGAGGTCTGCAACTGGGTCATCGGTGCGTGGAAGGCCGTGAAGCCATCAACTATAGTTAACGGGTTTATCAAGGCCAAGATCATCAGCGGAGAGGAAGTGGAGGAAGCGATGTCTGACGTTGAAGACACAGCGGAGCTGGATGATGATTTGGCCGCGCTGTTCCGCAGCGACAGCGAATCCAGCGACTTTGAAGGATTCCAGTTGTAGACAGCTGCAACGTCCAATCAAAACCAACAGCTCTTTTCAGAGCTACCATTTCTTCCAAAAAGAGATCATTATTAATGCAGAAGTCAGAACTCCCCCTATCCCGTACCCCAATTATGATAATAAAGTGACAACATTGTCCTTATAATCCCAAATATAGAAACTACCTCATTTCACAATTCTTTTTCTATATTCTTTCTCTTCCTATCATGCGTGCTGTGTGAGTTAATTATAATAATAATAGATCACAAACGAACACTTTATTACTTCAGCATTTTCAACGAAATTCATTTATTTAATGATAGATTTACAAAAGAAAACCATAGAGAGAAATTTGTTTGGCGAAGCTGTATGTTGCGGCAAACTACAAAGAATCCAGTCATCCAATGTATCAAATAACTTTTCTAGGTCCAACTGCAAGTTTTGTGGTTTATGAGGCCATCTATTGAAACAATGAAAGCCATCTATTGGTTGAATAACCATGAGTGTTGTAGAAATCGGATCATTCAACCAATAGGGTACGCCTGTGTACCAGTCCTTTGTAATTGTATACCAGTTCCGTCAATAGTGGTAATGCGTGTTTGAGCTGACACGAGTGCCGCTGCCTGTTCATGGTCCATGCGGTCAGCTGTAGACTGTGTGTGCAATGCATGCAATGTGACGTACACTGTACGGTAGTTCATGGTTATTCAGGACCCAGCATCACGTGCCATTTCCGCACGTAGTAATTGGATAAATTTGCGTAGTAACATTTTTATATTCGTTTCATTGGCTGTTTGATCGAGTGTCATGAATATGTTCATTATGTTACATATTCATGTTTTTTGGGGGTCGATGTTTCACTGTGGTGTCACCGGTGCCCATCCAGTTTGGAAAAGTAACGCCTTTCTGATGGGTCTGGGAAAGGGAATCAGTTTCCTAAGTGAATCGTTGTATAAATATGGCGGCGATACACGATAACTGAGTAAAGTATAGCCCGCCTGAGCCGTATATATGGCTCATGGGTTTTCTGTGGACCACTAAAACTGTGACAATGACCAGACCGTTTTCGCTACGAACAATAAAGGTTTTTAGGTTCCTGTTTCTATCTGTTTACCAACGATTTTTGCTTAATTGTGCATTGTGTTTTGTTCTTCAAGATTCATACCTCGGCGTATAAGCCGCACCGCGTATAAGCCGCAGGCAACTTTTATCGGGTCAAAATCAACGTATAAGCCGCGGCTTATATTCCGGAAATTACGGTATCCCTGTCTGGGCTATACAGTACACAGTCCATCAGAATCAAGCAAACCCTGCTGTTGGAGTTTGAATAGATGGGGGGTGGTTAGGGTTAAGTTGACCAACACCCTGCCACAGAATTCTCTGCAAATACCAGCGTGCATGTACACACTAATTTGTGTAATGTTAGGCTGTATTAGCTAATGATCAAAATACTGTAAAACTGACCTTGCCTCCCCAGATATTGTCTATCAATGTTACAATCACACTGAACAATTTCATATGGCAAGTAGCTATAGAGGTCAAAATCAGTCAACTGACCGTTTTGACTGTTGACCCAAATGTGCATAGTGATCAAAATCAGTCACCTGACTGTTTTAATTGTTGACCCAAATGTGCACACAGGTGCTTTTTTACTGGATTTTACTTTCATTTTGACCACCCTCAACAATACAAGACAATGCTTTTACCAGTCAAAAATGGATGACTCATTTTGACCTGTAAATGTACTTACTACACGTAAGGTTTGACAGTGTTGGACTTTTAAGTGCACTAGATATACCTTGGCAAGTATCGTCCATGTACGTAATTCGCCGCACTCGTGAAATGACGCACTTACCTTTGGCTTAGCATTTCTCGGAAAACTTACAAAACTATGGCGTATTAATGGTTGCATAAACTTATCTAAGTCATACTTGTTACAAAAATAAAAATCACAGTGAAATTGTATGATTTACCATGTTTACTGGAAAGTTAGTGCTTGTGAAAGTGGAAAAAGTTGTTTAACCACTGATTTTACTAGATACAAATAGTAAGTAGGCCTACATGACCTCAATTTTGTTTTCACGAACTTCTGTGATTTTATTTTTCTGTGCCGTCAACAAGCTATTGTCTGTGGAAACCAAAAGATATGAATGCTTTGCATTTGCAATGATTTTTTAAAGAAATACTGATCCTCAAAATTGACACATTCCTTATAGAAGAAGTGAACGAAGACTACTTAATTCGTTGGTGTTTATTTCGTCGGCAGTGGAAAATTATTGAGAAAATGAAACAATAATATCATGGTTATGAAAAGAAATCTTTTATTTGACAAAATGTTAACAGAATTTTTACACATTTCAAAGTTTTAAAGTACTTTCTGCAAAAATCTTAACCACCTTCCATTTTATTGGTCTTTCAAGAATATTGATTAAAAGTTTTGAGAGCTTCTCCAAATTATACCATTTTATTTTAAAAATCTAAAACAATATTTTTATTTTCAAGATTAAAAACAATTTTACAACCATCTGCAATAAGATGAAACATGATTCATCTGTTTTTCTTCTTGGGTACATTTTCTGTGCCCCCATCAACTTTAACAGTTTGGGGGTGAGTCATTATACCAACATCAATTTTTTGATGACCACAATTCTGTGCGTCTCAAAAAACGGCGCTCAAGACGTCCACGCATATGATCATGCATTGAAATTCAGCATTTTACAAGAGAATCCTTCACTGAAACAAACTGAAACACTAAACTGCTAATTTCATTTGTAAGTTACTGTCCAGTTGATTATATAACCTTAGGTGCGTCATTT
Source organism: Zoroaster sp. YZ-2022 (assembly GCA_029582265.1). Classification (NCBI taxonomy): domain Eukaryota; kingdom Metazoa; phylum Echinodermata; class Asteroidea; order Forcipulatida; family Zoroasteridae; genus Zoroaster; species Zoroaster sp. YZ-2022. The sequence goes on from CM055822.1 coordinate 10,271,164, forward strand.
AGGGTAAATTGAGGATATATCAACATTTTTACTGATTTTGACTCTTGTAGTCATACAAGGGTTAATGATGCTACACCTGTACAGTGGTAACTATGGAGACGGAGATACAAAATACACATATATTTGTGAAGCAATCAAGGCTGGTTTGATCAATATCAACACTTACCTGTTATTATTGATCCGTGAAGGTCACATCGTAATAACTTGTTATGTAGATGCTGTGGTTTCACTCTGTTATCGGAATAAAAATGACCAACAAATTTAGGAAACAAAACAAAATGGCAAGATATTGAATCTGAATCTAAGAATGAATCTTTGATCATGTTTTCTTGATAGAGTGTTCAATTGTCATTGTATTATTAAACTTTAGTACCTTGAAATAGCTACATAGTTCGGATACAATCCACTGATTTGATGAAAGTAGTGGAATGGTAAAAAAACATTTTTTCTTTTTAACCCTAAACCACCCCCAAACCATTCAAACTCCAACAGCAGGGTTTGTTGGATTTTGATGGACTCAGTACTGTATAGCCCTGACAAGGATACTTTACATGGGGCTGGGTGTCACAATTCCAGCTAAGTCCAACATTTGGGTGGTAGTGTTTGTGCATGGTGTTGGAATGTTCTTAGCCAGAATAGCTAGGGGGTTAGAGTTAATAAAGCGGTGTACTTTATGCATGTATTCTTTAAATTGTTCAATTTACACATTCTGCAAATTTACCTCTTTTAAAGGGGGTATATTGAATCCCGAACTGATAGTTTTAGATGTCCAACAGTTGGGTGGTAGTGTTACTACATGGTGTTAGATATTGATGGACTCAGTACTGTAGCCCTGACAGGGATACTTTGCATGGGGCTGGGTGGTTGTCCTAATTCTAGCTAAGTCAATCACCTGGGTGGTAGTGTTTGTGCATGGGGTTGGATTTTGGTGGATTCAGGAGGGTTCTTAGCCAAAATAGCCAAGGGGTTGAGGGTTAAAGGTATGGTATAAGATTGGTGAATAATAAATAACCAAATGGTTGAATTTGAATGTGAAACCTGCATTGGTGTAAAGCTGATGATGGTATCAATCTTACCTAAAAAAAATATGTTCCAGTTCATATTCAGGAAAGAGTAATTATTTCCTAAATTCTGTGTTATAATGAATACCAAAATCTTAATGCATTTTCACTTTTTTCTTGTGAATGATACAACTTAATAAGCTGAAACTTACACAGGTTGGTTGTTCAATGTATATCTCAATTCAAAGAGAGTAAGCATACTCACAGAAGCAGTTTGGCCAACATTACCAATGATGTACCTTCCCTTCAATGTATATCTTGATTCAAAGAGAGTAAGCATACTCATAGAAGCAGTTTAGCCAACATTACCAATGTTGTACCTTCCCTTCGATGTATCTCTTAATTCAAAGAGAGTAAGCATACTCATAGAAGCAGTTTGGCCAACATTACCAATGTTGTACCTTCCCTTCAATGTATATCTTGATTCAAAGAGAGTAAGCATACTCATAGAAGCAGTTTGGCCAACATTACCAATGTTGTACCTTCCCTTCAATGTACACCTTGATTCAAAGAGAGTAAGCATACTCATAGAAGCAGTTTAGCCAACATTACCAATGTTGTACCTTCCCTTCAATGTACATCTTGATTCAAAGAGAGTAAGCATACTCATAGAAGCAGTTTAGCCAACATTACCAATGTTGTACCTTCCCTTCAATGTACATCTTGATTCAAAGAGAGTAAGCATACTCATAGAAGCAGTTTAGCCAACATTACCAATGTTGTACCTTCCCTTCAATGTATATCTTGATTCAAAGAAAGTAAGCATACTCATAGAAGCAGTTTAGCCAACATTACCAACGTTGTACCTTCCCTTCGATGTATCTCTTAATTCAAAGAGAGTAAGCATACTCATAGAAGCAGTTTGGCCAACATTACCAATGTTGTACCTTCCCTTCGATGTATATCTTGATTCAAAGAGAGTAAGCATACTCATAGAACAGTTTAGCCAACATTACCAATGATGTACCTTCCCTTCAATGTACATCTTGATTCAAAGAGAGTAAGCATACTCATAGAAGCAGTTTGGCCAACATTACCAATGTTGTACCTTCCCTTCGATGTATATCTTGATTCAAAGAGAGTAAGCATACTCATAGAAGCAGTTTAGCCAACATTACCAATGTTGTACCTTCCCTTCGATGTATATCTTAATTCAAAGAGAGTAAGCATACTCATAGAACAGTTTAGCCAACATTACCAATGATGTACCTTCCCTTCAATGTACATCTTGATTCAAAGAGAGTAAGCATACTCATAGAAGCAGTTTTGCCAACACTACCAATGTTGTACCTTCCCTTCAATGTATATCTTGATTCAAAGAGAGTAAGCATACTCATAGAAGCAGTTTTGCCAACATTACCAATGTTGTACCTTCCCTTCAATGTATATCTTGATTCAAAGAAAGTAAGCGTACTCATAGAAGCAGTTTTGCCAACATTACCAATGTTGTACCTTCCCTTCAATGTATACCTTGATTCAGAGAGAGTAAGCGTACTCATAGAAGCAGTTTGGCCAACATTACCAATGCTGTAATTTTTTCTTCAATGTATATCTTGATTCAAAGAAAGTAAGCACACTCGTAAAAACAGTTTGTTCCCTGTCCTTTAACAAAAAAATTCCTTTAAAAAATTAAGTTACCCATTTCACTTGCTGGAAAGCTAGACAAATTTGTGCTTGTGGTACCACATTACTGGTGAATAAATCTATTGTAAACCCAACCAACTTACATTTGTTTGTGTAGTTGCAAACTATCCCTCATGTAGTCTAACCATAACTGATGTAACGGTTCATACATCTCATATCTGTAAAACAAAGAAAGGACGTAAGATTCCAATTCAATTCTGGTTATTTCACTTCCAAAGATTTCAGCGAGTAAGACCTAACCATACAATGAGATTATATCCTGTTCATAAGTGGATATGTAATATGCATGCACATTGGTAGTACGCACATTCTTTTCACTATTTCCGGTTCCAAAGCTGGCATACTGTTGTGTAATTTAACCTAAATTCCTTGATTTTAACGTTCTTGACGTAGAAATTTACTTTGTTACTAAGATTTTGAGTCTTAACAACACATACTTTAAATGCAAGTCCCAAGGTTTCTAATTTCTTGCATAGATCCTTCAAGAAAAGGGTGGGCAAACCATTTCCAATGGGCTTCTGATGATCGTTGGAGTCAGCTCGTGCGAAGTGGGCGTGGTTTATGTTGGAATTATGTCACACTTACAAACAGGATACAGGCAGTACAGATCATGTCAAATGTATTATACTGGTAGTGTCCATGAGAGTACCAAGGTGATTTCATGGCAGGCAAACAGTGTTCATGTTTATATGGGCAGTTCCAATGAATGTAATCAATGTTATACCCATTGGCAGATCTGGGGGGGGGGGGGGGGCTGCACCTCCTTTATTATTGCTTTGTTATTACCATATATATAATTTTTTGTGTCCCTCTTCTTTGCCGTGCACCTCCCTTCATTTGAGAATATGGATCTGCCCATGGTTGTACCTTTTCTTTAACCCTACCCCCCTCCCCAACGGTTTTGGCTAAGAACCTTCCTGAATCCACCAAAATCCAACACCATGCAGTAACACTGCCACCCAACCGTTAGACTTGCCTGGAATTGGGACACCCGGCCCCATGTAAAGTATCCCTGTACAGTAGTGAGTCCATCAAAATACAACACAACCTGCCATTGGAGTTTGATGGGTTTGGGATTGTTAGGGTTAATAGACATCATTTCTGTACACTGTCTTACTTTTGTTGCTCTGCAGGAATATCATTCATATTTAGTTGCTTCTTCTGTTTTGTGCTTAGTGCCTTCCTCCTTCTCTTACTGCTCCGTTTCCGTGGTTTCACTGCGTCCATCACCATCTCCTTCCTAGAGGAGAACTTCTCAATTTCTTCTAGTCGTTTCCTTGGAGCAGCTGCTTTTAAGAAGCTGGTCACAAACTCCTTGGGGTCTTTAGGGACCTATGAAGGAAATTAGAAGAAATTCAATGAGAAATGATTCTTTGGAAGACTTGTCAAGTTATGAACTCTTATTAGGGTTCTACCCAGGAATTTTTTAGTGCTGTCAAAACAAAAAAACGAAAGGTCTCAGGACTGGAATCCCATAACACAGAATGGGGGGCGTTATTTCGAGCCATCCAGTATAGAAATGCTTCCATATTTACTGGTAAAGACAACATCTGTCATCTTTTATTGATAATCTGTGAAAGGAAATAGGCAAATTGGAAAATGAGAGGTGGTCAGAAAAAACGAAATTATTGCCAGTGGTGGTTGCGGAATCCTAAGTGCCGGTCAGGGTTTCTGGCGCCGACCACCATGGGCAGAACCCTGGTATATTATATAAATGTTAATTTTAGCTCTATGTAATTCTTGAATTGTGTGTTAGAATTTTGCTATGCGATACAAGCAAAACCTGTTATTTTCAAGGGAAAGGCTGGAACTTGTACTTTTAAACAGAAAGTAGCAAGATTATGATGTGAATCACTAATGATTTTGTAGCATAATTTAACTATGTGTTTGATTCTGCTATTTAGCAGGGCATGGTCATGAACATACTGGTCATCCTCATGTTTGAGAATTTACACTTAACCCTAACCTTCCCAAATCCTCCAAAATCCTCTTTGCTAAAGTGAAGGATTTTGAAGGATTCAAGTTACATGCTACATGCTCTTTGCTAAAGTGAAGGATTTTGGAGGATTGAGGTTATTAGGCATACTTGCCTTTCCATGGTACATGTACATCCATGTTTGTTGCAGTGATTGCAAGGTCAGTGCTTGGGTCAGTGGACACTGTTTATTGCTCCATGCATGCAGGGAGGGTCCCTGGCCATGTACATGTATCACAGATTAGAAACACATGTGTGCATACACGTCATGTGCTTGCTTTACTACTGAAGGATTTTGGAGGATTCAGGTTATAGGCCTAGGGAGTTAGGGTTAAATAATATATTTTATACTGTACCTGTAGGAGTGTTTTATCTTTCATCATTTTCTGCGGTAGCTTTCCGTATAAAGTAAAACTTTTGTGCTCTAGGCCCGCCTCGTCCGTTTCAGCCATCTTTAATGTTGGTATAATGCATTCACTGATGAATTACTCTACATGAAAATAAACTAATGTCATTAGTTATGTGGCAATGCTATGCATAATGTAAAGATGTGGACAGGTCTGTGGTAATGGACTGCTTTGTGCCTTAACAGTTAGTTCCAAATAATATCAATTAACCCTTTCCTTACCATAGGCGACTTTAGTCGACCAAGCTTTCACACAAAAAAGCAATCAAGCCTGAGCACAAAGGCCATTTGTTATAAAGCTGTAGTTTTGTCCATGTTCACCCTCCATACCCAAGCTTACAATGGTTGGAAAGAGAAAGATCGGATCTTTCCATTGATGGTGAAATAAAATAAGGTTGCTATTATGCAATCCCTTCAAATTGTAGTGTAAAGATCCGAAATGCCAAACACCTACGGAGCGCCATGTGTTTGTGTACAAAAAAGTGTTTGAGTTTACAGATCACACTGAGGAAACAAAGACCAAGAACTTGGACATTTATTGACCGATCTTAATATTCTTTTGGATTTTATGAAAGGGAATTTAATAAGTAAGATATTTTTTATTATTTATTTTGCTGTAAAACGATATCTTCAAGGTGATAATAGAGTTTGTAAAATTGGCCTTTGAACACAAGCTTTCTGTTGTGTAAGAATGTGTGCTTCACGCTTGAGTGGTCAAACAATGTGGTCAAACAATGCGGTCACCAGCAGTTGTTTATGTCAAAACAATTCGGTACTGAGAGGGTTAACATTAGAACCCTTCTGTGACTGCAAGGGTCAAAATCAGTCAAAATAGGCCTATAATGTTTATCACAAACAGTGGCCGCAAGGAATCATGGGATGTTTGTGGGCCCAACAGTGCCACTGCTTGCTGCACAAACTAGCCATGCCAAACAGATGCCCTAAATTGTATCCCAGTATTTAGGGCCTATCGCAAAATAGCCTACATTAGCTATTATCATCATTAACCCTAACCTTCCCAAATCCTCCAAAATCCTCTTTGTTAAAGTGAAGGATTTTGAAGGATTGAGGTTACATGCTACGTGCTCTTTGCTAAAGTGAAGGATTTTGGAGGATTGAGGTTATTAGGCATACTTGCCTTTCCATGGTACATGTACATCCATGTTTGTTGTAGTGATTGTAAAAGGTCAGTGCTTGGGTCAGTGGACACTGTTTATTGCTCCATGCATGCAGGGAGGGTCCCTGGGCCTGGCCATGTACATGTATCACAGATTAGAAACACATGTGTGCATACATGTCATGTGCTTGCTTTACTACTGAAGGATTTTGGAGGATTCAGGTTATGTGTAAGCAAATGGGCCTAGGGAGTTAGGTTTAATCATATAAAATCAATTGAGTAACGTTAACTTTGGTAAACTAATAAAGGAAAGAATGTCGCATCTTTTAATGGGTTTTTGGTAATTTTTTTTGCAATGACTAACCAGTGAACAAATAATTATATCGATTTTTTTGGGGGAAAGAATGTCGTATTCGACCACCACTTTTTAAGGGTTTTGGGGAATTTTTTTGCAACTAGGCCTTCTAACCAGTTAGAAAATGATTCTATCGATTTTTGGGGGTACAGAAAGCATGGAAAGCGAAAACTATCTTTAAAATCCACTTTTATGATGGTTTTCGGACTTTATTTCCCTTTAAAAAAATTATCCCCTTCAGAAAATAGAAGGATCCTATTATAGTTGCCACTGCGCATGTACAATGACCGTGTTGGTCACTAACGGGGGAGTTGACAAGATCAGACTGACATGACTGAGGAAGTCATTGTATACCAAAAATGCCTGATTTTTCATGAAATAAATATCCTGGAATAATTTGAAGCATCATCATCCGTAAGCCTAGTGACAACCATGACAACTTGTTGATGTTCTCCACTTTTTTCCTCCATTACCTTGAATGTCAGAATGAGAAAAAGTGGCGGTCAGATACGACATTCTACCTGCCTTTCCTTACCATATGCGGTTCTTTATTTCGGTGCAGAGTGACGTCTTGGCCTGGAAAATGCAGAAACTAATCTAACTTTCTCATGTTACGATATACGCGATAAACACAGGAATCGGATTTCTAAAGTAAAGAGAGCCCTCAAGAGACAAGATCTGCGGTTATTTGAGTCGGTATCATTTTGTGAGTGAGCCCTCTTGTGATGACATTTGGCATACATAAAACTTTTCTCTGGACATGTCAAAACAACCGTAACAATGGCCATGTGATAAAGTTGTTTAACGGGATAAAAGTTATCTAATCTTTGGATATATTTTGACGGAGTTGTTCCTTCGGAAGCAGTAGGGCTGGAATAATAGGGGGTACTTGGGTGGGCACCATTATTTTCAGGGGAGCACTTGAGGGCATTTATTTATTATTTTTTGTACAAACCCAAATGTTTTCTTCGGGATCCGAATTCTGACCACCCCGCAGTTAAGCCACTGTTTGAAGTCCAGTCTTTGTTTTAGTAAATTGTTATCACAGGTGTCCAACATATTGGTTTATCAAGATACAATAATGAACCAACCATGCAGTCAATATTTCAGCTTTTTAATTGATAACAGTACCCTACGTTGTTGTGTCGACAATTGTGAAAATGCATAGGCATAAATAATTTGTTGTTTTCATTCTAACGTGGAATTTATATATTAAGACTGAAATCAATTAAGTATATAAATGTTTCACTAATTCTTTTAGTATGACAGCACTTCAGACAGAAATATCTGAAGAGGTTTCTTTTGAAAATATCAATAATCACTGAACTTATTGCATTTCGTCTTTGAACATCTGCTGGAACATTTATAATTAATGAAACCTACTTGCTTCCCGGCAGGGCTCATTAAACTTTCAATGTAATTTATTTATAACCATTAACTTAAAGCTTTAATTATTAATGATAATTATGCTCTTATAAGTTGTTAGTGCTTAATGTTTGATATTCGGTAGGTGATCAAACAAATAAATAACGGTTTTTATTTCTAGGTGAACATGTGTGTGAATATCACATGTGTCAAATAATATTAACCTCAAACAACGGAATCACAATCCCCAATCATCAATAAAACCCTACCCTATATTAAAAAGGTCTTTTGAAGCACTTTCGATTTCCTAAAAGGTATAAGGACAATATTTCTCCCAAGTAGAGTTTGTCTTTAGTATTAGGCTAAATAAATGTTATAGCATTAAATTTAAATCCAATGTATGGTCAATAATAAAGCCTACAGGCACATTTACTGTCGTCTATGGACGATTAAATTAAACTGTCAAATCAACTTCAATCATATTGAATTAATGATATAGCATCCCATGTTTCTTTAATTATGTGTAAAATGTCCGTGTGCTGGCTGTATGCCTTGTAGGTTGAGCTTCTTCCCTGTCGTTTCAAAAAATCTAAAAACCTAGAAACCACTAAATGTCAAGCATAGTGACTGGCGCTTTTTATACACTGCAAAAACTGCAGGGGTGTAAAAAACTACCGTGAGCAATGGTGTTGATATCGGTCAACTTACGATGAGCACCATACATTAGGTTCAGTTACCCCTCCCCTCTTTGCATCCTACCCGGGACACAATAGCCCAATAACCTATATAATCACCTTTAACGGGAAGGTACAACATTGGTTATGATGGCAAAACTGCTTCTATGAGTACGCTTACTCTCTTTGAATCAAGATATACATTAAAGGGAAGATACAACATTGGTAATGTTGGCTAAACTGCTTCTATGTGTATGCTTACTCTCTTTGAATCAAAATATACATTGATGGGAAGGTACAACCGATTGGTAATATGTTGGCCAAACTGCTTCTATGAGTATGCTTACTCACTTTGAATCAAGATATATATTAAAGGGAAGGTACACCATTGGTGATGTTGGCTAAACTGCTTCTATGAGTATACGTGCTCTCCAAGAATCAAGATATACATTAAAGGGAAGGTACAACATTGGTGATGTTGGCCAAACTGCTTCTATGAGTATGCTTACTCACTTTGAATCAAGATATATATTAAAGGGAAGGTACACCATTGGTGATGTTGGCTAAACTGCTTCTATGAGTATGCTTACTCTCTTTGAATCAAGATATACAATAAAGGGAAGGTACAACATTGGTAATGTTGGCTAAACTGCTTCTATGAGTATGCTTACTCTCTTTGAATCAAGATATACATTGAAGGGAAGGTACAGCATTGGTAATGTTGGCTAAACTGCTTCTATGAGTATGCTTACTCTCTTTGAATCAAGATGTACATTGAAGGGAAGGTACAGCATTGGTAATGTTGGCTAAACTGCTTCTATGAGTATGCGTACTCTCTTTGAATCAAGATATACATTGAAGGGAAGGTACAGCATTGGTAATGTTGGCTAAACTGCTTCTATGAGTATGCTTACTCTCTTTGAATCAAGATATACATTGAAGGGAAGGTACAGCATAGGTCATGTTGGCTAAACTGCTTCTATGAGTATGCGTACTCTCTTTGAATCAAGATATACATTGAAGGGAAGGTACAGCATAGGTCATGTTGGCTAAACTGCTTCTATGAGTATACGTACTCTCCAAGAATCAAGATATACATTAAAGGGAAGGTACAACATTGGTGATGTTGGCCAAACTGCTTCTATGAGTATGCTTACTCACTTTGAATCAAGACATACATTAAAGGGAAGGTACACCATTGGTGATGTTGGCCAAACTGCTTCTATGAGTATGCTTACTCACTTTGAATCAATATATACATTAAAGGGAAGGTACACCATTGGTGATGTTGGCTAAACTGCTTCTATGAGTATGCTTACTCTCTTTGAATCAAGATGTACATTGAAGGGAAGGTACACCATTGGTGATGTTGGCCAAACTGCTTCTATGAGTATGCTTACTCTCTTTGAATCAAGATATACATTGAAGGGAAGGTACAGCATTGGTGATGTTGGCTAAACTGCTTCTATGAGTATGCTTACTCTCTTTGAATCAAGATATACATTGAAGGGAAGGTACAGCATAGGTCATGTTGGCTAAACTGCTTCTATGAGTATACGTACTCTCTAAGAATCAAGATAAACATTGAAGGGAAGGTACAACATTGGTGATGTTGGCCAAACTGCTTCTATGAGTATGCTTACTCACTTTGAATCAAGATATACATTAAAGGGAAGGTACACCATTGGTGATGTTGGCTAAACTGCTTCTATGAGTATGCTTACTCTCTTTGAATCAAGATGTACATTAAAGGGAAGGTACAACATAGGTCATGTTGGCTAAACTGCTTCTATGAGTATGCTTACTCTCTAGGAATCAAGATACAAATTAAAGGGAAGATACAACATTGGTGATGTTGGCCAAACTGCTTCTATGAGTATGCTTACTCTCTTTGAATCAAGATATACACTGAAGGGAAGGTACATCATTGGTAATGTTGGCTAAACTGCTTCTATGAGTATGCCATTGGCGGATCCGGAAGGGGGGCTAAGGGGGCTGTAGCCCCCCCCCCCTAAAATCGTTAAAAAAAATTATTTAAAAAAAAGGAGAGAAAGAGAGAGAGAGAGAGAGAGGGGGGTGGGGGAGGGGAGGGGAGGGGAGAACGCACTCTCATTTCCCCCTCACTGTGCTTTGTTTTTCTCTCCCTTTGATTATTTCATTGTAATTTTTGTAGTACTGAAAAATAATTGTTTTTGATTCTCAGCCTCCCTAAAAAAAATTCTGGATCCGCCCATGTATGCTTACTCTCTTTGAATCAAGATATACAGTAAACAACCAATATGTGAACGTGTCAGCTTATTGAGCAACTTGCCAACTCGCCCAATATACACCAATGTTGTAGTTTAAAAACCCCCGGTTCTTCTTCTGAGTGACCGACTTATCAAAAACATGATTTTAATATTTCACTTGGTTTAATCCGAAATCGGTTCAAAAGTGATCAGGAATGTTTATGGTTGCATCAGGTATCACTGTGTCCTGCATTAACAGGAGAGTTAAGATTACATCAGTGGTGTTAATTTGATTCCGGTATGGCGTTTACATTTGGAGAGTCTGTCACTATGAAAACCACTGGTGAAGTTCTTGATAAATATCTTTATCTTCCCTTTGACTTTGCCCCCCCCCCCCATACACCTGTAATTTTAGAACCCAGTTCACGGCTCGTATATGCCTACACACAAATCCATATTTTCAACACAATGAGTAATAGACTTGACCCCGGCATGATCGATCGGTGGCAGTTTCATAAAATGGTGTTCTGTAATATCTCTTATTTTTGTTCTTCCCGTGCTGCATTGATTGAAACACAAAGCAGGTGATGAACACAGACAACTCGTTACGGTACGGTTTCCATATTTGTTCGTGTTACAAATAAGATACGTGGTTGGATTTTAATGCAATATTGGAGCTGTTAACGTTTTTTTCATAATAAAATAAATATGGTGGCTATAATACAAATATTGTCATTGTGTACATAAAAAAAACAGTGAATGTTTGTCTCGAAATACGTGTTTTGATTTACCGTTGTCTCAATTTAACACTGCAATCAAAGCATGTCCATAGTTGTCATTATATGAGTTTTTTTTAAATGTTTGCGAGGCTATTATATGGCTTCGTAATTCAAGGGGCTAAAACATAATCAAAAAACACGTTTTTTATTTCTCTTTCCGAACTTGAATTTATATGAAGCATTTTTATAAAAAAATATGTGTTCTTAATTTCCGAACTTGAATTTATATGAAGCATTTTTATTTAAAAAAAATATGTAGGAAAAAATATCACCTGAATACCCACAATTTCAGCTACCTGAAATGTGGAAAAATTTATGTCAGTCATTTGATTAAATAAACAAACACCTATATAAGATTTAATATGCAGGTAGAAGTCAGATGATTTTATCGTTTTCAGAACAACTAAAATTTGGGTCATCTCATATAAATGAAACGAAACTTTAATTTTGCCGATTCTTAACGGATGGCCTTAAATTTGCGACAAAAAGTCAAATGTATTGAAATTATATAGGCCTACGTATTTTTTTATTTATCTTTTTATTTGATTTATTTTTGAAGGACGTGTTTGCTGTTCCTGCGAGTCGTACAATATCTAAAGACGAAGACCTTGGAGTCAATTTTGAATTAAAAGAAAGAAGGATTGAGAAGGAGAAATAAACCTTTGGATATAACCTTTTGCAATGTTACAAAGAATATTTTCTGTATTGATTTTCTATTTTGATATTTGAAGTTTGCATTCGCTTCTGATATTCCTTAAATGATGGCCTTCAACTCGACGACTTAAAATAAAATTAAAATATTAAGAATTTTACGAACTTTTCCCTCTCTCTGTTAGTCATACTTAGTGCCGTAGTTAACAGGGTGTGGGTGTGTGGGTGGCTGGGGGCGATTTGACACCCATATATTTTTCTCAGTCGGCATTTAGAGCCTTAATTTGCAAACTGACAATAAAATCGAGTCTTAGTCGGCAAACAAACCAACAAATCAAACCATCGAAGTAGTCTTGTAATTTTTGTGCCTAAGGTGATTTTATTTCGAGCGAAAATTTGTCACACCTTCTCCCTCTGTTTAGCGATTTATTTTGCGACAATTAGTGTATGCCCCTGCCCCCCCCCCCCGAATAAATTGTGCTTTCGCTACTGCCATGTTTATACTGTAGCTCAAACATTGACCTTGTCAGCTGTAAATTATGACAGGGGGTGTGAGGGACTGTGATCAGAGGTTTTTCAATAAAAGGAGGCTGACAATATGAGATCCATGGTCCCTACCCCCAAAATAAATAAATAAATAATACTTGCAATAAAAATAATTTTCTAAATTGAATAACATGACTTTAATATAGTTGGACATGTACATGTAGGCTAGTGCGTTAGGGACATGGTAATTAAGGGCACGAGTCCATTAGAGCATCAAGCATTTCAAGGGACACCAGGGTTAAGACTCGTTTGGAAAAAATCTTATATGAAAAGTCAAGGTGTAATGTCATTTATTTGATTTTCATTTCATGACATTTATTTCCATTCCAATAATTAACAATGTTTTTTAACAATAACTGAACAGTTTAAGATAACAGTTGGAATGGGATCATAACCAAAAGAAGTCAAAGCTTGTGGTAGGCATGTCCTGACATATACAACATTATACAAAGACTAACAATAACAAGTACAGTGGAAAAACACTTAAACAAGTAAACAGTAGACCCTATATAATGTGAATACAGAAACATTCTTAGCAATTAGAATAACAGACACTGTTGACACCAGATTAAATTGTATGTTAAAAAATATATATAATTTAAGATAACACTGAAATGAACCTAGGTTCTTATAAGAGATGATATTAGCGGGTGGATTATTCCAGTTACAGGGCCCTGACTACATAATACTCTGTTGGAATGCGGATGTTGTATGTTTAGAGAGATGTAAAAGAGATGGAGATGTGGTCTGATAGTTATGCAAATTACAATTAATTTTATGCTAGCAAGGTGAGGAGGAATTTGTTTATTGGAATACTTGTACATAAATATGTTTTGCTGGTAAAAATTAATTTCATGGATACGTAAAAAAAAATTGAATTGTTTAAACAAAGGTGTAGAGTGAGCTCTAAAATGACACTACTACATCCATTTTCGCCTCATACAGTTTAAGCAATAGCGACTACGGCACACACTATTGTAGTCTCTAGGAAATAGTTATAAATATTGTACGGCTATTGAGACGATAGTGAATGCAGAGAGAAGGCGTTGTTTATTCAACACACTACCAACACACTGAATCAGACGCACTTCAAAAGACATAATTATATAGACTTGATGATTGAAAAATTCAGATTAATATCAGTGACTTCAAAAGATCGGGAAATCTACTACAAACATTGGCCTACCCAGATTAATTAGTCCTTCTTTGCATGCTGTTGCTGTGCAACATCGATATTACCAAATAATGGTAGTTATTATTTCATCAAAATAATAAAACTATCTTTGTATATAGTGAGAAATTTATGATGGAAAACACAAGCTTTGACTTGTATGTACTACCAGCAGTTTGCAACTAACTGTAGCGTCGACATCGCATTCAGACGTGGCAAACGTACACAAGGCAACGACCTTATTATCAAATTATTGATTTTTCAATCAATCACGTTCCAACAATTACATGAAAATTACTTTTTTTTAATTAAGGGGTTTGTGAACTTTGTGTCATGCAATTTTGAAAGACCTTTCCAATCCTATGACATGTCTCCCAATCAAATACTAAATGTGCTTTTGATGTTTTTTTTCTTCAAATTTTTGTATGAGAAATATTCATATTGTCATATTTATTTTGTAGATAATATCATAATGGAATATATTGTATTCAGTTGAAATCAGTGGTGAGTAATAGTGTTTAGGCCCTTAATGCATGACTTTTTAAAATATAAAATAATGAAGTTCATCAATGAAATAAAACTGCAGTCGTTTGTTTATTGATCACACATGTTGAGGAACAGACATGGACCTCTTGTCCCCTCTATTGTTTTCATTGTTGTTGGACTAACTTTCTTGCGTGCCCCATAGGATTTGTACATGAATTACTTCCTAGAACCTCTGAGGACAATTGTTCCTGTCGTTAGTCCATTTTATTTGTTATCAACTCCTCAGAATTACAGCCATACAATACAATACAATACAATGAAGGCATTTATATAGCGCTCTTACACAAACGGTATCACAGCGCTTTACAGTGAGATACAAGTACAATTTAAAAATACACAGTGCCTAAAATAAATGAGTCTTGAGAGATGTTTTAAATTGACTCAATGAAGAAGCATGACGGATACCAGATGGTAGTTCATTCCAAATGCTGGGTGCAGCAGTATAGAAACCCTTGTTAGCCGCAGTTAAATGTGTAGTTGGCTTTTTGAAGGATATGGGAATCAGAATTTGAACGGAGTCCACTGTGGTTAGGTTCGTATGGTGTAATAAGCTCACAGAGATAGGATGGCGCAGAGTCAGTAACACATTTATAGGCAATAGTCAATGTTTTGAAATCAATCCGGTCTTGAACGGGAAGCCAGTGAAGCTGTCGTAGGAGAGGGGACACATGGTCATACTTTTTAGCCTTGAAAATTAATTTTGCAGCACGATTTTGAAGCCGTTGAAGACGTTTGATCTCTTTGCTAGAGGATCCTTACCTGTCCATGTTTGTGTACGCGGGGAAAGCGACAATCAAACAGACAAAAAGACAGTCAAACAGAGACAAAGACAGTCAAACAGAAGCAAAGGCAGTCAAACAGAAGCAAAGGCAGTCAAACAGAAGCAAAGGCAGTCAAACAGAAGCAAAGACAGACGGTGGTGTTATTTCAAAACAATCCCTCATACCAACCTCCCGCTATTTCAGAGCATTTTTGGAAGGATAATTAACATACAAATAATGCCCCGAGGACAAACCACACAACTCCAAACTAAAATGACTACAATTAGTGTTAAACGAACCATTCAACTGGACCCCAGCGCTGTAATCATGGTCTCGCTATCGAGAAACAAATCAAAATTAGCCGGCATTTCCATGGTAACATCGAATAATTCTGGTACTGGTTGCTATAGAGAAGTAATTGCCAAACATAAAACCCGACCGTATTTTGAAAATACAGACACGGATTCAGGGTGAAGTTTACATCCATGACGACGGGGGGGGGGGGGGGGACACATATCTTCCTCCCCACCTTCCCGATATGTACCAATTTGTTTTCAATTTGGCGGCCCCTGATTTTTAATTTGACACGAACCATTTGGCTTTTGGTGATGGTAATCCTATATGTAAATTATAAGCGCAGTATACGGACTTTTCGCGTCAGCATTTGTTGTTTAGCTGGCATTATAAAGCATATTAGAAGTCCAATGGGAAGAATATTGGATCAACCAACCCTCCTCCTACAGATAAACAAATAAATAACACCCTCGACCCCATCCCATGATATCTTCTTTCGATATCAACACCGCGCTCTCAGTAGCTAATGCTTGTGGCCAACGGCGGATCTAGGCCCAAAGTTTAGGGGGGGCCAAATGCTCAGTGGAGGGGCGTATTTCTGGTGGGGTTTGTTTGTTTTGTGGGTCTAGACGACAATACTTGATTTAGTATGAAATTTCAGTGATAAGCTTTGGATTTGAACCCGCAACCTTGTGATTGTAGGCTAGGTATTTTACGTTGATACTTACTGCTCATATGACGATGGAAGACGAATCTTTCAAGTCACTGCTCCTGCTCGTACTCACAAGATTGAAATGCGTTTTATGCACGCGATGTTCGCGCCAAGTCTAAACGTAGGCCTACATTGCGGACGTTGCATGGCTCACCTAATATCCAGGAAACCCCACACAACCAGTCGCGTGTGCATAAGCCATGCATACAATCACCGTGTACGCCTCGTCTAATGCAGCTTGGCTTAACTGCACAAACTACCATTGCAAATTTTGTGGCAATGTTGGATCGTGAGTAGGATTATGAACACATTCATGTAGCCAATCAGTGTGTTGTAATTTGCATACTTTAACAAAAGCTGAACGTATAAGCAAGACTTAGCTGCACAAGGAGGGGGCGTAAAGTTGTGGGGTTTTGTTTTGTCTCTCTTTTTCCCCCTTTTTTTTCTTCTTTTCTTTTCTTTTCTTTTCTTTTTTTTTTTTTTTTTTTTTTTTTTTTTTGGGGGGGGCGTACAGCTTAGGTTTTTTTTGGGGGGGGCCATGGCCCCGTTAGCCCCTGGATCCGCCGTTGCTTGTGGCGACGCTTCACTGTAAACACAAGTGTGAGTGTTTTAACACCATGTACCGGGTACACTGCAAAATAATAAAGTTGACACCACTAGTGTTATTTTAATACCTCAGGTTTTGCAGTGTAGCATTTTGGCGTGCATTTTTTGGCGTGCCAAAACGCGTTGTTGTGTTTATTATCATACCAAAACACATTTGTGAGGTAATGAATTTAGACACATTAAGGCGTTAAGTACATTGACACAAAAATGAAAATACTATAAAAAAAAGAAAATAAAAAAATGCTTTTAGAGTGACAACGAACACTCTATCAACACCGAAATATGTTCAATTCTAAAAAGGTGGTTATAACTTAACACAAAGCTGCATTTATAATGAACGAAGTTATTTACCGTGTATAGAGCTGGAAGAATCATACTGTAGGGACGCCAATAATGTGAGGTAACCTCCACCGCGTGTTCATGTCAACAAGACCGAAAAAGAGCCAATAACCTTCAGTCAAAGCGCGTGCGGCATTCCAGACAGATCAAATTCAATTCCAATTCAATCTTACATTTATTTCCATACATATATGTATACCAAGCACGAAAAAGACCAGCGGGAAGTGGTTGCCACGAGCGCCTTACCTTACTTTGTTCTTCTTATAATTACTCGCGAAATTATACTACCTTATTTATCTTTATAGCCTATTTCTCTACCTATTTGGTAAAGCACTGTTAATGTGTAATCACCCTTGGATTAGCCTTCTTCGCCTTTGTCCAATAAGAAAACAAAATTGCAGTCATTTGTTTAGGCCATCTTGGATCGCATAAAGTGATTGGTCTATTTGAAATGTTATATTTGAATATTCCGATCACATATCAAATATGATGAGCATAAATAGTTCGTAAAGGCTAGCGCTCGTGGCAAGACATGTTGTTCGTGCCTTGTGAGTACATTTAAAGTATCCGTGATGCCCGGCGCGCATGGACTTTTGGTCAACCCATATTATTCTAAACATCAAGGCACCCAAGCTTTTATACATAGCAGATAACGCATCCACAATCTTTTAGTACGAACACTCGAGAGTCATTTATCTGCCATTGGCTTTCAAAGTTAATATATCCCTCCTTTTAAATTATGCAAACAGCGTCCATCGGAAAAAAACCCCGTTCAATCCATCAGTGACTATTTGCGTTAAGATGCACGGTATACATGGAGATCATTGCGTGCACACACAGACGTTTGAAGCTTCCTGAACACGCAGGTAAATGTTTAAAGAGTAAGTCCATGCTGTTTGTGTTGCTGTTTAACAGGCAACCATGACAACCAGGGTATGGAGGCGAAGAGAGCATGTTTCATTCTTTTTGAGAAATCATACATTTGCAACAAATGAAGGGTACTCAAATGTATTATCTTAAGTTTGGTAAATGTTACCGTCCGTATAGTGGCTTTAAATCATAGGCCAACAGGAACAGCCTCAATCCATGCTCTGTGTTGTCATGCATAACGTGTACACATATTGATATTGTCTTGTTTTACATTATCTGTTCAGTTGTTTAATAATTATCTTTCTTTGTACAACCAACCTTAATTATACCACCTTATTCGTAACTATTTTTTCGTGAGAGTATGGAAATAAATGTGAATATATAGCCAAATATTTCATCTACACTTAGTTGGAGCACGGAGGAAGGAACACATCTTTAAGTAACCCTTACGGAGGCAAGGTGACAACAGTTTTATTGATATAACCTACATCGTGCAAAACAGTTATAAATATAGGTGCCAAATTGAAGTATTTTATTATACTGACAACACCTAAGACCTCTGTTTAAAACATTCAGTGATAACGTACGCGTGTGAATAATGTAGAGCCAATGTGTTACATTGGCATGACTTGGTTACTCTTGTTGGCAAATTATGCCTTTAAATTCCGTGGTATTGCATACACCCATGGTGGTCAAAAAGCGCATGCGTGTAGTTGTAACAGCTGGTGATAGCAAATGGTTGAGGTATAAGTGCGTGGTTTATACACGTTGTAGTGACGATGCATCAGCACAGAACATCACTCAGTAATCACCTGAGAGACATCAGTCGAACAATCTCATCCCATCTAAGGAGCCATCCTCTGATGTTCGTGTCATTCTCATGTACCCTCGCAGCCCACTCTTGACCGCATTTGTTTCTTAATCAGGTCTTGGCATCTCCGCCGATTTTTCTCTCGCGTGACAAACCTTACTTGATCTCCTTGCTTAGGGGGCGCATTCATCACAGTGGTTCGTTGGTTCGTGATGGCAGACAGCCACCTGCTTCAAACTGTTGGAATTCAAAGCATTGTTCTCGTCCTAATTGTTCTTCTGGGAGACAGGTGTTTAGAAGCAAACATTAGCAGGTAGGTATTTACAACTATTGGTTTGATTAGTTGAGATTCAGTATAAAAGACAACATAATGTGTAGGGGAAATGTCGCACGGATATTTATTTGCTAACGGCAGTCAACATAAGTAAACATACAATCTAATCATTTTTATAGGCCGAAGGCTATTGGAAGCGAAATAGTTATGCATCGGAAAACCTGCATATTTGTATAGACCTAGGCTATACATGTATTGTATAATCCCACAATGAGATACAGTATGGCTCATTATTAAAAAAAAAAATGGGGGGTGAGGGGAGAAAGATATTTCCAAAGATTGCGCGTGAAACATTCACGATCTACAAATTATGTGGTGGAATATTCATCACAGGCGAGTCGTTGTTAGCGCAGAAGGCCCTTCGCGGCAAGTCAATTAAACTTCACGCTTTTACATTTTAAGTGTAAACAATCGTAAACCAAAATACTTCTCATTTTCTTTGTACCACAAATATTCATATTCATTGCAGAATAACAACTTTCGAGTCGAAGGAAAATCTTATAAGCCTACTGCTTTTACAACCGACCTGTGAAAGTTTGAGCTCAATGCAGATTCATGAGAAAAGTGAGAACAAACACTCACAAGTTTTACAGAAAAGACTTAAATGAACAAAAAATATCTGACAACTTTTTACAAATTGTTATCGAGCCTGTATGCAACCTTACCGTAGGTACATATTTTACAAGATATCAATGCTTCTGGGCAGTTTAAACATTATTGGAAATGAGGGTACTATAGACAGATTAATTATTCAAGATGATTTTTGGTTTTACTATGCACTTCTCATCAGGCTTGCTGTCGGATAATTTGTCATCATGTATATAGCCGTGATCGAAAATATATCCACATTTTTATACTTGGCCAGAAAGTACATTGTAAACATGGTGTTTAGAATATAAATACATCACTAAACACTTAGTTTGTACTCACTTTTTTCCACTGTTGTTGACTCGAGTCGGTGACTCGGACTCGAGTCCGACTCGAGTCGCCAATTTTTGTGACTTGCGACTTGACTTGACTTGGACAAAAATGACTTGGGACTTGACTTGACTTGGACAAAAATGACTTGTGACTTGACTTGACTTGAGTAAATTTGACTTGACGACATTGCAAGTCATCATGTATTTTATGTTGTTTTATTACATGTATTTTTCTGGTCAATCCGGCCACGGCAGCCGAATACTTTTGTGACGGAAAAAATAAAAATGCCGTCGCGAATCTACGTAATATATAATATATATGTACATGCCTTGTACTGTAAAATGCATGCTACATGTCTAGTCTTCAACACAATCCGTCGTAGTGGAAGCTGTGGGCTATTACTGGTAAATGCATTGCATTAGCATTCAAAATAATGTATACAAATGACTGGAACGAGGTTATAGTGACATTGTTAATTGTATTAAGAATTTGTAAAGTGTTGAACAAATTATCGCACATTTTCCGTAAACCAAAACCGAATAACTATTTTGACTCAAATTGTGTTTATTATGTAAGTAATCATTAAAGGGTTCATGTGTTTTTTAATGTTTTACTCCGTAAAAAGGGAATTTTATAATATTTCACGAACGTAATTTTTAAATTCTCCTTACATCACCTATGCAAGCGTTGCCAGAGTTGTCAACATAGAATCAGCAAGGCTTTCATGCACAACGTTGTAATACACCGGAGTCCGTGATTTTAACAAAACAATGTGTTGTTTGTGACAATTAACAGCGACCAATAACTAAGAAGCAGCAATTACTAGTTTTTGGGCCGTTTACAATAATGTATCTTCTTCCAAATTACCAAATTCCAAGGCCCATATAACACCGTAAGTTACCCTCCGTCTTGGGGCAGTGGCGTAGCTATGGGCGGGCCAGGCAGGGCCTAGGCCCGCCCACTTCTTGTCTAGGCCCTGCCATTGCCAAATAAAGAAGCTTTTTGTATAACTTTTTTTTTTTTTAAACGATTTATGTTGTTTGCATTCCTCTTCTATGTATGTTTGTGTGATATAGGCTACAGTGCATTTTATTTTATACTGTATACTTTAAAAAGGACAGGGGCTATCATGCTTGTAGGCTACTGTTGCGTTCTTTATGAGCATGGCCTAAGGTGTCTCACAGCACATTTTGGCCTATGATTTAACGAATCAATTTAATGAAGTGAACCTTTTTACTAAATGATTTGTGGCATTATGACTTTCCATGCGTTTCATGGTGTGTATCGTGATCTCCAATCCTTGTAAATATTGTGTGTCAGTGTGTGCGTGTGTGCGTCGGTCGCTGTTCCACCGGCACAAACATAAATCGGCGCCCGTGTATGGATGGATTTATGGATGAATTCTATGGCCCGTCCATTTTTACTCAGGCCCAGCCGAATCTTTATTTCTGGCTACGCCACTGTCTTGGGGAGAAAAAATGAACTTGTCCCGGGTGTAACAGTTTCAACCGTCTGCAAATTTCCGTATAAATATTTAGATGAACCCCTCAAAATACGTTAACCTACGCTAGATCGATAATTTTCAGATTAAAAAATAAATAAAACCTCAATCGCTTCTTTCTATATTTTCCACACAACCCCCATCATTTCTGGAGCGAATTCAGTGATGAAAACTACCTGAGTGGTTCCCTGTTTTGTAAATTGTGATGCGGACACCAACAAAAACAATGACGCACTACACAATTTGTGCAGCGTTAACGCTATACTTACGTGGATCATCGGCAGGTTTGACATATCCATTTGTGAGTTTCTGGTCTTTAGTTGTCATTTATTTACCTCCCATCATGTTATCACTTGTTTTTCATTTATTTTATTCAATCAACAACTTATATTAATGAAGTAAAATACGTCTAAACATCTTCAATAAAGTGTCTAACGTTACATTGTACATTTGAGCCTATACAGTACGTTTAGCATACATTTCCCTTCACACATGTACTGCACGATACACAGTAGGCCTACACGTGCGTGCGTTTGTATGGTTTTGTAGAAAATATTGCCCAGCGATTACAGCGATTACAGCGATTACAGTCAATTATGTATAGCCTATAAACAACAAATGACAAACACTGACTTTATTCTCACTGCCAAGACATGCAACATGACAAACAGAACATTATTATAGGCCAAAAAATTAAAATAAAATAATTTAATAAAAATTCTCCGCTTTCTAGTCTCCGTGCACGTGGCCTCAGACCCGCCTGTTGGCATTTTAATTTTGTTTTTCTGCTATGCAAAGATGTCCAATCGCAGCCACACTTTTTCACATACATGTAGGGGTATAAACGTTTGCCTGATTTGTGAGTCCCCTCTTAGCCACCATACTTCGTATAATGGGAAATTTGGTCCCCGCCTATACATGCCTAAAAATCTTTAACAAAACAAAACAAAACAAACAAAAAACCAAAAGCGCGTCACCCCACCGATTTTGAAACCTTTTTTGGCCTTATGCACAGCAAAAATAATTCACTACATATTTCTGAAAATACGGAAGGATTTCAAGATGTCCGTAAGGTCGCGCCGGAAGGTTGGCTGAAAATCCGAAAGCTGTCCAGCGAAATCGGACGCGTGGTTTGCGACGCTCAAATGCTTTACACACACACACACCCATACACAAGTTTGAAAGTTGACTTTGATTCGGGACGATAAATGACTTGTGACTTGACTTGACTTGGGAAAAATTGACTTGAGACTTGACTTGACTTGGGAAAATTTGACTTGAGACTTGACTTGACTTGAGAAAATTTGACTTGAGACTTGACTTGACTTGAGAAAATTTGACTTGTGACTTGACTTGACTTGAGAAAAAATGACTTGGTTACAACACTGCTTTTTTCACATGTTTATCCTAAAACATGTTCAGATTGTGCTTTTCTGTGATGTGTGTTTGAATGCTAAAAACCATATGAACAGGTGTCAAAAAGCTCGGCACGTTTAGCTTTGGGACATGTACAGAGGATGGCCGTTAGTTTAAACCATTTTTACAGCATAGATGCTTTGAACGCCTTACAGTTGATACAATCAGGTTAATATGCTATTTGATATTTAACCTAAGATTTTGTGCACCAATCATATATATGATTTTGAAAGCTTGAGATTAATTTTTAGCGGTTACAGTTTTCCAAATGTTTCACTCTAAGGCCCGGTCTGTAAAATATTAAACATTTACATCCAGTAAAAATATTATTGGAAGCATTATTTATAACATAATTTTAAATTGCATATTTGTTGTAACTCTGGAGGTTTTAGGATTTATGCATTTATTTTATTCATATAGCTATTACAGTAACAATATTATTACGATCCAAAGATGAATAAAAAAAGACTGTTTCGATCCATAATATTTTTGTTAATATAAATGTCCGTTAATATATATTAACGTTTGACTTGATCGGCAGGCAAAGTAAGGTGTATAATATTATTTTCATCGATCTGTTGGAGGCTATTTATTTTGATGTCTATCAGTTACCGCGGCGTGCCTGCGCGCCTAACTTCCGGCCCTTCGCCGTGAGTAATCATTACAGATGGCGGGGGAGTCCCAATGATTTGATGGTAGTCCAGAGGTTATCTAAATCATATTAAACGGAATTTAAATTTCCCCTTATTTATTCAGTTGGTTAATTCAAAACTAACGAAATTGTCATGGAATTGTATTGTGAAACTTCCTTGTATTAAGCTGATGATGATGTCAATTTTCCCTCGGTAAAAAAATCATTTGAGGTGCAATCACTTTTAAGAGTGAAAATCATTTCACTCTTAAAAGAGTACTCTTCCATAAATTCCGCGTTTATAGAATAAATACGAATAATTTGAAAATCTGTTCACTATATTTCTTGGTAACGTAATAGACTGAAACTTTCACAGGTTGGCAGTTTATTGCAAATGTTGATTCTATTACTAATGCTGTACCTATACAACATAATAACCGTAATATAAACTAATATTAAAGGAAAGGTACAACATTGGGAATGTTGGCAAACCGGTTTCTACGAATAGGCTAAACCTCATTGAATTAAGAAAGTTTAAACTTATTACAATGGCATTAAAAAGTAAAAATGTATAACGAGGAATTTTAATCTCATGAAGGTGTAAATTTTGTTTGAAATTAATATTATTTAAATAATTGCACATCAGCAGTGGCGTTGATTCAGTGGGCACTCTGCATTCATGAAGAATAATTTTCAGGGGGCACTTAAGACGCCTTTTACAGCTTTTTCTGTGGGGTCTGAACTCTGACCGGAGGCACCTGGGAGGGGTTATAATTACCTCGGGTGGGGTGGGGGTACTTTTCCCCGTGCTCTCAAGGTTTTGCTACTGCACTTGAGACAGAAAAATTTCAGGGGATGTGAAACTCTGCCAATTTATTTCTTTTGCCAGGATTTATCAATAGAGTGTGTAAAGGAAGCTAAGTTCGCTCTATAATCAAACTATACAATCATCAGCGTCAGGACACGTTTGGAGCTGAGGCAAGACCCACAAAATTAAGATAAAAATAATGGCGTTTATTTCCTCAAAATAACAAACATTCGTTATGTTTGTGAAAAAATAATCTAATCGTCTCTATTGTTGGAAATAAGTGTGAGCACCTGGCGTAAATCGAAACACCTCTGTATAAGATAAAACTGCTGGACTTTAAAATGCTATAATTAAATCACTTATTATGTGGTGAATATTTTACATTTAGTAAAGTGTGTTTGAATGCATGCAAGAAACATGATACACCCGCAGTGCAGTGAGCATAAATAAAACCCTAGCGACGTACACTTTTATGTAATTTTTTAACAAAGGCATTAAGTGGTCGATACGCATAGGCCTAAGAGGTAAAGGCTTGTTGTAAGGAAATTGACGAGAGAAACCAATACCCGGCCACCAATACCAGGCAGTCACAGATATCACACGTCGCTTTTTCATTGTAATCCACGTGAATTCAATTGTGATTTTTGTAGAAATAAATGATCCTTGATATTGGGTGGCATGAAGGGCCAGCGTGTTCCCTTAGATACTGATACATGCAATACTGAAATGTGAAGTTGCTATGGTTATGATAAAACATTGAAAAAGCGATCTGTCTGAGGCGGTCTTATATTTATCATTATGAAATGAAATATTTTTAGATCCACTGCAGGCCTTAATAAAATAGTACAAATGTATGTCTTTAAATACTATTGGCCATATGATTTACGGTCACAAATTGTACATGACTTAACGACTAGACTTGTAGTTTCATAGACCGGTCTCTCAATAATATATACTAATGGAAATAAATGATTGTGGTTTGTGAAACAGAATTGCGCACGCACATATACAATGTCATGCATACATTAGAACAAAATAATTAAAGCTAGACAAACTATTTGACACACAGGTCTGAAAAGTTCATTGTAACACCGTAATTCCTTTAGGTATAGACACAAATTGGCCCACTGTCAGCATTACCATGAACTTATACTTTCCGGTACGCTTGTCAGCAGTCACTCAGGCTGTAACTTTAACTGTTACTTGCTACGGGCTACTGACGGAAGCGCAACTAGGGACATTAGGCATCACGCGCTATCCAGGGATCTGCTCAATATTTTATATATATTTAAATAAACATGAGTTAATGCCAGTCTGCAAATAGAGAATTCCTTTCTATTATTGTCTACACGACTCAGCTTGTCTTTAACAGTTCAAGGTCTATAGACCTCCATTATGAACACGATTAAATTGTAAAAAGCATTGTGCAGGTACTTGTTTAATTTTTGTCTGATGCAACTAACGATGGAAAACACTGTGGCGCATGCTACTATGGTAACGTGTCTATCTGAATATCACTGTTGGCGCTGCAGTAGGCACGCTATCACCATATTTAGCAAGTTTATGGTTTTCCTATACCTAAATCGTTATTACTGTTAATGCAGTCGTAATGGACCGATTCGTTAATTTAATTATGCCACAGTGTGTTATTCGGAACGATTTCCAACAATTAAATTTGAAGGTTGATAGGATCTAGTATCTACCGGGCATCGTAATACCAACGAAGGATTGCTGTGGTGTCTTGACGACCGTGTGCATGATATGATCACCGTGAGTTTGGTATTCCGATGTAAGACATCAAATATCTCACTATCGTGGCATACGTATTTGATTTTGAACCGTGAACTTGCTCGTCTGACAATTGGGTTTAAATTACTGTTAATGTTTTTCATGCACTTCGGTGAGCAGTACAGGCATGATAAAACCTATTAAACGCAACATACACAGAGAAGTAATGTTATTATGTCTGCGTGGTTACTACAGCAAAAATCGAGACAACAAACAACTCGTGACTATTTTATGAAGTTAGGTTGGTTCACTGATAACCAGTTGTTGATGTAATCATAGAGAAAGGATATCTCTATCCTTTCTCTATGATGTAATAAATAATTATGCAACAGTAATACATATTTAGCGCAGCAACAAACCTGGGGTCAAATAATCGAATACAAGTTGTATTTATATTCCTGTTGTATAGACACTGAAATGTATTCGAATAGACTCAAAATTACAAGTATTTGTTTTGTATTCGATTCCATTTTATTGTATTCGATTCCATTTTATTGTATTCGATTCCATTTTATTGTATTCAGTCCCATACCTGATCAACACCACCTTTCATGCGAATAAGCTATCAATTATTTTGAATAATATGCTAAACTATCAAGGTGTCCTTGAGAGCAAATCGTCCCCATGGCAAAGTATACACCTTTGTGCGTCGATTTCGAGTAAATTTTGTAAAATGTACTGTGTAATTATATTGTAATGAGTGATGACTATTATTTGACATTAATCAATTAAGTTATTGACTATTAAGATTTCTATTTTGTCTATGCCTGTGTATGAATGGTTGTTTCAGAGAATAAACCCCGAAATATCAATGTGTAAAAAGTGTTGTGTTCTTGTAATTATCATATCAGTTTGGCGTGACTTTTGAGTCTTTCAGCAATCAAAAGTTGAAGTTTGATGAACGCCTAATCTTGTAATGACTACACGAGGCAATTATTTCCTGTCGACGATAAATTCATATGCCAATCATGACGTTCGTACCTATAATGAACCTAGTGAATTTAGTGTTCCCACTTTATCCAATCTTGCCTTTCTATCACCAATCACAAAGTGAAGGTTGACGTGTTGTTACGAAGCATTAAATTCCTGACAGTGATACAAAGCATTGGATGCTTGGCTGTGGTACAAACTATTGAAACGTAATCCTGACGACTTACCGCTCAGTGAACACCGCGAGCAAATAATATGGGAGGATAGATCCACATACGTTTTTGCTTCACTGATTTAGTTCTCTTGTTTCTGTGTGGCTTGAATGCAGTAGGGCTGTACTGTACACTTTATTGTGTATACGTCAATAAGGGTAAACAACAAATTAAGATACAAGTTAACATACAAACTGTATTTATTTTCAGTAAGACTGAGTAGTAATTAGTTCTGAAAAGAACTGGATATTACAACTCGACTCAACTCGACAATCAGAGCATATAGCCTACTGGTCGAAATGTCGATTTGTAACCTGCATGGTTCTTTTCAGAACTAATTAGGCCTACTAGGCTTAGTACTCAATTGAGAATTTCACATGGTGTCACCGCAAACAGTCTTTACTTAATAATAATAATAATAATAAAGATTTTTAGCGCGCACATATCCACCCTGCTGGGCGCTCAAGGCGCGGAAACAAAGAAAAAACATGAATACAAACAATATACAATGATAGCATAGGAAAAAAAAGTATGTACTGAGATATATGTACCTACAATGCAATTACAAATATACATCATCTTTGAAGAATTGTGACATAAGATGAGTTTTAAGCATCGACTTAAATCTAGTTATACTATGACAAGATTTGAGTTTAGTTGGAAGATGATTCCAGAGTCTCGGAGCCGCGACAGAAAAAGACCTATCACCCCAGTTCCGTTTTGAAGTTGGTTCCTTTAGGAGTGACATGTTGCTGGAGCGCAAATTGCGTGATGGTGTGTAGACTTTAAGCAGTTCAGAAATATAAATTGGAGAAATGTTATTAAAAGATTTGTGAACAATTAGCATAAGTTTAAAAACAATTCTCTGTGAAACAGGAAGCCAGTGCAGTTCTTTCAAGATTGGCGTGATATGGCATGACTTTCTGGACAAAGTCACAACACGAGCTGCTGTGTTTTGTATGTGCTGAAGACGAGATATTTGATTCTGCGGGAGACCGTAGAAGAGAGCATTCCCGTTATCAAGCCGTGATGTGACAAACGCATGTATAATTTGTTCAGCAGCACTTTTATTCAAGTATTTCCTTATTCGGCTAATATTTCTGATATGAAATGATGATATGCGAACAATGTTGGAGATATGAGGTTTTAAAGTCATTGTCGAGTCAAATATAACACCCAAATTACGTGCTTGCGATGAGGGGGTTATCTGCGAGTCACCAATTGTAATAAATGGAAAAAGAAACTTTAGACAATTGCTGACGTGATCCAAATAGAACAAATTCTGTTTTTTCATCGTTCAATTTTAGGAAGTTTTGTCTCATCCAACTTCGAATCTCTTGAATACATTTCTCCAGTGTTGTAATGCAGGAATCGGCAGGTTCTTGAGAAGATTTAAAAGTAATGTAA
Source organism: Zoroaster sp. YZ-2022 (assembly GCA_029582265.1). Classification (NCBI taxonomy): domain Eukaryota; kingdom Metazoa; phylum Echinodermata; class Asteroidea; order Forcipulatida; family Zoroasteridae; genus Zoroaster; species Zoroaster sp. YZ-2022. The sequence continues at coordinate 10,300,023 of CM055822.1, forward strand.
AGCTGCGTGTCATCAGCGTAGACATGGTAATTTAAATTATACTTCAAAATGATATCACGAACTGGAAAGGTATAAACAGTAAACCACTGTGGGCCGAGCACAGAGCCTTGGGATACAGAATAGTCAAGAATAACAGGCTCGGAGATAGCGTTACCAATACAAACATGCTGAGGCCTATTTAAAAGGTCTATTTTCACCATGCAAGGCTACAAATATATTTATTTTCCCCGTGTCTGCTTTTACCCAAATGCAGACATTATTCCAGTGGCAACATCATGTACCGTACAATAAATACATTATCATACATTTAACAATTGGTTTGATTTTTGGCCTTCATCGACGTTAGGCCCCTATCTATGGAGCACAATACTGTACATTCAGTGCTTTTCGAGTGTTTGCGAACAAAATCAATCCACAGTGACTCGGCGGGAATTGAAGCCCCATACATTTAACCATATTATGAATACCCTTTGAGCTATTCCTGAAACAGATTTTAATGTTTTCTATGAAGAAACATGTTTTTAGCAGTTACGTGACATTGGTCAAGTACTTGCTTGTTCTCTTATCATTGTCTCGCCAGTCACAAAAACGAATATCTCCATTACGAATATTTAACTAAAACTGCATTTAAAAAACAAAACAAGTTAAGCACGATTTGATTCTATAACATATTCTGTTAAGTCAGGATATTGTTTATTTGTTCTGGAAAAGCAAACGTATAAATTTGAACAAGGAGAGCTAATATTTCGTTTATATTCAGTACAAATATTGACATAACACGTTGTGTTTGACGGTAGATGTAACTAGATCACCCTACGGATACATCGCAAACACGCCTTTAGTTTCAAGTACGTATAACATTTCCGGATTTTTCATCCTGAATAAAATTATTATCTTATAAGATTCCATTATTGTTTGTTATATTCATATTCTAAACTCTACATTTTGAATTTTGTTTCTTGTTTTTTTCTCTTCAATTAATTGTTTACATAAGGATCCATGTTTGGGAACCAGTTATTTCAGCCCTCCCAAAGTACTTTCGTATATTTTGTTTTACTCACCCACTTCTGAATTAATTATTGTATGTCAGAATATATTGTATCTCTTGTGGTCTGTGAAGCACGCTATTCATATTAAAACCACGACATGGTGTCCAAGCATTCTCGAGTGGCCCATTGGGATACAAAGATAGCATGCTGGGTTGTAATGTAGGAGCGCCACAGCTCCATGACTCCACACTTCGCCGCCCGTGTACGCCCACGATACCGTATATCATCCGTTGAGCAAGATGCACTTAAGACTGCTCAAATCCTTCACGGGGTCAGATGGGGTTGTAGTGCAACTCCTTCAAGCAGCAATAAACCACGAAATGGTGGAATATCTGATTGTAATAATTGTATCATTGATTCCATGATGGAAATAAACGTGCTGTTGAATAAGATTCGATTTGACTAGATGCGCAAAACAAAGCGGTATGAGGTGTCATCATATGTAACACCCTAATCATGTAACCTACTTCTTATTAATATCATTCACAAGAACAGACACCTTCATGCCTATTTTGTTATTATTGAATAATGTCATAACACCATGAACTGCATGCTAGTCTCCCCAACTGGGACTTGTGCCATAAAATTATAATTGTATTTTTAAATAACCGCAATTTCCTTTTCCCTACATTGTCGGCAATGTCCCTTTGACTATTGTTGGACTTCAATGGAGCGCAACTTATTTTGTCCCCGGGTTCTTGGGACTGAATGGGCCAGACACTCAAAGCCACATCCAATATAGTCTAGGCCTCATGTCACTAGCTCTCTTAGAGACACCAGAGCCTGTATACGAACTAACATTGCTATCAAATTCATTTAACTATTTTTTATCCTGTATCATCTCCAATGGCAAGGTAATGCTATTTAGAAATATGAAGATTACTTAATATACTGGTCACGGCTTCGACACTTATGTGATTAATTGTCGAATTATGATAACACGAATATGGCAGTAATGAACAAGGTCTGGAAATAGCATTATCTGGCGAGTGGTTTTATTAAGCGCTGTATAGCTGAAGTATAAACCGACAGGCTTATAATTAGCACCATAAGACCTTTTAAAACGAACAATATTAAATTGATGTGGCCGGGCAAATAATTAGAATAAAATTAACACGATCACGCTGCTGAAATACATAAACATCAATAATAATCAACTGATGATGCTGATAAAATGTAAAACAGTTTATATTTATGTTAAGTCTTCAAAATCTTCAAAATAAAAAAGGTTGGACACGGACTGTCAGTAACAGGCCATTTATGTAATCCCACATAATGAACTACAATAACAGTAGTAGTTATATTGAAGGAAAAGCATTAGGAACGATTTAAATATAATTGATTTTGTAGAAGATTAAGAATCTGTAAAGGTCTGATGGTGATCCATGGTCTTGATAGAAGCACAAATCAATATTGGCAACTGACGTACAAATGTAATTTGATTTATTATGTAGGGTTTGTCAGCTAAATGTCAGTATTAATTAGCCACTGCGCTCTGACCATATTTGGTCAAGTCAATCACATGTTGTATCCTGTTCGTATAAAGTGAATACGTAGTCGCGCGCATTGGTAGTTACCGCATTCTTTTCGCTATTTCTGGTTCCAAAGCTGGCATACCGTTGTGTGTAATCTAAGCTAAATTCCTTGATTTTAACGTTCAAAAGCGATTCTTGAGGCAGAATTTAACTTTATTAATAAGATGTCGAGTCTTTACATCACATACGTTAAAGGCAAGTCCCAAACCTGCTAATTTCTTGCGTAAATCCTGATAGAAAAGGGCGGTCAATGCATGTCCAATGGGCTTCTGACGATCGTTGGAGCCAGCACGTGCGAAGTGGGCGTGGTTTATGTTGAAACTACGTCACATTCACGAGGATAATAATACACGCATTTAATATATAAGGATGTCGTCGGTAGAAATTTGATTTAAATTTTGAAGTCCGTCCGTCTTGTTAGATACCGTATGATATGAATTGAATCATACTCTGTGGCCAAACCTGAAATTGGCCAATATTATCCAGTATACGTGCAGATAGCTATTACATATAGTTTATGAGCTTTAGATGATGAAAATAACAAAGATTCAGTTCAATGCAATTCACCAATATTTATTTCCATATTTTCACAGCATATTCGTCAATAAGGAAACATGATACGGAGGCTTCGCCCAAAAAAGCAGAAGCTTGTAAATAAAGATGCCTCATTATAATAAAACAGATAAATGATGTGAAGACTTAACAAATTACTTAAGAGTTTCAAAACAAAACAGAACAGGAAATGTTACAAAAAAGGACAAAGGCTTACAACAAGAACAAACCAGTTAAATTAAGATAGCAGAAAACCAACGACAATCAGTAGGATACAATAATATGTAATAATAGTGGGATATTTTTGGAAGGTGACTTTAAACCGACCCACAGATGACTGTGTTCATTTATGAAACGGTGTTGTTTGAGGTTTTTAGTATTTAACACTATCATCTGAAGTGTATTTATTTTATTTAAATTGTGGTTTAATTTCTCCAAATATTGAGGTGAAGAAGAGAGTGCAGGCAGGGTGGAGTGGGTGGAGAAGAGTGTCAGGAGTGATTTGTGACAGAAAGGTATCAGTAAGAGTGAAAGGGAAGGTTTTCAAGACGGTAGTGACCAGCTATGTTGTATGGTTTGGAGGCGGTGGCACTGACAAAAAGACAGGAGGCGGAGTTGGAGGTGGCAGAGCTGAAGATGCTAAGGTTTTCGTTGGGAGTAACGAGGATGGACAGGATTAGGAATGAGTATATTAGAGGGACAGCTCATGTTAGACGGTTTGGAGACAAAGTGAGAGAGGCGAGATTGAGATGGTTTGGACATGTGCAGAGGAGGGATGAGGGGTATGTCGGGAAAAGGATGCTAAAGATGGAGTTGCCAGGCAAGAGGAAAAGAGGAAGGCCAAAGAGGAGGTTTATGGATGTGGTGAGGGAGGATATGCAGGTGGTTGGTGCAACAGAGGAAGATGCAGAGGACAGGAAGAGATGGAAACAGATGATCCGCTGTGGCGACCCCTAACAACAAGGGAGCAGCCGAAAGATGAAGAAGAAGAAGAATTGAGGTGACTAAATGTAGTCATCCAAGCGAAGCACATTCTACATGCTGAGAAGTGAGAATGTCCTAACTTAGGTTATCCATTCTTGGCTTGATCATTACATGAATTACCAAGCTCGATAATCTTTTGCAGAATGAAGTGAAATGCTTTCATATTTGGAAAGAAAAATTCCAGGTACATTTGTATTAAAACAGGGAGATGAAATGATGATTTCCATTATGTTGAAAGAAAGTGTCCATAGTGTAAGCCTATTCCATTGACTTTTTAGTGAATTCATTTTCTGTATCGCTGAATAGAGTTATATAAATGTACAACCAACGAATACAACGACCAGCCTGCGAAATATTTTAGTTCATGTTGTGTCAGGAAAATAGCTAACAGTTATAAACAAAATGAAAATAGATTTAAATGAGTAGGCCTACGCGCTTATGTGTCCTCGATTGTTAGAGGGACTATAGAAGCAACTCCAATTGAAATTCATACTACATCCACACATACCTCTTTGAGGTCCAAGATTGCATGAAATTAACACTATACATTTTTTGTTTGTTTGTTTTTTATTTAAGAAAAAGTTTTATCAATCCAAAATCTCTGACAAAACCTAAATGCGCCTCAGTTTCTGTCAGCAATTTTCCGTCTGTGTTAAACACCTATATTTCAGACCGCATTATGTCGCTGATCTCTACGGAATGCATGGGTGGCTACTGTGCAGTCAATCATTATCACCCCTTGCGTGTTCCATCTTGTCAGTCTTTGTCGCTAGATTCATGCCTGAGAAGAATACATGGGTCAGGGGACGGCACATTCTTCCCCTTTCAAGCACGGTCAGACTTTAAACGTCTCAAACACCTCAAACACCTATTTCACTGTCAATCCACGGCCATGTCTACCTGCCGCTACTATCGTGACTAAAATGTGAGAGGGACAGTTTGTTATTCAACATAATATTCACACAATCTAGGGACTATTTTACGTCTAGAAATTACGACCAGCGGGAATCACAAGGTCAAATGCAAATTAGAATACGGCACAAACGTGGACGGAAATGTACACATATAGCATCTCATGAACAGCCATTCATCGACATCGATCCAGAATTCATTATCATAATAAATGATAACAATTACAGCAATAATCACACTTAAATTGTAATTGTATATAGCCCCAATTCCGTCAAAAAAGAAGACGCTGAAAGGAGAGGTAGATAATGGTGGCCAAAACTGCTTTTACGAATGTGAATAAAGAACAAAATAATAACCGGTGAAGGTTTCAGCTCAATGAGAAAATATAAAAAATGCATTCGAATATTTCGCATTCAATCTTTCCTAAAATAAACTGGAAATCATTTGCCTTTAATATGTAACCATCATGTACGGTATACACCAAGTAAGTTTTTCACATTACAATTACAATTTCACATTACAATTACAGTTTTGTTATTTTGAATTACTAGTTCAAAGCTTACCTTTAAGTTGGGCCCACGGTCGGTCAGTTGTATTTTCTGTTTAATTTATATTATTTTGGTAGTCGAATTTAGACTTGAAAAATTATGTAAAAGTTATTTCTGCCAAGCCCTGGTTACCATGATAAACCCTGATAAAGCCCTTCATCACCAATAGTTACAATAGAAATATACAAAATTTAAATATTGTTCAAGTAAAAAAAAAATCAAATTTTTGTTTTAATCAAGATTTTAAAGAAAAAATCAAGTTGTCAAAATAGATATTAAATTATTTATATAATGCCAATTTATTAATTAGATAATATATACTAGTCCGTATATGAATAGGATAATTATAAATCGCCAAAATTCACATGGTTCACACGGCATTCTATTAATAAAGAATACACAAAATCAATAAATGAATCACTTAAATAAATCACTTGCAGCACTACTTAAGCAGCTTCACTCATCGGCATTCTCCGGAAGACGGTCGAGTTAACCCACAGGCTCTTATCAGAACTGCACAACTTAAGAGAAATTATTACACGGTGTTACTGCATACTCTAATTATCCATTCCACCATTTAATAACCTTTTTAATAAATCATTTAATATTTTTGTTTTACAAAAAAGGTATTCTATTGAAAGATGACGACGTCTAAGGTTTAAAATTCCTTCCAAATTTCAGCCACTCACGCAATGATGGCGTTTCTTGATGCATGGATGTTTTATAGCTAGCATTTCCCTCGGTACTGGATATTGATGTAATCTGCAGGTGTGACTTAACTAAATACGATTATTATATACAAAAACTATAACGACATCACATAATAAGCGTTTGTATACCATATAGTACTTCAACAAACGTCCCTGAAGAGCTCGGTGAAATGTGACCGAGAAACATCTCGCCGTGACTTGAAGTGTCCAACCAGTGATGTAGTACCTTGATGCTGAGCCTTGGCCTTAAGGCTGCCTTAAGGCTTGAATTTAGGGCCTTGGCCTTAGCCTTAAGGCTTGAGGGCAAAAGCCTTGGCCTTGAGGGTCAAAGCCTTGCAACTTTAGGGCTTTGCTCTTCAAGGCCCAACGATTTTTGAATTTTTCAGGTAAATTTGTTTGAAATTTTGCTTTTCTACAAACATACAACTTGGAGTCAGCCGTCTGCAAAGTCTGCAGTATCTAATTCAATCATGTTTTACCATGGAGGAGGGAAAGCACCCTAGATTTGTGTGTTGACACACTTTCACTTTTACAGCATCACATTTTGTTACCATGATAGTACATTTTGCTGCTTCCTCCAAAACAAAGCTATAATAATTTTCTGTATACATGTACTTGTGGGGCCAGGGAGATATAATTATACTTAACTTGCATACAGTTATATGGGGTAGATAGAACATCATCTGATTTGTGCTGTGGACTGCTTTATTTATTTATTTATTTATCGTATGGTTCATACAAAGTTAACATGACAAGGTCAGGTTATGGATCCAGTTTAATGCAGACTGGTCGAGTTCAGTTAAATTTCCATCACATCTGTAAATAATACAGTCATAAACGATGTGATGTACAGTCTGGTCATCATGACTACAGGTACATTTAGCGTTGTCACTTAGTCCAGTTTTTGAAGTAACGGCTTAAGGATTCCATATCGGTGCCAAGTGTTGTTTCAAGCTTATTAAAGTTTTTGGCAGAGGTTAGGAGTGCTTTGTCATCTGCGTAGACGTATTTCTTTGAGACAGTGGTTGGTAGGTCAGCAGTGTAAATGTTGAATTAAAACGGTGCGAGCACTGAGCCCTGCGGGATCCCGTTTTTCAGGAAGCATTTTTTACTGGTTTCTTCGCCAACCATCATTGTAAAGCTTCTGCAGGTGATCATTGTCATGAGAAAGTTTACTAAGGTTTTATCAGGTATGATTTTGTGTAGTTTTAGGGCAAGACCTTTATGCCATAACGTGTCATATGCTGCTGATAAATCGACCAGTACAGCACCGTTCTTGAGACCTTTTTGGAAGTTGTCCTCTATGTCTTCTGTGAGGAGTGTTACTTGGTCTGTTGTACAGCGTCCTGTACGGAAGCCGGCCTGCTCAGGTGGGAGTTGAGGATCCACAATGGGTTGGATACGATTGTATATTAGTCTCTCCATCACTTTGTAGATTATGCACAGTAGGCTTATTGGACGGTAGCTGCCCGGGTCTTCGGCGGCCTTGTCCGGTTTGAGAATTCCCATTACTTTAGCATGTCTCCATATTTTTGGGATTTTCTGAACTTTGATACAGGTGCTGAAGTAATCTCGAAGCAATTCAGTAGATTTTGGTCCATGATTTTTGACAAATTCTGGGTGATATAGTCTGGTCTTTTTGTAGGTAATGCTAGTAATATTTCTAACCATGATGGCCCAGAAAATAAAATTACTTGTTACATAATAACGAGGTAACATCAGTTAACAACAGCCTTTCTTAGATCCCCAGCGTTTGTTATACTCGGTTTAGAATAATGTGCATCAGTATGGAAGCAAACCATTCTTTTTGTTATATTTAAATGGTATCCACGAAGACCTGAACTTCTACTCAGTCATATATTTGTACGTGAAGTTTTTATTCTTACTATAAGCAATTCGTTATGATGTGACATGTTTTATATTAGTAGTAATTTTACACTAGAGGGCCTGGGCCTTGGCCTTGGCCTTGAGGGTTAAGCCTTAAGGCTTGAGGGTCAACGCCTTGGCCTTGAGGGTCAAAGCCTTGGCCTTGAGGGTTAAGCCTTGGCCTTGAGGATCAAAGCCTTTGCTCCAACACTGTGTCCAACTCTGCTCATATTATGTCATTCAAATTTATAAGCATGTAGTAAGCAGCTGTACTGCAACTCATGGTATATTAATAATAATAATAATAATGTGTGGACTTATATAGCGCACGTATCCACCAACTGAGTGGTGCTCAAAACGCATTATATTATTACCCCTGCTCATAAGGCTCATAAATCATTCCTGAAACCATCTCAGCTCCCTGGGGAGTATACAGCTCAATTGCTGCCATTACAGCGCATATAGGGCTAATCGACCAACTCTGCCCTCACAGGTACCCATTTAACCCCTGGGTGGAGAGAAGCAATTATGGTTAAGTGTCTTGCTCAAGGACACAAGTGTCACGGCCGGGTTTCGAACCCACATTCTGCTGCTAACACCAGAACTTGAGTCCGGTAAGCTAGACCGCTCGGCCACGACACTCCACTATATTTATTGATATGTATGTTATTTGTGTATAGGCTCATCAAACATCGCGAACACTAATGGCAATTTCGACAAATAATAACTGTTCAAATTAAAACCATTTATTAATAACCTTTAAAGATGCCCATGTTTATTATACTAATAAAATTACTGCTCCTTAACCCATTGGTGACCACAGATTTACATGAAACTGACAGTGTTGTAGTCGAGACCACAAAGTCCAAAGACCGAGACGGAGACCTGGTGGTCCGGAGAGACCAGATGATAGTAACAAATATTCCTTGAAATAATTATGTCCGAGGTGCTTATCAGTGTTAGGCCTATTGATCAAATTATTTTGCAAATCAAAATTGTTGTCTGCCGGAGACATAAATTCCACGTTGGAATAAATATGGCAAATCTGAATAGCCTACACTACTTTCTTGTTATATACCAACACAATGAGCTTTCAAAAGATGGTTGTTACACATATCGCTTGATTCCCACAAAGTATGGATGTAATTACATACATTTTACCCAAAGTGTATGCTGGCTTTTAATTTTGTATGATAAATAAATACAATATATAATTTACTTTATATACAGTTCAAGCTAACAACAAAATAGTAATAAGCATAACTCGGTTAGTAAAAACTTATACTTGGGAATCTTGTCATTACTAATAACTATAGCAATTCTCAACAATCTAACCTTTAAACAGCATGCAATACTAACAGGATAGCGATATCAAAATGTTGAAAGCACTCTTTCTGAAAATCATATTAACAATGTATATTGAATTAAGTCAGATTTTCACGGCCTCGGTGCAGTTTTAAGGAGCTGAATAGTAGGCGTTATTTAAGGGTAAAGGCAGACTACAGGTCAGTTTATGTAATCATCACGGGTATTGTCCATGTAGAATCATACGGTGCGTGATTGAATGCGATCAGGTGCACTGGCGCGAATGAATTAGATCACGTCTGTGGTTTTACTCGTGCGTGCATGGACTTGATGACCAATCACTGTCGACAAGAGGAAATATAGGACGCGTTAAATGGAAAACGACTGTTCATTTGCTAGTTAGTTCTTGTGGTTGAACTATTGACCAATCAGGACGGAAGGAATGTAATAACACATGATGTGAACGCATTTATGCGTCAAATGATGTAGTAGAATTAATAACAGAGAATGGGCCATGTTGCGTCTATAAACTCGTCTCCCCTTTTTTAAATAAAAATATAGAATATGTCTCTTAACCTGTTAATTTCAAGCATTTTAATAAACAAAGGAAATGATCTATGAAGAAATTACAATGACCAATCACCCCACAGTGACACGAACCGGCCAAATTTTCATCCGGAATTAACCTTTGCAAAAGTGCTTGAAGTTCATGATTTTGGTAAAATGTAAGGCTCCTGTTTCTGGTCATCGGTCGGCTTCAAAATCGGCGCGGTGACGTGTTTTTTCCCCAAGGGAAATACGTGATACAGGTATACGCGGCGACCAAATTTCCCATATACAAAGCATGGTGGCTAAGAGAGGCCTCACAAACGTTCATAACCTATGTGAAAAAGTCGTTTAAACCACAGCATGCTAGAAATCCAATCGATCCAGCAATTTTGGACATCGTTTCGTAACAAAACAAAAAAAAGAAAACTAAAAATGCTGACGCGCGGGCCTTTTTTTGGCCTAATATTGTTTTGTAATTTATGTTTTCCAAGAAGACCAATAATGTATAGGGCGTTGAGAAAACTCCATCCTGTGAACATGACCGGTTTAGCGATTACAGCAACACCTCATGTATAGTAAACGCGTGGTTGCATTTGCTCCGTCATCATGACGTATTGATTATTGCTAGAAACTTTCATTGCTAGAAATATCAAACCCTAACAGAACACCCGGGACAGTTTATTTGACCCAATTTCTGTTGTTTCCAAAGAGATTTACATGTCAGCCTCGGAAATTGAAAACATCTCCTGGGTAAGGATTCCAGCTGCTCTTTTTCATTCTTCTTCCTAAAAATGGTTTAAATTGGGACTAACAAACTGTATGAGTACCCCTGGCCGTATTGCCCTGGGCTGCTTCGTCATTAATTTACGCAGCATGTACGCGTGTGAGAGTAAGCGTCGACTATAACCATCAATACAGACGGTGCAGACTAATAATGCTCAGTTTTAGATTCGAGAGGAAAACATTCAAATATTTAAGGAAAAACCGACGACCAGGGTCCAGTTTCATAGTGCTGCTTACCAGTAAAGCATATTTTCGTGCTAACTACAGCAAATTTGCTTAAGCATAAGTGTATTTCACAGGTTAGCAAGAAAATTGAGAGCGGCGCGTGCGCATTCACCATGGATTTTGTATTGTTGCGTCACTCATTTACTAGCAATAACGGCTGGCAAGTTAGCTTGCCTTTCTCTATGCTTAACAGTTAGCAGCGCTGTGAAATGAAAAACGTACAGTAAGCACAAAATCGGTTGCTTAGCGGCTCTATGAAATTGGGCCCAGGTTGGAAGTGAAAACCCAGTTTATACACTTGTCTTCTCGGGTCCGAATGGGATTCGAACCTAGGTCCATAAGGGTAAAAGGCAAGTCAATACGACGCCGACCTGATCCCATCGGAGTTTTGACCTGACTAATGAACTAGTCGATTGGTCAGGTCATGTATATCACCATTGATTCATAACTGTCAGGATGCTAGCTGAAGTAAGATCTATAGCTCTAAGGTATTGTAATTAGGAGTGCATTGGAGCAATACATATTAGTTTTTGGTCGTTGTTGATGCCTTTCAGTGTAAGAAAAATTATTTCATGTACATTTTATGTCAATTTTTGGGACAGGGAATTGTTGTTCTAGGAAATGTCTGTAGCTCAAGGGCAGTCTCAATGATAAAAGCTAAAAGCCACCTAAGGTACGGGGCCACAATGGAAAAGTGAAAAAGACTTAGATGAGCTGAATGTGGGAATTGAGATTCCTCTTGAAACAGGATAGATCGTAGGATGGAGGGAAACACGCACCATGCAAGGAATTACACAGAGATTCACCTTTTTGTGAATTTGTTCCACATCTAGGTATAGCTAGGGTGTAGGCCTATGGCTGAGAACTGGCGGAAAGACAAGTTTCATGCTCAAACACTCTACAGGAGAAACCAAGTTGGATAGACAATATCTGTATATCGCCAACAGACCTACGGTGTGAAGGTGATTGTAACGATGAGCCCCAACTAATCACCAACCACATAAACAAGACGCTTCTACACCAACTATCTAATAACGATATAAGTGACACACAGAAGCACCAGCCCACATGTGACGACAGTAGTACATTAGGGGACGTATAGAGTTATAGGCCTATTATACTGCAAAGACCAATGCATCGTTCATCAGTATTCTTTATTACACCAGCATTTATCCCATGGTGACAGATCCCATTATGTAATTCGTTCACATCATTCGTTTTGTTCGTAATGTGGAGTGATAAATGATAAATTTGAGATGCAGTGCGCCTGACCGAGTATTAGGTATTCAATAAGTCAGCCATGGAAATCCTTTAAAAGTAGTATACAGTTTTGGTGATGTTTGAAATGCATTTGTACTTAGCGGCCGTCCTTAGTTGTCAACATTTTCACGGTAGTACAAAGCATAATACCGGGGGAAGAGTGGTCAGCGGCCGCGTACGACTTTAAAAATATTGATATTTATAAAGAACGGGACAAAATTAAACTTGCGTAAAACAAAAGTACTACTTTGAGGGGGGGGGGTCTTGAAAAGTCGTACCTCTCTGTACTAACTTGACAAATTTGGACGACCCTTTAATAAGAATAAATTGGATAGGCCTGTGTAATATAAGCCAACCTGTGAAAGGTTCAGCTTATTTTGTTGTGCCGTTGTGAGAAAATATAACGGAAATGCAATTGTTTGTTCATTTATATTGTTCATTCTAACGGGGGAAAATGGATGATCTATTTCAGATTTGAATTTTCTACATAGGCCTGTCAGACACTACACCTCTCATGATGTTTGGTGTACCATCTAAACAAAAAAAGAAGCTTTTAGAAAATAATTCGCTGATTCGCTCTTTCACCAAGTTTCTTTTTTTGGCTATTACCTTAATATAAGTGTCTTTATTGGCCTATTGCTACAAAGAGTTGCTAAGTATTCAACAGATGCAGATGCTGACCCTTCCAGATGCTGAATAATTAGAATGCAAAGAATGATTTCAAGTCTAGAATGCTAGTTAGACAACCACTAGCATTAAAGATGATTTTTTTTTGGTTCTTATTTAGACATATCTTCAGCACAGTGAAATGTCAAGAAGGTAATAAAACTTGTTATTGGGCTCAGGGGACTGAACTATACACGGTAATGTAAAGGTTTCTATGAAATAAACAGACAAATTACATTGAAACATCACCCGGGTACAATTTGAGATCGTATTGATTGAGCAGATACAACTAGATAGCTAGGACAATCTGTTTTTGAACATTAGAACAACTGTACTGGAAACAGCACTGTGTACCGTGCACACGATTATGGATTCATCGCACCTAACCATTACTCACGCTTGCACAGTACTTTTACCATTCAAAGCCATTCAAACGGATTTCACATGTAAGACAAAATCAGGTTGACTGAACTAAATACATTTCAAATTCTATGAATTCGAATACCAAAATGTCATAAAGTAAACAAGAAAAATACAACCGTTTTAATTTAGGAGAGAGTTTTATTTTTAACTATTAAAGGGACAATATCGCCACGATCAACAGGGCATGGAATCAGAGTTCTAGTTTTAGATTAACTCAGTTATTGGAAATACTACCCCACATGATAAGGTCATACTACCGTTGCTGCTGCGTAAATGAGCCAGTGATTTTAAGTCACTGTGTTCCATGCCCTGTTGAAAGTCTGCTCTGATCGTGACGATACTGCCACACAATGTGATAAGCTGACACTTAACACGTTGGTTGTTGTTTCAAAGAAAGTAAGTATACTCATGTAGCAGTTTTGCTATGGCATTATCAATGTTATCATCTGCCTGTCAAGTATGAGCATTTGACTCCGCCTCAAAGGTATACTGCAGGGCTAGTATTAAGGCTATCAGTTTACTTTTTTTCTGAAGCTGAATGTCAGCTTGACTGATTAGGTGTGTTGCCTTTAGCAATTTCCTTCGTATTCTCTGAGGCATTCATTCCTTCTGATATTTCATGTGATAAGACATGTTTTGATCTCTCGAGTTGTATATATCGACGTTTTTCAGCAACCAGTGAAAACAACACCTGCGCAGAACATGTAAATCGATACTTATATCTGTCACGAAACTTTGTGTGTGTTCTTATAGAAACCGTATCATCCCAATGCATTGAAGCATTGTAACTCGTTGTTAGCAAGGACAAAGCTTTGTGCCATGTTCTTAATCTGAATTCTCATACTCTAATAAAACGGATACCCACATCATATTCTTATTATATATCTGTTGTTGGTAATGAAACTAAGAATTCCTCAAAAGCGTAATCATAACATTTGTAATCCTGAAGAAAATCTATGAAGAGAAGACGATTTATTTATTATATCAGGCAATAAAATACAAACAATCAGTCATAATTAGAAAACCATACAAACAATTAAAAAAGTGCCTGGGATTGCCCAAAACCGAACCAGATCACCATCAAAGAAGGCGCTCCCTAAATAGGCTATAGAAAACGTAGTCCCATGAAACAAATATAGTGTATCATGGTATAACAATTATAGAATTACAAAAGTATATTTTATACACATATTTAAAATAAATGAAAACAGCCTTAAATATGCACATTCTGTGTGAGTCCCCACCGCACATCACCACTCCCCCAGCAGAAGAAATTCACCCAAAAGCGAGACAATTCATCCATCCATTTTTTCATAGATGTCCCTTTAGGGGCTCCGTACACACCTAATTACAATATCTTAGAGCTTCATGTTACTGCAGCTAGCATCCTGGCAGTTCTGTATCCATGGTGATATACATGACCTGACAAATCAACTAGTTCATTAGTCAAATCAAAACTCCAATGGGATCAGGTCGACGTATATTGACTTGCCTTTTACCATTGGGTTCGAATACCCTTGGACCTGGGTTCGAATCCCATTTGAAGATAAGTACATGAAGAGAAGATAAGTACATGAACAATTCCAACCTGCTATTACGTCGTTTTTCCCTTATGAGAGAACGAAATATCATGATTTCGAGGAAATGAAATAATATATTTCGAGGAAACGAAATAGCCTAATATGATTTCGAGGGAACGAAATAATATTATTTCGAGGGAACGAAATATTATTTCAAGGGAACGAAGTGATTTCGAGGGAGCCAAATAATATTTCGTATCCTCGAAATATATATTTTTTTCTTCATTTTTGTGTGTGGAGTGCCATGGTCGAGCGGTTTAGTGCGTCAGATTTGTGTTCTGATGGCTGAGTCGTTAGAATGTGGGTTCGAATACCAACTTGTGTCCTTGAGCAAGACACTTTACCATAATTGCTTCTCTCCACCCAGGGGTAAATGGGTACCTGTGAGGGCAGAGTTGGTTGTTGTGTTTGATTAGCCCTATATGCGCTGTAATGGCAGCAATTGAGCTGTATACTCCCCAGGGAGCTGAGATGGTTTCAGGAATGATTTATGCGCCTGATGAGCAGGGGTAATAATATAATGCGCCTTGAGCACCAGTTTGGTGGATACGTGCGCTGTATAAGTCTACATCATTATCATTTATTATTATTAGGTCCCTTTAGGGGCTCTGTAGGAGTGCAATGGAGCTACATACATTTGTCATAACTGTTTTTGGTCATTTGCTGTACATTTTATGTCGATTTTATGGACAAGAGAATCGGTGTTGTTCAAACAGATGTCTGTAACTCAAGGTCAGTCCTAATGACAATACCTTATTACAGTTATAGTTACTGTAATAACCAATTCACATATATACCATTACATATTTTGTATTGACGACAGTTGATGTTTACTTGAACATTATTCTGGATCAGAGCCTGTATATGTACAATACTTTGGTAATACACTTTGGTAAAAATCAAACTCTCATCCTTGGACACAGATGAAATCTGAGCATTCCTTATCTGTATAAATATGTAAATAAAATTGAGACGTATCACAATGAGTAATTTGATGTTTTGATAGACGCTTAACTGTACCGCTTAGCTCTTGAGTAAAATGACTGGCACACAAACACTCCGCTGGTTCCGGTCGTGTAATCACGTGATAACATGGCACCCGCTAGATGGAGCATATGGAAGATACGGCGCGAGTTATGAAACCTATACTGTGGGGGTATACACTGTAGGTTAACCTTTGAAATACAAATATTATTAAAAAACCAACCATGCATTTTGCAAATAATGAATACATTTTCAGGGGTGATTTATTTAAATCTCCTTGTTTTCACAGAAACGTATGCAAGGGATTTATTCGGGAGCTCGAATGACACGTCAAACGAGCAGAGAGAAATTGATTGGAAAATCTCCGCTTTTCAGCCATTTTGCCCTGAGGATTTTAACGGAGTTAAATTGATCGTGAAGGACTGTTGTCCCAATGCCGCTAGTATTGCATATTGTCCTTCAGTGACCGTCTCGAGGTTACACTTGGGAGGGATACATATGCGTAGTTGAGAGGATAAGAAAAAAAAAATTAAAAAATGGTCGAACAACATTTTGCGATTAAACTACTTTCACCCTAGGGTAGTTTCATTACACATATTATCACTCCTTACATAAGCATGTTTGGGGAGTAATAAGTACCGGGGTATCATATGTATAATTATAACCTGGTGATTTTCGAATCGCAGTCACTAACATATGATCCAACAATAATGAGATGCAAATACAAATCGGTGATGGGATATATTATTATAGACATTGTGTATGCTTTTATGTTTTAGTTAATCTTTTTGGTTGTATAAAATCATTAGGCAATGAGTAGTTAATTATTTCTTACACAAACTTCATTGTGTAATTTCACTTGCTTGCGTACTGCTTAGATTTCACTGTACATCAACCGCTGCTTGCGTAAAACACCTACTCTGCATGGCTTGAAGAATCTGTGTGTCTCTTTTTCTGTTGATCGAATTTCTGTTTTTGTCTTGAACATGATCAGAGACTTTCATGTCCTAGAGTAACATCTGTTTGAGATCAATATCTTCATCCAGGCGTGGCTTTTGTACATCTCCATGCATCAGACCTTAACAGTAAGAAAGACTTTCAGTCGCGCCGTCATCAACTAATGTCATCTCTTCCTGTACAACTTAATGCTCTTCGTGTTGTATATGGCACTGGCAGACAATTTAAAATTAAATGGTGACACCAGTGCAACTCTCTAGCTGATTTTCACGCACAACTATTACTTTGTAAGACATTGGCTTTAATGTCAACTGTGCCCCTGAAAATGATTCATAGTATACAATGACAAATTCCTTTGATAATTTGCACATAAATACTCAATTTACTGCAGTGTACAATTTGTTTAAAATAGGCCTAATGCTCCAGACATCGATTGCATAATTTAATTTGATATAGAAGCCGTAGAAATCGATTTAACGACAGTATCGACTACCAGACATGCTTTTACGATTGTATCGATACTTTATACATTAATTTCACGATAATATCGATGCTTTAGTTTCACGATAATATCGATGATTTAGACATTAATTTCACGGTAATATCGATGCTTTAGACATTAATTTCACGGTAATATCAATACCCAAGACATTAATTTCACTTTGGTATCGATGCCTTAGACATTAATTTTACAATGATATCGATGCTTTAGACATACACGATGATATCGATGCTTTAGACATTTAATAATTCCAAGATGACATCGATGTCTGAGATATTATTTTCACGTTGATATTGATGCGTTGACATTAATTTCAAGATGATATTGATGCTTTAGACATTAATTTCATGATAATATTGATTTTCCATATATCGATATTGTTGGACATTGTCCGCCTAGCTTGATATACTTCTAGTCAATCTTTACAATCTAATTTTCGGCAACTCGAAGGATTAACATCTGCATCTGTTGAATATTGTGCAACTCTCAACTCAAGGGGGCTCAGGGCCTATATGTACATGCATCATTGGTAATAAACTGAAATTCATTTAAAACATTTCAGTGTATTAGAGAAACGTCATAATCACAGCAGACAGCTTGCAAATACGTTTTTGTCGTGCATGCGGGCTATCCAAATCACACCAGTTTAGAAATATACTACTCAAAACAATTTAGGGAACACCGGAATAATCTCAGTTAAAGCAAGATCATTTATTTCAGATAAACACAATGTTTCACAGAATTGATGAGAAACAACTGCACAATGAAACAGATGATAAAGGATGCATGTAGTGAATACACATTTCATGACATGACTACTGAAAGAGAGAGGGGGTTGCAAATGAAAATCCCGGTTCATGGAACATTTCAAACCTATTTGATGTTAAAAATCCGGTGTTCCCTAAATTGTTTTGAGTAGTATATAACAAAATAAAACATGTCACAGTGCTTTCCAAGCACAGCTTTCCATTGGCCAATGACGTAGATGATGACCGACCGACACGTTCGACGTGACCGACCCTGAGCTATCATCATCAAGATAAGCACACTCCAATTCGTCTCGTTGAGGTTTTTCCGTTACAAAATAAACAGCATCTCGTTCCCGTTTTCCAGTAAGCCAAATTCATACTTATACAGTTACAGTTCATGTGAGACTTTGACGCGAAGTCATGGCTTCTGGAATAGTAAGTGGTACGGAAACTAGACCAAGGAATAGAAACATATATAAGGCACCTTGATTGTTTTGGGATACGTGCGCAAGAATAAGAAAGTTATAACAACATTGACGCTTAGAAACATCAATTTTACCGTTTTTACAATCTACTTTAAGTAACATCATGCAGCATGGTCCTACAGATATAAAAGTGAAACATCCGGCACTTAAGATAATCTAAATCAGCGATTCTGCTTTGATATGATTCGGTTTTATGAAACCAATAAATGTTCACTTAGAGCCCACATACATTATTGATATTTTAACGAACGCCTCGACAACCGACGGTGAATCCAAGGAACCGCCGGTGGGAACAACAAACTTATAGGAACTTGACACGCACCAGGTAAAGTCGGCTATTATTGGCAGTCAGCCAAGCCGTATGGTTTTGGCAGACGAAATCATGATGAGTTCAGGGAGTGAGCATTGAAACAAACTGCTGTTATTGAGGCTGAATAAATCGGTGTGTTCTTAATTGTGAATAATTGAGTGCGTTTGTTTTCTGTTTGGCATTTGGCTACAAAGCAAACAAGGACCCAGTATGGCGAATGTTCGCTAAAGCAACAAAACATAAATGATCACAGATTTACATAACAGTCAGCCTATAGGACTAGCATACGTTGCGTAAAGTTGGTGATGGCATGGAACATCCCTTACCCAAATTTCTGAGTGAATTTTCAAATTCACAATGAAATAAGCTGAAAGTTTCACATGTTGATGAAATTGTGTGAATGGGTACGGTTTGGCACAAACACCAAACCATTAGATTTTGGTGAAGATGCGTTTCCAGAAGACGCCTTCTGTTTAGCTATTTCTATCGCGAATAGAAATGAGCAACAGTGATACCCCCTAGCCGCGCGCCTTTTGCTGATTAATCCAAAATTACACAGAAATACACCATCATATCTATTTTTGCAATTTGTGAGAAGACCACAGATACTACCAGCAACATTCCCATTACCGCCCTCGTCTCAAATTCAGGGCATGTCTCTTCCCCCTTCCCCTACGACAACCATGCATCGCCCATAGACCTGTAGCGGAGCAACACACTCTACCGAGTGACCAAAAATAGCCAGAAGTAATCGATATTTCTACCAAGATAAACATCTCCATTTACTAGGGAGTAAAAACCTACTCGATGTGAAGATGGCGATGGTACATAGGCCTAACAATCATGAGAAATGTTCACGTCTGACATGCACAATTCTTTAGAAAACGTGAAATGTATGACAAATCTGAAATGGATCACAGCCGTGACACATTTTCTTCATAAGAACGAATGTCAACAAATTTTAAATAAATGCATTTCACTATTTTCTCGATAATGACACTATGAAATAAGTGGAAATTTTCACAGATTGGTTTTTAATACATTCTTAAAATTCTTAAAAAGTATACGGGATGCATTAAAACTACTACAAGGGTCAAAACAGTCAAAATGTTGATATACTTGCCAAGGTATACCGGTATCTGGCGCACTTAAAAGTCAAACACTGTCGGACCTTTCGTGTAGTAAGTGCATTTACAGGTCAAAATGAGTCAACCGTTTTTGACTGGTAAAAGCATTGTCTGGTATTGTTCAGGGTGGTCAAAATGACAGTAAAAACCAGTCAAAAATGCCCCTGTGTGCACATTTGGGTCAACAGTCAAAACAGGCTGTTGACTGGTTTTGACCTCTGTAGATACTTGCCACTAAAGTGCAGCTAGAGTAGGAGGGTTTAACCGACATTTTACCAATGGAGTATACCAGAATTAGTGCGTTCATACTCGTACATTTTATCTGTACTCATACACTCCTGTACACTCCTTATAAGTTATTCTTGCATTGCGCTATCTAGTGAACGATCAAATCACTGTGACAGTCCAAGGCCTACACTTCACCTGCTGATGAAGGCCAAAATTCAGTGTCGTTTGTGTTTATGTTTATCACATTACTGACATGGCAATTATTTCCAGTATAGCGCAACAACTAACTGCTTCATGAATGCATTGCGTTGCGTAAAATATAAGAATTAACGTTTACTTTAATTGTACACGTTTTATGTATATATTTCATTTATAGAGTTAGTCATTAATGGAAGACAAACTTTTGAAATATAAAAAGCAATACTTTTATATATATATATTATTTATTTTAATCACATTGAATATTTTTTCCAATCTTAGGCTAAACTTGCAGTATCATCATCTGTTACGTCAGTTATTTGAATTTAACTTAACCATATCTTCTGACAGTGAAGATGTTAAATCAACACAGATTGACAACAATTATTGGTTACTAAGGAACCAATACATGTTTTATATTGTTTGTTAGGATGTTATGTAAGCATAGATCTAGGTCTTGTTCCTTGTACCGATCTGTAGGCCGAACGTATACGACAGTGCAGTTTTTGAATCATTGAATTAAATTGAATTGAATTATGATGCGTTGTTGGACAGACTAAGTTATTGATGGACTTCTATCCCCATGAATGAGCGTAATCAAAAATCGGAATGCAATTTTCTTCCTTATATCGAAATACAAGCTTAAACTCAAACACTTGTTTGATGTACATAGATCTCTGTAAGGATGCACTAACAGCCATTTTACCCTTTAAAAGTACAGTATCGTCACGATCAGAGATTTCGACAGGGCACGGAATTGGTGTCCTAGTTTAAGATAAACACAGATACTAACAATTACTGGCTCATTTATTCAGCAGCAGCGGTAGTATGACTTTATCATGTGTGGTATTATTTTCAGTCAATGGGTTAATCTAAATCTAGCACTCCGATTCCATGCGCTGTTGGTCGTGACGATATTGTCCCTTTCATAGACAGGGAAATAACGGAACATATCAGTACATAATTTTCCAAACAATACAGCCCTCCTGCAAAAACACAATTATTGCTCCGTACAGTCAGTTTACATTAATTAATTTAACAAGACAGTATTAAAAACAATCATTCTATCCGAATGACCACAATCTCATCCTTCTCCCCACACCTGCTCTGCTAAACAGAAAATGCAAGGTCAGAAAACCCAACCAGAAATCAGAAAAAAGAGAAAAAAATAACTGATTTAGGTCTCTGTGGGCGAGCAGTGACGCAGCCAATATTTTTGTTCTTCGAGTGCAGCCTTGAAGAGCTCAAGGAGACTCTTTAGGCGTCACTGAAAAGGAAGTCGTGAGGGAACGAGAAAAGGCGCAGAATTGTTAGCTAAGGGGGTTTGGTAATTAGTTTTAAAGTCTGGGGGGAAACGACAAGTGGGGAATGAAGGAAAACCGAGTGCTGAAAATTGGAGCATGGAAATAAAGACTAACATTACGTTTGATTATGCCCTGATTCAAAGAAGCCACGCGCATAGCCAGAAATTTGTCAAGGGAGGGGCGGCGGAATTTTGTTTTTGAAAAGTAGTCCCCGGAAAAATATTTTGATTGCGGTCACAGAACAAGTTCCCCGCCCCCTTTTAAGGGTAAAAATAGGGTCAATTATTTTGTCTGAAGAAAGCTGACCTAATACCATCAGAAGTCTATTACCTGTAGGTAACGGACTTCTTTCTTCTAATACCTTATGGGATGGGGTTTTGGGGACATGTGTAATTTCGTGTTTTTGTTTATGAAGTTTATCTTAAAATTTCCTGTGTTTTGTTTGTTGCACTATTGTGTTTTGTCATCTCCGGGAGTGCTTTTCTTAATCACTTAGGAGGAGACTATCATGTTACTCTGAGAGCGTTGACATGAGATTTCTTGGTACAAGGCATCATGCGTCATTTACTCAAGGCTCCAGCATTGTAAGTTCACTGACAGCAGTATTGAGCTAGATTGTGTGAAGGGTTCTCTGGAGATACCAATGCAGACTAATAGTATACGACTCTCCATAATGTTGACACTGCGTGAGGCAATTTTCAAAGCCAAGGTTTCGATTTGTTGTCGCCGTGGAATATTGTCGACGGAAATGACAAAAGCTTTGTACTCTAGAGGGTCAAAATACTTACGTGGCATTTGCATTATTTTGCTATCTCGACATCTGACTTGAGTGGGACGGGTGTGATTTTATCAGTAGCAGCGGCAGATCTTAGAGAATTAATGGCTTACCATCCAACCCTTATATGCCCGCCCTTTTTATGAATTCCCATACATCCATGTTCCATAGGCCCATGCCTGTCATATAAAACAATTTATTTCATAATAGAGTAGATTTACAGTAGCACCATGTAATAATCTCTCTTGAGTTGTGTGGTTCTGAGAAGGACCTGTGGGCAACTCGACAAAGTATGAATATTTAGATCAGTCTCTGACTGTCCCAGTTTGTATCGACATTGACCATACTTTTTTTGCCCCCCCCCCCCCCATGGCAGAACACCCCTTCATCGGCGCAGAGTTCCCCCCTTTCTCATGTGCCTCTCTTATTACCAAAACCCTAGACCCGCACCTGGAAATTTCTTCTAGCTTTCATTACATTCTATTTTGCAAAACAAATTAATGACACTTATTATAAAAATAAAACAAGTGTATATAGGCCTATGCCTATATACACTGTAAAAATCCAAACACATTTATCCTAAAACATGTTTAGATTATGCTTTTCTGTGATGTGTGTTTGAATGCTAAATACACTCACTGGCCAAAAGTATTGCAACATGAATTTGTACGAGACATTGCCTAGACGGATGGCCGCAATTATCAGGTCACGTGGTTACCCGACAAAGTATTGAAGGACTGTGTTTCCGAGCAAGAACAGTAAAAAAAAACATTGACTTCAAAACACAGGCACTTTCAAGAAGTCTTAAGTAGTGTAAATAAAATAAAATAAATTATTGTAACACAGTTCTCCAAACTGAACTTTGGTGTGAATTTCAATGTTGCAATACTTATGGCCAGTGAGTGTACCATATGAACAGGTGTCAAAAAGCTAAGCACGTTTAGCTTTGTGACATGCACAGAGGATGGCCGTTTAGCTTTGTGACATGTACAGAGGATGGCCGTTTAGCTTTGTGACATGTACAGAGGATGGCCGTTTAGCTTTGTGACATGTACAGAGGATGGCCGTTTAGCTTTGTGACATGTACAGAGGATGGCCGTTTAGCTTTGTGACATGTACAGAGGATGGCCGTTTAGCTTTGTGACATATACAGAGGATGGCCGTTTAGCTTTGTGACATGTACAGAGGATGGCCGTTTAGCTTTGTGACATGTACAGAGGATGACCGTTTAGCATTTAAACGCATTCCTATTAAACGCGTTTATTGTAAACGGTTTTGCATGTGTTTAAATTCTAAACACCATTTTCTGTTGTCTCATACAGGCATTACCTTTCCCTAATAGTAAAGAATCGCATAATATTCTCAACTTAATTCCCTCTACGTTGTTTTCACTGAGAGGCATATTTACGCGTCCAGCAAAATTAAGCAATTCAATTCTTTCCTGCGGGCAAAACTCAAGGGAAAACCTTATTCAATCGTAATTTAAGATGTCGTCTTTATTTCTGCTTAATCAACCCGTAAACCTCGCCAGATCGTCCGGTCGGCTATATTACATGTCGGTAGGCGAGGAGCGCCTGACATGACAAAGTGAAAGGGTCGGCAGCTAATAGCGAGATGGGTCGAGGGGCCAACAGTAAGGAGTTATGGGGTGCACACTTACAGTTAATTGTGAAGATTTACCCAGCAGGGGTGGATTAACATGTAAATGGTACACACTTTTGAAGGGTACTCCATCTTCTCACAGCGTTGTATATAACTTATTTCACTACGTGTAGGGTTGGAATTTGTGAGAGATTATGCTTGTACCATTATGAGACAATACGGACTTGGAAAACGTGATTCGTCAAGACCCTTCTTGTTATGGAAATAAGGGAAACGAGGAAACATTTACAATGCAGGAGGTGGAGACGAAGAAGTTTCGACAAAGCCATGTATTACTTTACAACGATGACAAATAGACTAGACCTACATGCATGAAATGAAACCACTCCCTTGTTAATGTGGGGAATGCTGATTGCCATCAACATGGGTAATTTCTTCACACAACTTAGACACAGAGTGACTATTATTTAACCGATGAAGGTCACTTTTCATCAATACTCTGTATGATCGTATTCTGACCATGCGAAATAAATAGCCTAGATGAATCCATGCAAGTAACACGGTTAGAAAACATTCCTATATAGATAGTTAGACATACCAACCTGTCAAGGACATCACCTTAAACTCTTATTCTGCTTGTCAGGTGACGCACTAAAATGAATAATAAACACACGTTAATATTTTATCACCTTAGGTATTCACTTTGTATGTCTAATAATAATAAACAAGAACAAATATTTGTTGTTCAAACACTAGTTGTATTCAATTTTTAAAAGCTTTTTGATTAAATTCTTTGAAAAAGCGATTCAGTGTGTAAAATATTATCAATAAACCGATCTAGTCTGTCAATCAAACAGTGTGGTTCGGTCAAGAAGGTTATGTGTTTCCATGACAACATAGTTCACATCCAGTAGATGGAACACCAACTGTATGCAGTACTACAATGTACGGAGCGCCTTAAATAATAAAGTTTGTTTTTAGGTTAGATCTGTTTAAGGAAAGGCACTATATTGGTTAGTACTAGATTATCAAATTAACGAATTATTACATAAACAAAATATCATCCTGAGAAATGATTTTGTTTGAAGTGTTTAATCTTAGAGAAAATATATAGGAATTGTTATTTCGAATTGATTGGGAACTTTTTGTAAAGCATGAAAACGTAAAAAAAATAACAAGTAACAGTTTTGGCCAAAAAAGAAGTCTCTGTTTCCTGGTCTCCGCGCGCGTCGCCTCAGACCCGCGCGTCGGCATTTTTAGATTTCTTTATTATTATTTTTTTTGGCTATGAAACGATGTCTAATTGCAGCCAAAATTGCTGGATAGATTGGAATTCTGCCGTGCTGTGTTTTAAACAACTTTTTTTTCACAATAGGGGTATGAACGTTTGCCCGATTTGTGAGGCCTCTTTTGCCACCACACTTTGCGTATGGGAAATTTGGTGTGGTTCCAATAACCGCGTATAGGGCCTACGTGTGTCACGTGGTTGGAAAAAAAATAAGATTCCAAGATTGGCTTTATATTCGTTTTCTCAAAAATGTGAGTTACTATTGCGATGAATCTTTCATAGGCCTGTGTCAGTTTTATGATAGCCTATAGGCCTATTGTTTGAAAACTTGAGAGTTGGAATACAGGTACCGGGTACGTTACTAAATACCAATGTTGCACCTTTCCCTTTTAAAACACTTTGATATGAGTATCCTTCGATTCATACAAAGCATAACATGTGGGTCAGGTGGAGGAGGTGGGGCAAAGGGAGTCATGTGACCCCTTTGTTAACTACATATAGGCCTACGTCAATTTACGATACATTGTGTTCCACCTTTCTGAGACTCTGGAACCGCTCGTTACCCGAGTACACTTCAAAAACTGGGTTGTTTCAAACTACACAAGTGATGGTGTTTACACCATGGAAGAATAAATTACTGGCGTTATTTCAACACCTAACACCAGTGTTTGCATCAGGGCATGAGCTGGAAAGGAGTGATTACTACGGCTCCAGTAAAAATGTTTCATTGGCAAGCACTTGTATTGGAGCTTTATGAAATAGGTGGGCGGGTAATCTTAGAACTGAGTTCTAAAAAGGCCAGAAATCGAGCTGCACAACAAAATGAGTGTGACATATATGATAGCTATATATGGTAGCTTGATAACTATCTCCGATTCCCCAATCAAATATTTCAACAAAACTAAATAAGTCTATACAGATACCAAGTAAAGAAATCAAAAGTTGACTCATAAGGTTGACGTACATCACCACGACCACATGACACCACTTTATATTAGTGAATTGTACAACTTATAAAAAAAAACTCGCCTCACTGAGGTATCTATTTCAAATGAAAAGTCCACTAGCACATCGGATAAAAGTGTAAAGTGATACGGATTATTAACCGACATTGCATCCCTCAGACAGCTGCATGAGATATTCAGTGAAATCTCGTATTTGTAACTAGGGTTCAGTTATTTGATTTTGGTCAACATACAATTTCCGTCACAAAGACTCAGCTGGGAGTCGTGTTTACTACGTGTTGGCGTAATTTTCCCCAGAACGAAAATAGTGGCCGTGTATCGATCATTCTCATTCACTACCAAACACGTCTGAACTTTCTAATGATTTGTCGACACACGATACACATACCAATTTGTGGAGGGTGTCATCGTCTGTTTGCGCTAAGTCCTAGCCAGAGACACTTTAATCTTATTCCTCTTTTTCCTTCAAGGGAAGGATATTACATGTCATAAAACAGGCCAAGAACAATCTCGAGTGTACTTGGTGTCACTTATCTGTGCAACAAGATATCATATATAAAACACTCACCATTAAAGCTATTCACATAATTATACCCTTTCTCAGGGTTCACTGATGCTTTCACCAAACAGTTTAGTTGTATGGTGAACAAAACTGAATAGGCTAGGCTATTTGAAACAACTGCCGTATAGTGTCAATTCAATTCTTACACGGTGTTTACTAGTAACACATAATGTCAACATCAAGTTGGCTAATGTACGTTGTATTTTTCTTATCTTTTTGCAGGTGCTTCAGACGCGCGACACAGTTATTTATCGTCCGTTCATATTTTCCATTGAAACATGTGCGCGCATACGCACCGTTGCAACGGTGCGTAACGCGTTGGTGTCTGTGTCCTTTCTGTAGGCCTATGGTTGTTCCATGAACATTTTTCAAAGTGATATTGTTTTTTCTTCCATTTTATTTCTCAAAACACCAACGTAATGATTAATCATTTTGAGTTTCGTTGCAAGTAAACGGAAAAAGTACCATGTACGATTTGTTTTTAACTGAGAAGTACGATGGGCGGGACTGAAACAAACGCTTTATGGGAGGGATCATGCCGATCGTTACGTCAGCGTGTCTCATGACTAGCAGTGACGGCATTTGTCTTGACTGTTTATCTCTATTTCGCTTTCTGAAGATCTATCTCTGTGTCTAGGCGACTATCTTGATACCTCTAAGCTTCTGTATGGGTATTGGTGTCTGTCTTCGTGCCGTGGTTATCACATGGTGACATGGCCTTACGATCTTGTTTCTGTCTTAAGCACCGTTCTTGAGTACTGTGGACCTGGTCAAAACCTCTCATTTTTAAGATTGAGTCATTGCACGGTAGGCAAAATAGTCAATTCCATCTGGAAGGCTTGGAAATAACAATGCGCAGATTGACGAGAACCAAATTTAATAGCGATTCCCGCAGCAATGTCAAAAAGAAGTCATTGGTACGAACCAGTCCTCGCTACGATTTAACATTTCCTCAAGTACTGGGCGTACATTTTGATCAATGAATAAATAAATAGTGTAAGTGATAGTTGCTAAATAAACAAGTACCCTTAACAATTCAACTAAAATAGGCATAAAATGATTATTAAATTAATTTGATGTTTAACTAAACAATTATTATTGTAGAAGCCAGACGGTACTATCAAGTAATGACAAATCAGCCTTACAAATCCTATTTAAAAAAACACAGATCTTCGTCCGCCCCATCATTCAATCCAAAGTGATTAAACCATGTGTCTTCTCCTGAAAACATGTTATTTACATAATTTGTAAACGACGCCGCTTGAAGCATTTCAACATAATCTTGAATCACACAGGTGCCTTTACATAATATTGTAGTATATGCCACGTTTAGATTGTAAATTGGTATACTGTTCAGCGACAATCTGTCAACATGAGCGACGACTTCAAAATCATTTTTGCAATCTCATCTAGACTTTTACAGTAATCGTCCCATTGAAGTACGTCATCATTATCATCATCGTTGATGTGGTTGCCATTGTCTTTATCTTCATTACCATTGTTCTATATCCATATATATTGTTCTATATTTTTGGGTTTGCATTTAGAGCCACAGTCGGCAAATAAACCACCAAATCAAACCATCGAAGCAGGCGTGTGGTTTATTTATTTATTAAATAATTTATGTATTTGTTTATTTTAATTTTTTAATTTAATTTAATTAATTTATTAATTTATTATAATTTTTTGAGGGGTGGGGGATTTCTCATGCCTACCCCCTAAACATTTCTCACGCCCAAATCCCCCTTCAACACTTCTCACGCATCATCATAATCATCATCATCATCATCATCATCATCATCATCATCATCATCATCATCCCCATCATCCCCACCAGCTGAAGCAGCGTCGTCTTCATCGGCTTCGTCGTCCATCAAAACTGTTGTTTTGCCCACCTGTCTGTCTATAACGCCTGTGGGTGTCGTCATTTTAACCCTCCTCATGCAAGAGGCAACTGTGGAGGCTGTCAATAATTGAATTAAAGAGATGCTGTCATTCTTAATGGTCTTCACCTTGTCGACACATTCGATGTGTACTGCCTTTGCCAGTTGAGTTTCAAAGATATTAAACAAAATGTTTAAAGGGAAAGTACATCATTGTTTATTGGTAACCTATGTTTGTTTCAACCCCTCTAGTTTTCACGAAATACACCTGTTAAAAATTCATCACAATTGGTGAGCAAACGACGGCAAACTTTAATTCGACATAACCAAGGTGAAAGCACAACAAAAATGATTGTTGGATTGTTGATTTTTCACAAAGTATAAGTTTTTAGATACATGTAATACTTTGTTAATTCTAGATAATATTGTACGTTGCATTTGAAAAAAAAAGGTTTTATTTGCATATTTAGGACGTCTACACAATAACTGAATATGTAACCGAGTGCACCAATCAACAGAAGATGTACAAGTATCATGCAAACAAAATTACCTTTAAAAGTAGATTTTGTGTATTTGTTTTCTTCGACTTTTCATGCAAAATGAAATAGTTAGCCTTTGTCCCATTCCATTACCGTCACCGAACCAGAACAGGGTTATTTCAATTTGGAAGGAAGGGATTCTGTATTCATGTTGGCCTCAGATCCGGTTCATTTTCGATTGAATCTGTTTCGGTTCTATTTCGTCTTCCTCAGTAATTCCGGTTAAATTTGAATAACAGAGATCTTTAGGATGCGTTGCTATCTAAGGACCTATGGATGTATTGTGGCGGCTGAAAACAAAAGACAAAACTTCAGCCTTTCGTCTTTGTAACTCACATGTACCATATATATCCAGTGACAATTATTCTATTGTGAGATTAATTGGTCACCTTGGACAACGTGTTTTGTACAGATCTAGCTTGAACTTGAAATGGATTAATACTTAATTTGTAATACTTGCTTGAATGCTCAAGACCTAACTCCCAACGATATGCTGAAGGTAAAACACTTAAAATGTCGCCTCCAGTACTGGTATGTTTTGTATATCTTACAAGATTTTCGTTTTAACTTATGCACTTCCAATAAACTTTGTGAACCGTTTGAAATATTCAAATCGATTACGAGCCAGTATACACTTTTGGTTGAAATGTCTGTAAATTCATCAAGGCCAAAAAGTCTCCGGTTTTCTGCGTATTGGTCGGCTTCAAAATCGGTGACGCGCTGTTGTTTGTTTTTGTTTTGTTTTTGTAAAAAAAAATTATACATGCTAACACGACACGGTTACTGGAAGCAGACCAAATTTCCCATACACAAAGTATGGTGGCTAAGAAAGGCCGCACAAATCGGGCAAACGTTCATACCCCTATGTGAAAAAAAGTTTTTTTTTAAACACAGCGCAGCAGAATCGATCCAGCAATTTTGGCTGCAAAAAAATAAATAAATAAAAATACGGACGCGCGCGCAGACCAGAAACAGGAGACTTTTTTTGCCTAAACCAAACTGAAGTTTCAGCTTAATTCATTGTGACAGTTAACATGAAAAGAGTGAAAAAACGTACAGATTGTTCTAACTTGGAATGATCGTCTCATGAAGTCTAAAATTCAATTTTATTAAACATTTTACCATTGTAAAAGGAGCTTGCGTAGCTTCACCTCCTAGAACCCCACTGGGGGAATTACTCCCAAGCTAAGCTATAGCTGCTTACCCCCACACTGTAAACAAAATTCTGTCAATTTACATCAAAAGTGATGGCAGCAGCATCGCCAGACACTTTTGATGTAAAAATACAGATGTTTTTTTTTTTTAAGCTAACGCCCCAATTTGCTTTTATAGTTTACAAAAATCTGTAAAATAATTTTACATCCATATGTTAAAAATACAGGCAATTTGTTATTTGAAATCCAAGAAAAATGTAATTTTTACATTTAAAGTGTTGTGAAAATAAACAACATACTGTTTCTGTGAAATTTTCTCTGTAAAAATACAGATGTTTTTTTAGAGTGCACGGTACAATGCTCGCACGGTACAATACATGAAGTGCTCGTCCACTACCCATAAATTAACCAAACCGACCCCCATATGCTCCTGTACTAATCATCCAGCCTTTTGAGTGGATTTTAATGGTTATTGTGAGTTGTGGGTCTCCATACCTTCTTCTATACTGTTCTCATTTATGCGTATAGTTTGATTGGAATTGCCGTTGAACTGTAAAATGAAAACGTTTGTTGTTTCGCGCCGAGCGTGATCTTGCAATGGTATTCGGAATTACGGACATTCCGAACAGATTTGTACCGGAGGGTGGAAATTGTTTTGCTGGAGGAATGAATAACAACTCGCATGGCTTTACTTCAAATGTTATAATGTCAATGCATCTGCATAAATAAAGATTAACCTAAACTCCTCATCTGAAACATGTGTAAATGATAAAATAAATACCTTTAAAATAATAATAATAATCGCTTTGGGCCCACTAACCAAAAGCATTAATTACACACTTAGTATATATATAATGGCCTGTAACGTTCGGACCCAAACATGATCCTTATTAAAGACGAAATGGGCCAAATAAAAGCAACAGATTGTTTATCAATTTGCTAGATAATTAGCATTTTGACTTGATCCTGTTGAGTATTACACAGGTCCCTGTGCCTATACGAAGTCAACATGTTAACTCGCCTTGTTGTAGGACAGATAAGAAATCATTATGGGAAGGGTTATTGTATTAGCATGGTACTGTATCCTCAAACCATTCCATATTATTATACCTCTCCACTGTATGCAATTCCATTCTTGTAGGTCTTTTCGTATTACAACAAACCATTCGTTAGGTATACGTGTCATGTTCAGATTGGCGTGTCAGACCCTACAGTATAAAAAGCCATGTAACTCTAGCAGTCATAATAGACCCAATCTATATACTGCTGTAACATTCCATTTACTACAAACTATTACTGTTTTCAGACAAAGAATCAGATAAGTCATACAGAATGTAGCAGACGCTTTTACTCAAAGCGTAAGAAGCAGATTTAGAGATATAACGTGAATATATCTCACATGTTTACAAAAGAGCCCCAAAGGTCAAACTGCACCGGGCACAAAATGTACACTGGTCTATGACAAGAAACCATCAAATGTACACTGGTCTATGACAAGAAACCATAACATCTGATAATTTGAGATACCAGCAGAAAAATTCTTAATTTGATTTGTTTTTAATAAGGCACTAACATAATATCTTAAATCTTATTCATCTGAAAAAAAGAAGATTTTATGTGGAGAAAAACAAAATGTACAAACTCTGCATACAAATACACACACTTTTGCCCAGCGGGAAATCACCCTGGTACTCTAAAGGTCACGCAATGTGTAAAAAAGTCACATGGTCTATAGGCCTTGTAGGTGTATTTGCACCATACAAAGCTTCAAATCCTACTTACCTACAGGCCTCTATTAGCAATTACTTGTTTTATTGTATTCATACGACTCAATGAATCCTCCAAATAAAATGTTTGAACTTAACACGCCCGATATGTCAAAAGCACTTTTCAATTATTTTCAAGCGCGTATGTTTCTTACAATGCTCTGGGGCAATGTCGATACCGTTACATTTAGCTTCCGGTTTTCTGTAGGAAGTTGATTCCCAAAATTCACAGACATGTTCCAATACCGCCGAGAGCTACAAGGGGGGTAATTGTCCCATCAGGTTGTTCTAGTCTGAACCCCCTTCGGTTCACCATAATGATTGAGCTTTCCATATTCAGTCGGCAAAGGTTACCTGCACTGTTGATATTATTCGACTGTGATATTTAATCCTCTTTGTATTGAGAATGCATTACCCATAATTTTGACTATTTCACATATGATTACCAGCAATTTTATTTGTATCTTAAAATTACTATTTTACTAACATTACTAAAATAATTTTAAATTTCAAATTTTACAAAAAGCCTCGCCGGAGGAATGTTTTCATCTTTAAGCTTTCTTTACTGTTACACCATTTTGTTTTAGGCCTTTCTTTTAATTTAAACTATTTGGTTTTCCTTATTTCTGGAAAATGTTCAATCTTTGCCGAAAGAGCCGGTAAAATAGTGCAATAAATGGGCGATCGTAGAGGCATCGCCCATGTTTTTCATCGGAACATTGTTTGTCCTTGTAATAATAATAATAATGTGTGGATTTATATAGCGCACGTATCCACCAACTAAGTGGTGCTCAAGGCGCATTATATTATTATCCCTGCTCATAAGGCTCATAAGGCTCATAAATCATTCCTGAAACCATCTCAGCTCCCTGGGGAGTATACAGCTCAATTGCTGCCATTTCTAGCGCATATAGAGCAAACCAACTCTGCCTTCACAGGTACCCATTTAACCCCTGGGTGGAGAGAAGCAATTATGATTAAGTGTCTTGCTCAAGGACACAAGTGTCACCTGCTGTGATTCGAACCCACATTATGTTGCTAACACCAGAACTTGAATCCGGTAAGCTAGACCGCTCGGCCACGACACCCCATTGTAGAATGGAAAACAAACATACTTCGTGAGTGTTCGTGTGTCCCCAAAGGGTGAATTTGCCCATTTATTTTTGCCCTTTTTTCAACAAAAATGGCCCAATTTTTTATTTTGTTTTAAGCGAAATACGAACTGTTATTCCCTAATTAATATATATTTCCGCAGACAATAACAAAATAAATTATATGGAAATTAAATTCCCGGTGTGGAATTTGAACCTCTCTCCCTCTTGTCGAGCGCCGGTAGGCCTATGACAACCGTTATATCGCCAGTTTGAATCCCGAATTATCGATTTTTGTTTTAATAAATGAGTTAATACATTTCATAAGCCCAAAGTATATTGTACGTCCCAGTATGTGTTTTCCTTGCATTCCCATTGTATATTTTGAAAGAAAGAGAGTCATGTTTTTACAACCATTTTGTTTTTTCACGATGAGGTTCGTGGGTTATGAAAGCGAAGACTGTTTTGTTAACGACTATACAGAGATGCGTATGTTTATAAAGCCATAACAGATCAACATCTGCAAGTTATCTGCGTACAATGTTACCCAATCCTCATCTCTTCTCCTGAAAATCAGCACAATTGGAAATGAGTTCGAAGTAAATCAAAGTCGTGTTGTCGTGGGCCTGTTCAATAATTACTACTTCTTAACGAACGTATTCGTGGAAAACCTAGTGTGAAGAATTATACGAATTGGGAAATCAGTTGCCTCTATAAAATAGTAAAAGCCCACAAAACCCTTTAGATTTGTTAATATACCTTTGAAGTAAACTGAATGCATAGGCCTAACCAATAATAAGGCAGAAATATCAACAAACTCTTGTTATTTAATTAATACTATGAGAGTTAAAGGGGCAATAATTGTCACGATCAACAGAGCATGGAATCAGAGTGCTAGTTTTAGATTAACTCAGTGACTGAGTAATTTTCAGTCACTGTATTCATTTTAAATTAGGACACTGATTCCATGCCCTGTTGAAAGTCTGCTCTGATCATGACGACATACTGTCCCTTTAACATTGATAAATTCCTACTTCACCGAAGATCGACTGCGGTAAGGTGAGGCGATCCAACCTCAGGAGCATGGAATGCATCAGGAAATTTAGCTGCCTGACATATTCATGCGGATTTGACATTTCCACATCTATTGACTCTCACAAGACAATTTAACAAAATCATTCCAGCAGACGACGCTCACCATGAATTCAATGAATTCAAATTTCCCGTGAAACGTACTTCCTTAGCAATGTAAGGACTTGTATTATTTCTCTCGGTTCTTAGAAGGATAAAGTTTCATTGTGGTTAATTTACCAAAGTCATTTTGTCAACAAATCAAGCATCAGTGGAATATGAACCTTTGCATAATTATTGGAAGAACATTAAGAGGAAGTTTGCTGTAAATTCATGTAATAATCTCAAATGAGATTGGCAGTGTGTTCGTTCTGAGAACCACTGGTCCTTCTCAGAACCACTGCATTATTATATAGTATAACAACTCATTACAGAAATAACATGGTGCTACCGCAATTTCTCTCTTACAAATCAAGAACTACTGTCAGATGATACTATTTTGATGGAATTCTTAAGTCTGCACTAGGAAGCAGGAGGTCATGGGTCCGAGTCCCGCCCAAGTTGCTTTTGGAGGTTTTTTCCCCCACAATCACTCGGAAAACACTGAGTTCTACTGCATGCTTCATTTCATGGTTGAAGAAATCATTAAAATAGGGTTGCTGATTTAGGCATAATATTGTTTTATTTTTCTTACAATTTCTGAAATTATTCAATGCAAGAAAAAATAATGAAAAATGTACTTATGTAGTTTATACAGTACTTTTCTTAATACATTAATTGAACTCAGATAATTGCATTAGTGGGACTATAGATATGACCCAATTAAAGAAATACAAAACATAGGCGAAAAGGCGGATTTCATTGAAATAAAAAGAAAACAGCAGACTGTCTCTGAAGGAATTAGGTTCTTAAAGCTGTGTGCAGCCATTCTCGACACGTACCGGTCACCATATAGCTTTATTCCCCAGTCTGAGCCATGCTAATCTTCGAAAGCTCCAGCCTTTCAGCCTCTGTAGCTGAATATCAATTGTGCTTCAGCATCGGGTTCAGTACCGGTATATAACGAACTAGTTTGGGGGTACTGGCAAGTCAATGTTGAATGTTGTATACCCAATTTGTTTTTAAATTATACACCCGGAAATTGTTCTGCAGGGGCTGTTGTACGGTTGTATACGGCATACAATGGTAGCTCCGTTCTATTCCTGATGAGCGAGTTATCTCGGCGCCACTTTATACGAAAAGACAGAATGGTCAATGATGTAGTAGTTAATGCGGAAATAGATGTCCGTGCAGGCATGGTGTGAGTCAGTCTCCAGGATGCCTGACTGATTTCATCAATATTTTTGTCAATAGTACACCAACCACATACACACACCCGGTCATGTACCCATCATACCCCATCCTCACACCCCTGTGTGTTACATACCCCATCCTCACACCTGGCCATGTACCCATCATACCCTATCCTCAAACCCCTGTGTGTTACATACCCGATGTGGACAAAGTTCTTTTGTTCTCGTGTAGTTGAAAAACACATCCTTCAAACCATTGCCATTCGCACTGAAGATTCTTTTTGGAGCGGATTTTGTCTCAGTCTTTCCCTTGAATAATTTAGGCCTACTCCGTTTTGCGACGGATAACAACATAGGCTATAATAAAATGCTTCCTTTTGGAGAAAATTGAGATTTTCTAATTCGTGAAAACCTTGTGTGGACGTGTAAGTCCACATAACGCTCAAGAACCTACATTGTGTGGACATCTTTTGTTCTCAGGTCCACATAATGCTTTAAAATACTCACCTTTATACCCACACAATCCGAATCACCGCTACTCGTATATTCGGTTATGTAAATATAGTATGATTTCACATAGAAACTTGGCTATTTCCTTTATACAATCACTGCTGCCAAAATGTTTAAATAATTTTAATGATTACCTAGTGTACAAATAAGCTGTGTAATGCTCTATGGGGTATTTATTTGGACTGTTATCTTGCCCCTAAAGGAATAGCCTGTTATAAATTGTGTCAATAATTTGTTAGTCTTAAGTCATGAGAACTGTATACATGTAGATACAACAACAAGAATGATTGGACAACACCACCATTAATTAATCACCCACTGGTCACTCCTCATTTTACTTAAACACAGTTAGATGACCAAAATAGTCGTTATTTTACGGAGCCCCTAAGGGGACAGGTAAAAAAAAATCGGGAAGGTAAAAAAAAAAGGGGGGAAATATATTTCGTTCCCTCGAAATAACATTTCGTTCCCTCGAATTCATTTCGTTCCCTCGAAATATTATTTCGTTCACTCGAAATATTATTTCGTTCCCTCGAAATCATTTCGTTCCCTCGAAATAATATTTCGTTCCCTCGAAATAATATTTCGTTACCTCGAAATAATTGAGCTGTACGGAATCCTTGATATGCCATTTAATTTATTGGGATATGAAAATTATTTCCGAGGTCGCCGTAGCACTGGGAGCCCCTTAAGGGACAGATGGAAACAAATAAATAAAATTATTTCGAGGTAACGAAATATTATTTCGAGGGAACGAAATATTATTTCGAGGGAACGAAATGATTTCGAGGGAACGAAATGATTTCGTGGGAACGAAATAATTTATTTCGTTCCCTCGAAATAATTTATTTCATTCCCACGAAATGTTATTTCGAGGGAACGAAATGTTATTTCGAGGGAACGAAATGTTATTTCGAGGCAACGAAATGTTATTTCGAGGGAACGAAATGTTATTTCGAGGGAACGAAATGTTATTTCGAGGCAACGAAATGTTATTTCGAGGCAACGAAATGATTTCGAGGGAACGAAATAATATTTCGAGTGAACGAAATAATATTTCGAGGGAACGAAATGAATTCGAGGGAACGAAATGTTATTTCGAGGGAACGAAATATTAATTCGAGGGAACGAAATACATTCCCCCCCCCCTTTTTTTTACCTTCCCGATTTTTTTTTTACCTGTCCCCTTAGGGGCTCCGTATTATTTGGCCAAATATGATTAGATTAATGTCACTGAAGAACTTCTCCATAACATCAATGATTATTTCAATGAATTATGCATAATTAGGCCTATCTAAAATGTCTCTTAGCGGCAGTAAGTTCCAAAAGCCCTATGCCCAAGATTTTATACAAACAAGTATAACTTATTTCAGTTTGTGGATATTACCCGATATAATACACAATGTTCATAAATAGTATTGTATACTGATCTAGATTAAGAGCCTCACTACCGCCAGATAGCCAATATATACGTACGGCTGCCATCTTTCGCCGGCGGTGCCGCTGAGCCCAGTTATCCAGTTATGCTTGGCTTATAACTTGATTTGGATTCAGTTGAGACAGCTGATTAATGAACGTGAGATGACTAATATCAACAGGAGAGACTGCGTGGTAGCTGCTCTTTGTAGCCAAGAAAAATAAAACCATAGAAGCTCAGTCTCTGTGCAAACTCCTTAATTAACACTTGTATAGCACCTGTCCTACCAGTGGCAGTCATCATGGCACAACGCCTCTACCCCCTCCCCTGGAAACTGTACTCCAAACGTACCCCACATGAATGGCTCCCTTTGTAATCCTTGAAATGTTTTTAATACGGAAACACCCTTATCTATTTTTCAGTTTGAGTAACGAGACAACGCACTCATCCCATGGATCTCCCAGCCATGAGAGCAATAACAACAAAACCAACATCAGTAAAACACAGCCTGATACCAACCCAAACAGTAAGACTTCAGACCAAGACTGTGTGAAGACCAGCGTCAGTCAGTCGCATCCTAGTACGGACTTCAGACAGCCGGAGTATTCTTCAAGCGCTAGGTTGTACAAGCTGTCTGTAAGCGGTACGCAAGTAGCAGAGTCAACCAGGATTTTAAACGGACTTCTAAGTCATTACGACACGAGGATCAGGCCGAATTTTGGAGGTAGGTTTTAGATTGTAGTCTTTGTTCCACATAGGAAGCTTTGACCACCACAATCACCACCACCATCACAATCACCACCACAACCACCACCACCACCACTACCACCACCACCATCATCACCACAATTACCACTACCATTACCATCACCACCATCACCACCATTACCACCATCACCATCACCACCAACACCACCATCATCACCACAATCAACACTACCATCACCATCACCACCATCACCATCACCATCACCACCACCGCAATCACCATCACCTTCACTACCATCCCCACCACCATCACCACCACCATCACAAACACCACCATCACCACCACCATCACCACCATCACAGTCACCACTATAACCACCACCACCACCACCACTACCATCACCACCATCACCACCACCATCATCACCACCACCAATCACAATCACCACTACCATCACCATCACCATCAACACCATCAACATGGCCGGCTGTCCTAATGGAGACACAATGTTACATACCAGGCCGGCTGGCTGGGGTTGAATCCAGGGTCCCTAAGGGGACACAATATCAGGCCGATGGCTGGGATTGGATCCAGGGTCCTTATGGGGACACAATTTCAGGCCAGCTTGCCGGGGTTGGAACCAGGGTCCTAATTGAGACGCAATGTTACATACACACTAAAAACTAAAGGTGCAAAAAAGGTGCAGACCCACTAAAAAAGGTACAAAGGTGCACCTTTCTCTAAAAAAAGGTGCAAAGTTCATTTTTGTATGAAAAAGGTGCAACTTTGCACCTCTTTGAAGATACACGAAAATGGAGTGAAGTTGAAGGTGCAAAACTGCACCTTTTGGAAATAGTTTCTGTGCATATTTGCGTTACATATATTTTTTGCGTTACATATACATGGGGTGCAAACTTGCACCCCATTTTTGGGGTGCAAATATGCACCCTAAAGGGTGCTCGTGGTGTTGCATTTGTTAGCACCCCAAAAGGTGGACATTTGCACCTTTATTTTTTAGTGTGTACCAGGCCGGCTGGCTGGGGTTGGATCCAGGGGCCTTAATATGGGGACACTATATCAGGCCAGCTGGCTGGGGTTGGATCCAGGGTCCTTATGGGGACACAATAGCAGGCCGCCTGGCTGGGGTTGGATCCACGGTCCTTATGGGGACACAATAGCAGTCTGCCTGGCTGGGGTTGGATCCAGGGTCCTTATGGGGACACAATATCAGGCCAGCTGGCTGGGGTTGGATCCAGGGTCCTAATAGGAACACAATTTTATATCAGGCCAGCTGGCCGGGGTTGGATCCAGGGTCCTGATGTCGCGTTGCTTTATCAGATTTTTTTCTTATTTTCCTTCTTTTTATATGCTTTTTAATATATTAACTTTCCTTGCAATTTCAATTGCAGGTAGACCCAAAAGATTTCATTTTTTCCTGAGATGTCTAGAATAATTGTCAAAGCATATGCTGGCCGATATTCGTTGTATATTCGCAGTACATAGTGCCCACTTGATACTTCCGTTCGTCACCTTCAATTTATACGTATTTTTAATCTTCTTGTATGAAACGAGGTCCCATACTGCAGGATGAGACATCTGACTCGCATCGCTGTGAGATTGAACCAGCATTTCCTGTCTCGGCAAGGACATATAGCCTAGCCTAAAATCCATCTTACTAAAACCTTGGTGAAATACACCGGACGGTAATACTGTGGTGATCCTGTCCCGAAGAAACATGTCCCTAGACCATCCCTCAAGCTATTCTCACCTCCTCGTCATTTTGACTCAGAGTGTATATAGCGTTGGGACAAGTGCTGTACGTTCTGGTTTAGTTGTTGGCTTGTTTAGTTACACCGCTTCAGGTATGTTAGACACATTCTGAAAACCTGAGAATGACTCCGTCATGCGAGTAAATATTGCATTTTTAAAGGGAGCTGCGGTCTTAATAATCGCGTGAACATAACAAGTGAATAATTCCATGTCCTGGCTTGTCTGCTGGGAAACCTTGCTGCTAATAGACCTTATGCATATGATGTCACAAACTGAATATCGCCCTCTATCAGAGGCTAGAGAAGGTCACTCATTGGTTCATGTATGCGCGGCTGTGCGTATACGCACGCACAGCGCGCATACATGAACCAATGAGTGGCCTTCTATAGCCTCTGATAGAGGGCGACCTTCCGTTTGCGACGTCATATGCATAAGGTCTATTACTGCTTGCTTGCTCATTTTGCTGTGAGCCCGCCTTATATACAGTTCCGTGAATTCAAATGAATCAAAAAGCATTTCGGATGTTTACACCTGAAACTTTCGATTGAACATTATGATCTTCAACAACACTGTCATGCGCATTAAAGAAAATTTTGCATATTGTTCCATGGTTTTTAAAACATCAGTTCAAAAGAAAGTATACAGCTCAACTATCCGCTCCTTTTGATTTTCGAAGTATTAGAGAAGTATCCTCATGTTAAATACCATAACTGACTTAATAATAATAATAATAGTAATAATAATAATAATAATAATAATAATAACTAGAGATTCAGAGTTTGTCTCGACACAAACTCTAGGTGTTCGGGAGGATGTAAGGTCACATTGGGGTCAACTTTGTTTAAATATTTTGTGACAATTAACGATCTGTACAATGCTGCAAATTTTTTTAATTTACCTCTTGTGGTTGCTGAGATATGATCTTTTTAAATATTAAGCTTTGACTTCCGGTTTGGACAGGAAGTAAGGTCAAATTGGGGTCATCTTTTTGTAAATATATTTTGACAATTAGCGATCTGTACAATGGTACAAAATTTGTGAATTTACCTCTTGTGGTTGTTGAGATGATTTTTTAAAATATTAAACCTTGACTTCCGGTTTGGACAGGAAGTAAGGTCAAATTGGGGTCATCTTTTTGTAAATATCTTTTGACAATTAACGGTCTGTACAATGGTATAAAAATTGTGAATTTACCTGTTTTGGTTGTTGAGATATGATTTTTTAAATATAAAATTTTGACTTCCGGTTTGGACAGGATGTAAGGTCAAATTGGGGTCACCTTTGTGTAAATATTTTTCGACAATTCACGATCTGTACAATGGTACAAAAATTGTGAATTTACCTCTTGTGGTTGTTGAGATATGATAGTTTTTAATATTAAACTTTGACTTCCGGTTTGGACAGGAAGTAAAGGTCAAATTGGGGTCATGTTTTTAAAAATATTTTTGACAATTAACAATCTGTACAATGGTGCAAAAACTCTGAATTTACCTCTTGTGGTTGTTGAGATATGATTTTTTTTAATGTTAAACTTTGACTTCCGGTTTGGACAGGAAGTAAGG
Organism: Zoroaster sp. YZ-2022; assembly: GCA_029582265.1. Taxonomy (NCBI): domain Eukaryota; kingdom Metazoa; phylum Echinodermata; class Asteroidea; order Forcipulatida; family Zoroasteridae; genus Zoroaster; species Zoroaster sp. YZ-2022. The sequence continues at coordinate 10,341,770 of CM055822.1, forward strand.
TCAAATTGGGGTCATGTTTTTGTAAATATTTTTCGACAATTAACAATCTATACAATGGTGCAAAAAATTTCAATTTACCTGTTGTGGTTGTTGAGATATGATTTTTTTAAATATTAAACTTTGGCTTCCGGTTTGGACAGGAAGTAAGGTCAAATTGGGGTCACTCACAACTCGAGTTTCATCTACTTGTTAAAGCAGGACGTCAACGGAATATATTACAGTGTTTTGATGCTGTTAGGCTTACAAGAAGTGTGTAATGATTACTTCTATATGATTAAAATTCAAATAAAGTAATTTCTTAATGTAAAAAAAATTCATTTTGATCAGCATTTCACTATCTAGAAAAGTCGTGTTTCATAAAAGCCCGAACTCATGAATAATTCATATCGTAGTTGTGACGTACAATCAAGGACTGGCATTCGCTGCTTATGCCCCAGATAGTACGTCACACTTACGCTGGTTTACGTGGCCGCTGGTATTTCACCGTTCATTTCTATGGGCCTTTGCTGGGAACCATGAAAGCGCGCAGCCAACGGCGAGAAAAAACCACTCGCTCAGAAATCTAAGAAGGGGGGCTATTTTTTACAATCAAAATTAAACAAAATAACGGGGAATAAAACCATCGTACTGATAATGAAATAATAACTAAACACAACATAAACAAGACTCAGGAGACGATTTAGTGTACGAGCTCTCGTTGAAGTCCATCTTTAAGTTCTAAGTACATGCCAAGTTTCAAGTTCATGTGAAGTTTGCAAGTATGTGTTTTTTTGTGGACAGACGTCGGGGAGAAGAAGAAGAAGAAGAAGAAGAAGTAAAAACTAGAGATTGGTGTTTGTATTGACAAACACTAGGTGTTCGGGACGCGTAAAGGTCAAATTGAGGTCAACTTTGTTTAAATATTTTTTGACAATTAACGATCTGTACAATGGTACAAAAATTGTCAATTTACCTCTTGTGGTTGTTGAGATATGATTTTTTAAAATATTAAACTTTGACTTCCGGTTTGGACAGGAAGTAATGTCAAATTGGGGTCATCTTTTTGTAAATATTTTTTGACAATTAACGATCTGTATTGTGAATTTACCTTTTGTGGTTGTTGAGATATGATTGTTTTAAAATATTAAATTTTGACTTCCGGTTTGGACAGGAAGTAAGGTCAAATTGGGGTCACCTTTGTGTAAATATTTTTCGACAATTAACAATCTATACAATAGTGCAAAAAATCTGAATTTACCCCCTTGCGGTTGTTGAGATATGATTTTTTTAAATACTAAACTTTGACTTCCGGTTTGGACAGGAAGTAAAGGTCAAATTGGGGTCAACTTTTTGTAAATATTTTTTGACAATATTAACGATCTGTACAATGGTGAAAGAATTGTGAATTTATCTCTTGTGGTTGTTGAGATATGATTTTTTTATATATTAAACTTTGACTTCCGGTATGGACAGGAAGTAAGGTCAAATTGGGGTCAACTTTTTGTAAATATTTTTTGACAATTAACGACCTGTACAATGGTACAAAAATTGTGAATTTATCTCTTGTGGTTGTTGAGATATGATTGTTTTAACTATTAAACTTTGACTTCCGGTTTGGACAGGAAGTAAGGTCAAATTGGGGTCACTCACAACTCGTGTTTCATCTACTTGTTAAGTTCTAAGTACATGCCAAGTTTCAAGTTCATGTGAATTTTGCAAGTATGTGTTTGTTACCGGACAGTCGCGGGGGAGAAGAAGAAGAAGAAGAAGTAAAACTAGAGATTCGAGTTTGTTTACACAAACTCTAGGTGTTCGGGAGGAGGTAAAGGTCAAATTGGGGTCACCTTTGTGTAAAATTGTTTTGACAAATAACGATCTGTACAATGGTGCAAATATTGTGAATTTACCTGTTGTGGAAGATTTTGTTTTAAATATTAAACTTTGACTTCCGATTTAAACAGGAAGTAAAGGTCAAATTGGGGTTAACTTTGTGTAAAATTGTTTTGACAATTAACGATCTGTACAATGGTACAAAAATTGTGAATTTACCTCTTGTGGTTGTTGAGATATGATTTTTTTAAATATTAAACTTTGACTTCCGGTTTGGACAGGAAGTAAGGTCAAATTGGGGTCACCTTTTTGTAAATATTTTTCGACAATTAACAATCTGTATAATGGTACAAAAATTGTGAATTTACCTCTTGTGGTTGTTGAGATATTATTTTTTTTAAATATTAAACTTTGACTTCCGGTTTAGACAGGAAGTAAGGTCAAATCGGGGTCACTCACAACTGGAGTCTCATCTACTTAAGTTCTAAGTACATGCCAAGTTTCAAGTTCATGTGAAGTTTGCAAGTATGTTTTTGTTTGCGGACAAGATGGGGGAGAAGAAGAAGAAGTAAAAAAAAAAACAAAAAAAAAACGAACAAAACAAGAGGTGTTTCGGGCATATACCCGAACACCTAAGAAGAAGAAGAAGTAAAAAAAAAAAAAAAAAAACCGAACAAAAACAATAGGTGTTTCGGGCACAAACCCGAACACTTAATGATGCACATTTACAAAATGTTGTCGGACGTAAACTTTTTACTCTATGCACGTGTTCAGCTTTTTTCATATTTTACTCATGACTTAGACCCCGAATTGATCTGAATCTTTCACTGGTTTAAAACATAACTGATGTTGTACACTGTAAAAACGTTATTTACCACAACTGTTCACATATTTTGGTAACTAATTATTCAACATTGGGCAAAGGTAAACCAACTGTGTAACCTGTTTATATGTTGACCAGTGTTGGGCAAGATATCAACCATTTACAGTGTACCTCCCTTCCGTTACGATCAACAGGGCATGAAATCACAGTGCTAGTTTTAGATTAACTCAGTGACTGAAAAATAATATCTCCACATTATTTAAGGTCACATTACCTTATAGCTGCTGTATATGAGCCAGTAATTTTCAGTCACACGTGTTCATCTTAAATGAAAACACCGATTCCAAGCCCTGATGAAAGTCTGCTCTGATCGTGACGATATTGTCCCTTTTAAGGTAACATTGAGGGCATTTCGTTTTGTTAATAACAATAGTGCAGGGATGAGGTTTTCCAATCCATCCGATAACGCCCCCTGTACTATTTTGGACTGAATTACGGTCTATTATTTCGTTTTTTGGGCCAGATTAATCATCTATAAATGGATAAAAATAAATAAAAGGTATCGTTTCATGAAGATACTTATAATCAGACACTGGAAGCAAGTAATTTATAAGAAAATGTGGGTTGACTACGTATCATCGCTGTTCCAAAAAGGTTTCACTGCGCCGAACAAGATATATCGCCCGTGTTTTGGATCAAGAGACCCTAAAAATATAGAATTTAAAAAGCGAACGAATTTTGAAAGATAATATCGTTATTAAACATTATGAAATTAGGATGTTGGAAACTATAAATAAAAGCGATATTTAAAACGCGATTGATTCTGATTGACAGCCACGCTGGCCAATCGGAAGACTGCACACACCCTCGTGCAAGCTGAGGATTAAAACAGTGGGCCAGCATTTTATTAATTTGAGTTTTTATTTTACTGGTACTAATCCTTGACATATTTTTGTGTTCAATGTCTCATATAAAAGCCTATAACTTCCTTAACCCCAGCAAAATAGCAATTCAACATTTATATTGATTTTTACCGTCAAATCGGCCCAAACACGGGCAATACATCTTTAACAAAAGTAACTTTTTTACCGGTACCCTTTTAGATAAAAAAACAAATCGGTTGCCAGAAGAAGTCATTCCAGCCGAGCTTGCAATATCCATAAAATAAACCATCACCATAAATGTTTTAATTTCTTAAGAAACTTGATACGATTCTGATCAAACAGTTAATCGTTGATCTCAGGTGGTGAATTTAAAACGTAAAATTAATCAAGCAAAGCATGGTGGCATTGCTACCGGCATCATCATCCCAAGGATCAAACCCTTGCGTTTAGTTACTGCATGCTTCTAGGCAGTATTCGATGTGGCAATTTTCTTCCAATTCTGATCAAAACAAAGTATTGTATTTCCAGCTAATTCGCTCAAAATAAGGCCTTCCTTTTTGATGAATTTGTGTGGAATTTGATCTTCGAATTATTCATTATTTGCCCATCTAATTGGCATAGTAAGGGATTTTTAGCCTAAACCAACAATTAAAGTTGGATTCGGGAAGTTTGTCATTATAACGTATTGTAAATTTATATGGTTGATACTTTAATGACACGTGATAACACATAGGCCTACGACGATTTGCAAATTCTGAGATTTTGAAAACAGATCGGGGAATGCTGCTAATGTTAACCAACGCCACCTGATATATGTATCAGATACATATATCCAACACATAGAACTATGCATCAATTAAAAGTTTCAAATATTTGTCCGGTATTTCTTCCTTGAAAGAAACAAATATTATGAATTTTGTCAAATGACTCTCAATTCCTTGACCGATATGAGTCCCATCCACGGCTACGAATTAAAGCGTCATTTTGAAGTAGAGGGTAAATAGAAAGAGGTATATTAGTTCTTCCTTGAAATCCAGAGTTATTTAAGGCACGTTTCTGTAGAGGGTTTGTGACATTGATATTGGGTGTACATCCAAGACGTTCCCGTACCAATTGCAGGTGACCCTCTCTATCCAAGATTAAATGGCAATCTGCATGCTTAGGGTTGCATTATGTCTTGTATGTAACCTGATCTCAGACACTATAGACGAGATCAGTAATATAGACCTTTATCGTGGTGCAGCCATGTTGTTTTTCTTCCATTCAAATCAATGTAACCAAACCGAGGCTTGAAGGAAAAATAACCTGGCACCTTGTTATGAAATAAGAATTAGAATTGTCATTGTTATCTCTCTCTCTCTCTCTCTCTCTCTCTCTCTCTCTCTCTCTCTCTCTCTCTCTCTCTCTCTCTCTCTCTCTCTCTCTCTATTCCGATGGTACAGTTTGTGATGTTTTTGAATAGAAATTTGAATATATACCTAGATTACCGATAACTATTGTTGTCTATTTCATACGGCGTGATAATCCTTAAAATCAAAAGGTGAAAGCTTTGGAGAAATATTATCTGCGACAGCGCGCGTTGTGAGTTCATTGCTTGCTTGACTGGGGATATGATCTCTGGAGCAAAGCTTAAAAGATTACAGATAAAGATGGTGATGATTGTATTGCAAATCTCTCATTCCTTCTTAATCATTCAAGAGGCATTCATACTTTCTTGGAATGTTTTATTATGAAGAGTTGACGTATACGTATGGGGTACACGATCACATTACAACTCGCGGAAAATAAAATTAAAATTGTCTATGTATTTTGCATTGGCACGTATGGGGTTTGATTCATACCAATAGTTTATGTTCTACATGCGTCGTGGAATCCCTTATTAAGGCGTTTGTGTGAATGCGCACTTGATTGCCATGAACGTGCTTAATTGCTGGATTAACCTATTACCAGGTTTTCATGAAGGCATACACTATCGATTAACGCTTTGGCGTGTCATTCCAATAGTTGCGTTTGTCAACCCAACCCACATAGGGAACATGGAAGCTATCACTAAAACGTGATTTCGGTGCAAGCGTTGGCATCCATCTATCTCGAGACTGCGCAGAAACAAAAGCCTTCTTTGTGTAAAAAGATTCCAAATGACCACAAGTCTATTAGAAAACAATAGACCTACCGGTGTGAATGACAGTAATTGTGTTTACAGATTCTTACAGGTAGTGCTTCGTGCTTCGACAAAATGTCATCGTTTTATAGACTCACTGCTCTTCAAACATTATGGGAAAGTCCACGAGAGGGTTGCTCAAACAAACGTCTATGCTTATTTATTTTCCCGAGCAAAACAGTTGACAGCTTTGGCTTGCAAGACGAGGGTTAAGCAACATTTACAACGGCAACTTTTTGCTCAAAGTGTTTTCTGAAAAAAAGTGTGCAAGATTGATCACACTTTTCTCATGATTTGGACTTCGCATTGAGCTGTAGTTTTCACGGAGTAATTGGTTGTTTAGTTTATATCTTGATTCAAACAAAGTAAACATACTCATAGAAGCAGTTTTTTCGCATTTACCAATGTTGTACCTTCCCTGGATTGCTTGTATATTTAAACTGTCATAATAATTTATGAATGATGGAGACATCATGATATAAATTGAGTTTCAACTTATTTAGTGCAGTGTTGTCCTTTCGTCATAGACAAACATTATGAAGCAGGTGGCCAGTACATCTGTGATGGATGGACCTCTTTCAATCCCAGTTCGTAAATGTACCGTGAATGTATCACGAGAAATATATAGGCCTAGGCAAGAAGGATTTTTGGCGCGCTTTTAGCCTATTTAATCATATAGAAAAACCGCTCTTCTTATTATCTTCTTAAATGTATCACGAGAAATATATATGCCTAGGCAAGAAGGATTTTTGGCGCGCTTTTAGCCTATTTAATCATATAGAAAAACCGCTCTTCTTATTATCTTCTTAAATGTATCACGAGAAATATATAGGCCTAGGCAAGAAGGATTTTTGGCGCGCTTTTAGCCTATTTAATCATATAGAAAAACCGCTCTTCTTAAATCGACAATGTCTTCATTCTGTGTGTAAGTGTGTTTGGACAATCATCCGTCAAAACAAGAAATGTTTTAGTACATAAACATCTTAATAATGAGGTTTGATTATGAACACATTGGATGTGTGTGATGTGCGTAGACCTCGATCGGGGTATTCGGCCAATTGAGAATCAATTTAATACGGTCATAATGAGGTCACGGGCGCTTAGTCCATTAACCTTGATCAGGGTATTCGGCCAATTGATAATCACTGAATGTCATGACAAGGTCATGGCCGTTAACCTTAAATGAGGTATTCGGCCAAACGAGAATCATTGAAACGTTTTACCTTGATTGGCCCGTCGAGAATCAATAAGGCTTGTTAAAATAATTTGCATATTACAGTTAGCTACTTATATTCACACCAAAACTGAAAGTCTTCGATGTTTTGGTGCTTGCAAAATTGCAATCTTTTGTATTAGGCTAATGGTTGCTACGTCAGGCCAAATAACTTACCGGTACTTGTTCCCTGATCTTGGATAGGGCTACATGGAGTTATTTACTTATTAAATTAGAAATCTAAGTTCAATGATTGGAAGAACAAGACAAATAAACATGTAATAACTCAGAGTAGGTCTTGCTTCTTTTTTTGAAAGACCACTAATTGTTGAGCAATATTACAATGCATTGTTTATAAACAATATTTGGTGAACTTACAAACACAGCAAATACCTTTTAATAAAGACAAGACAGAGGTCATCCACATATAACATCTCACTTCAGAGACCATTCACAACTTCCCTCCTGTTCTCATCGGTAACTCAACAATCGACCTAGCTGTTCTTAAGGTATACAAGATCTGGGGATTACTGTACAAGCCAATCTACAAAATGGACTTGCATGTCAATAATATCTGCCGGTCTGCATATTTTGTATTACACAAAATTTGACATTTCTGGACCAGCGCTCCACAGAAAAGCTAGTGCATGCCTACATCAGATGTCGCTTAGCTGTTCGTAACGTCTTCTTATCGGTCTGCATGGTATATGTGACGTGTTCTCCCGAAATCAGACACTTTTGGGTAGAGCTCGGAACTGAGAAACGGGCAAAAATATGCCTGGGGGTGTATTTTGTGGAATTTGAGTTTCTTGTAAATTATCAATATCTATAATGTTTATAACATCTTGTGAGAGTTTCAGATTAAAAATTCATTGATAAGTACAAGTTTTTACCGATTTAGAAGGGCATGTCAGTTCAGAAAATGATGAATTTGTTCTAATTTGGTTTCAAAATGAAGCAAAATTTACCAACTTTGCGCAGTATGTTTTTTGTTTTCTTCAGCAAGTCATTTCATTAATAGGTAACCCTTAATAAAGCAATTTAATTTCTTGATTCCTTCATAATAATAGAGAACATGGAGGACTCCACATTTTGATACACAGACATGACCCTATTTTGACCCTTATTTCCGGTTCAAATCGGAAGTTGAAGTTTAAAAAGCTCTTTATTAATTGACGCAAATCTGAAAGGGTATTTTAAAAAATTCGGGTTTATATGTTAAGTGGGATCTGCTCTTTTCAAAAATATATTTGGTGATGTCATCGCTCTTAACAGTCATATTTTGCTATCTTGAGAAAACATGAGACAGAATTTTACCAAATTTGGCACAATTGACACCCATATTATGAGGAACAATTTTGTGATTGAACTGGAACTTACGGTTGGAAGAATTTAAAATTATATTTGTATGTAAAGCGTATTGGGAACTTGTGAAATACACTATAATGAGCATGGTTAATCAATAATACCTTGATTTGGCCAATTCAGAATAATTGCTTGTCAGAGTGAGGCCGTGGGCGTGAGCGTGGCCTTTGGCGTGGTTGAAAACAAATGATCCGCATGGCCTTTCAACCCCGTTTGTTAAAATTTTTAAATTCTTGTATCGATCCATAGAAACCAACATGAAGTAGAGAGGAAATTAGTAGCATCGATTTACAACGTTGCCTAACTCTGCTACGGAACCCCACGAGTGTGCTGCAGGGTACAATTTACATTTTGACAATCTTCCGTTCAACGACTCGTTGATTTCCCGTTATGTCGTATACTGAATAGATAACATGCCATCTTTGATCTTATACTTGGACATTTTATTATTTATTTATATTATTTTATGGTATTTTTGTTTTGCCAACCAGTGAAATACGTGATACGTGTACATGACTGTATGCGGTTATTGGAACCAGGCTAATTTCTCATACACAAAGTATGGTGGCTAAGCAGGGCGGAAAAATTCCAATTGATCCAGCAATTTTGGCTGCAATTGGACATCGTTTCATTGTGGAGTGTCTTGGCCGAGCGGTCTAGCTTACCGGACTCAAGTTCTGGTGTTAGCAGCAGAATGTGGGTTCGAATCCCGGCCGTGACACTTGTGTCCTTGAGCAAGACTCTTAACCATAATTGCTTCTCTCCACCCAAGGGTTAAATGGGTACCTGTGAGGGCAGAGTAGGTTGGTTAGCCCTATATGCGCTGTAATGGCAGCAATTGAGCTGTATACTCCCCAGGGAGCTGAGATGGTTTCAGGAATGATTTATGAGCCTTATGAGCCTTATGAGCAGGGGTAATAATATAATGCGCCTTGAGCACCACTCAGTTGGTGGATACGTGCGCTACATAAGTCCACACATTATTATTATTATTATTATAGCAAAAAAATAACAAAAACAAAAAATAATAAAAATGCCGACGCGCAGGTCTAAGGCGACGCGCCCGGAGCGGCGACTTTTTTGTTAGCCTAACAGAAACAATATTTGGAAACGGTCAACAAAAGGTGTTTGAACGTCTGCTTTAACTGAGATGAAATAGTTTCCCCTTAGCTGAACGTATTTAAAGGTGACAACTCGAAATTTATTAAAATGTTCACTTTTTGGGGGAAATCTTTGAGAGTGGATCACTCAAAAGACTCTTTAGAATAATATAGTAATTAAATTGAACACGAAGTATACGAACAGTAAATCCAGGCAAGGCACAATTATGATATGCTTTTAATTTGACCATACAGTGTTTAATGTTTAACTTTAACTACGGAAGCGTAGTACCGCCCGCCACATGAATAAAAAAAAATCTCGCTCTTATCGTGTACATACACGATAACTATCGTGTACGATAACTATCGTGTATCGTGTACGTACACGATAACTATCGTGTAAGTACACGATAAGTCCAAAGTTATCGTGTACGTACACGATAACTATCACATACGTACACGATAACTTTAAACTTATCGTGTATGTACACGATAATTATCGTGTACGTACAAGATAAGAGCGAGATTTTTTTGATTCATGTGCCACTTCCGTACTTAACCATTGAAGAGACTGAATTTATTATTATGTAGGGTCTACATCAATTTAATTCGCGAGTCACAAATCCTACCACGGTACAACATGAATTCAAAATGATTCTTAAATCTTACAAACTGCCCGATGCACATGTCACTCCCTGATCCACCATTATCCTCTGTGGGGAAAATGCAGGTGTCTTTAGATCGAGCGTACCGATTTTGCAATGTTATAAATCTTTATAAAAGCAAACACCTTGATCAACAAGGTCCGTCAAGCGTTGATCAATTCCCCCTGATGCAATCTGTAATTCACATACCGGTTTTCTCAACTAAACGTCACGTTTCATTTTAGTTATTCATATTCCAACCCTTTAATTCCCAAGCAAGTGGTCGCACTCACGCCTGGCATGTCTCTTTTTTAATTTCCAGCGCGTTTATACAGACTAACCCTCCGGTGGTCACACAGCCACATCCCCCCGCATGATCGTTCTGTGACGGCAAACCACAGACTTGTGGTTTCGTCAAGAAGCAAGTGGAGATATCATGAAAGGATCCGGAATATTCATTAATTCTACTTTAGGAAGGATGTAGATTGCCGACAAGACTCTTCTGTGAGGAAATATCTCTTTAAAATTAAACGATCCACAAGCGACTGTACTTGTACTTGTAGGCCTACTGACCGAGATAGTTTATACTTCTTAATGGTACTATACCCACAGGTACAGTGATGCGTATCCAGGAAAAGACAGGGGATGTGGCCCTCTTACCTAAAGGGGGATTAATTTTAATACTGTTCTAGGTTAAACAGTGGGTACCATACAACGTGATTAAGTTTGTCACGTGGTCTTTACCTCAATGGGTCGTGGTCAAGATCACCCATGCCACGAGGAAAAGACCAAGCGTCAAACTTGTATTACCACTCATAAATGCTACTCCTGGGACGGTTAACCGGTTAAACCGTCAGGTGCCGACTTTCATTTAACCGGTTAACCGACCGTGAAAGATTCAGTTAAACGGTTAGCAAACTAACCGGTAACCGGACCGATGCAGTTCCAACTTAGCCCGTGAGTCTACAGTTATACTTGCTGATCGGTTATTTTTGCTGATAATGGATATCGGCAGCCGATTTTTATCGGCCATAAAGACCCCCCCCCCCCCCCCCCCAATGTAATCGCTTTTCATCCAACCAGAGTTTCTTAACTGTCTCGGGCATGTTTAAATAATTCATAATAGTCTGGTCCCCATGAATATTGTGACGCAGTCAAAAGGTGTAGCTTGTTAATATTTTATTCAACTCGGTTCAAACTCGACTCACCGTATCATAATCATAGAATAGATTCAGTACGAATCTGGAACGTTCAACACAAAAAGTTAATAAGCATTACACTGCGTGTCTAAGATCGATATACGTTTAATTTAAAGAAGACATGATTTATAATGCAATTTATGTTCGAGTTATGGTCCAACAACTGCATATAAAAACATGTGTACCATAATGTTATGTGGTGTCATGTGCAGTAAACCAATAGCATAGAAGGATTGTATGATAATAATAATAATAATAATAATAATAATAATAATAATAATAATAATAATAATAATAATAATAATAATAATAATAATAATAATAATAATAATAATAATAATAATAATAATAATAATAATAATAATAATAATAATAATAATAATAATAATAATAATAATAATAATAATAATAATAATAATAATAATAATAATAATAATAATAATAATAATAATAATAATAATAATAATAATAATAATAATAATAATAATAATAATAATAATAATAATTAATAATAATGTGGACTTATTCGTGCTGTAAACAGGAGAAAGTGGAGTAAGGACGATAACAGAATTGCAATGGAATGTTTTATAAGGAGCAAGCCAGAGAACAGAGGGTACAGAAGGAGAATGATTAACATATGGCAGGATAAAGGCATGTTTGAAATAAGCGAACAGCGGCTAACGAAAGTTGAGGTGGAAGAGATGAGTAGAATAATATCACGGACAGAGGCTGGGGATGAAGAAGTGCAGGAGGAGGAACTGGACAACGTGGTCGCTGGTGAGCTGGCAAGTTCCCAGAGTGCAGATGAGGTCAGTGGAGGAGTAGAGGAGGGAACAGAAGACTTGAGGGAGGAAGAGCTAGAGATTAGAAAGAGGATTGAAGAGGTAATGGTATTGGTAAAAGGGACAGGTAAGTGCAGTATTCCTGCAATGCGTCAGGTCCCAAGGAAAAAGCTGACAAATGTGTCAGTTATGGTCAGTAGAATCCTTGGGACGGTAAGTACTACTAATCTTTCTGAAATTAACGATCTTGTCTTTGCAGGTGCAATTGTAGTAGCGGAGAGATCAGGGGTAAAATCTTCACATTCACAATCACAACATAAAGATAATAAACCTTGGTGGAAACGCAGACTCGAGGGCCAAATTAACGAGTTACGCAAAGATCTCAGTAGAATAGAGCAAATGGATAGAGGTGCAATGAAAGATTCAGATATGAGGAACAGATTAATAAAGAAGTATCAAGTAAAAGGAAAGGGGATGAGTGTAGTTAAGGAGGAAATAAAGCAAAGGGTTAAGGCGAAGGCTGCTAAAGTAAAGAGGTACGATGACAGAGTCAGGCAGTTTCATCAAAATCGCCTATTCAGTACAAATCAACGTCAATTATTCAAAGAAATGGACGGGAAATGTGGCAACTCACAAGTGGGCCCAGAGCCAGCAGAGGCAATGAATTTCTGGGGTGGCCTTTGGGATCAGCCTGGTGATCATAACAGACAAGCAGAATGGTTAGCCGACGTGAAAGACGAGTTAAAGAATGTACAACAACAAGAGGAATTTCAGATTGATGTGAGCAAGGTGAAGAAACAGTTGAGGAAAGTGCCGAATTGGAAAGCCCCGGGACCAGACCAAGTGCACGGATACTGGCTAAAGAACTTCAGTAGTCTTCACGAAAGAATAGCCCAGCAACTGCAACAATGCTTAGTGCGTGGCAACGTTCCGACGTGGATGACTGAAGCAAGAACGGTGCTCATCATGAAGGACATTAAGAAGGGTAACGTTGCAAGTAACTATCGACCTAATACATGTCTACCCATGATGTATAAACTTCTGACCGGTATCATTGCAGAAGATCTGTATAGCCACATAGAAGATCAGCAGTTATTTCCAGATGAGCAGAAAGGTTGCAAGAAGCGGTCAAGAGGAACGAAAGACCAACTCATCATTGATAAGACGGTGCTAAAGGACTGTAGGAACAGGAAAACTAATCTGGCCATAGCGTGGATAGATTACAAGAAGGCATACGACATGGTATCACACTCGTGGATTATGGAATGTTTGGATATGATAGGGGCAGCTAATGCGGTGAAGTGTCTTCTGGGTGAGAGCATGAAGACATGGAGAACAAATCTGATGGCCAGTGATGAATGTCTTGGTAAGGTAAATATCAGACGAGGTATTTTCCAGGGCGATTCTTTGTCTCCACTGTTGTTTGTTTTGGCGCTGTTCCCTTTGACGATGATTTTGCGGAAGGTTAGTGCGGGATACGAGATGACGAAGGATGGATGCAGGATTAATCATCTGCTCTTCATGGACGACCTGAAGTTGTTTGCGAAGAACAAGAAAGAGATTGATTCCTTGGTGCAGACTGTACGGATCTTCAGCGATGACATCGGCATGAAGTTTGGTCTGGTGAAATGTGCTGCGATGACCATGAAGAGGGGTAAAAGGGTACATTCGGATGGAATTACTTTCCCAGATGGCACACAATTGAGAGCGTTGGGTGAAGAAGAAAGTTATAAGTATCTTGGAGTGCTTGAAGCAGATCACGTACTGCACGAGGAATCAAAAGAGAGGCTTAAGAAAGAGTATATAAGACGAGTGAAGAAGTGTTTGAAGTCCAAGCTGAATGGAGGGAATATGATAAAGGCGATCAACACTTGGGCTGTGTCGCTGATGAGATACAGTGCAGGAATTGTCGAGTGGACTAAGGCAGATCTAGATGTTGCTGACAGGAAAATGAGGAAATTGATGACGATGTACGGTATGTTACATCCTCGGTCGAATGTCAGCAGACTCTATCTACCGAGGTCAGAGGGAGGAAGAGGATTACTTAGTGTATCAGACAGCATTAACATCGAGAGAAGGAGCTTGCAGTGTCATGTAAGTAGTACTCGGGAAAAGTTGTTGAAGGTTGCACAGAAATACATGAAGGCAGACGAATTAGGTCCAAAGGAGTATAAGAATCAAAGAAGAGAAGAAAGAACACGAGATTGGCAGGAAAAACCACTTCACGGCCGATTCCTGAGATGTACCGAAGAAGTGGCAAGTAGCAAGACTTGGGAATGGTTGAGGAGAGGAGAACTAAAGAAAGAAACCGAGGGTCTGATTACTGCAGCGCAAGACCAGTCTCTGCCGACGAATGTGATGAAGGCAAGGATCGAGAAGTCAGATGTCTCTTCAATGTGCAGAATGTGCAATGCGGCAGAGGAGACTGTATTTCACATTGTCAGCGAATGCAGAGTGCATGCTCAGACAGAGTACAAAGGCAGACACGACAAGTTGGCCAAGGTGATCCATTGGGATCTGTGTAAGAAGTACGGTGTAAAGGTGCAATCGAAGTGGTACGACCATGTGCCGGAAAAGGTTGAAGAAACGGACCATGTCAAGATTCTCTGGGACTTCAACATCCAGACAGATCATGTTATAGAACATAGACGGCCGGATGTTGTTGTCTTGGATAAGCATGAGAAGATGTGTCATCTTATTGATAATTATAGCTGTGCCAGGTGATAGTAGAGTAGCTTCGAAGGAGAAGGAAAAGGTACAGAAATATCAGGATTTAGCGAGAGAACTCCGCAAGCTGTGGCAAGTCAAGGTGAAGGTTATTCCTGTGGTAGTGGGAGCGCTGGGTACAATTCCGAAGGCATTGGAGAAACATCTCAAGGAGATAGGAACATCTGTTAGAGTAGAATTACTACAGAAGGCGGCACTCTTAGGGACAGCAAGGATTCTGCGAAAGACACTCGAGATCTAAGGCTACGGGACGTAGCTTGACTCGAGATGTAACCGGCAGAAAGGAAAACAAGTTCTTTCTTTTCATGCTGTGCTAATGCGAAATAATGTGGACTTATATAGCGCACGTATCCACCAAACTGGTGCTCAAGGCGCATTATATTATTACTACCCCTGCTCATCAGGGTCATAAATCATTCCTGAAACCATCTCAGCTCTCTGGGGAGTATACAGCTCAATTGCTGCCATTACAGCGCATATAGGGCTAATCAAACACAATTGTTCCCCTTAAATTTAAGCTTGCCCCCCTCTTGCCCCCCTCTTGCCCCCCTTTTGTTAATCTTAAATTATGACATCGATTCCATGCCCTGTCGAAAGTCTGCTCTGATAGTGACGATACTGCCCCTTTAACACCAAGTATCTTTTACGTTAGTTGAGATTCAATAGAAGGTTTAATGTTCCACCAAACCCACGCGCCTTCATATACATGTATACAACAGCTTACATTGTTACGGTTTGTGAATTTCATTTTAATAACAGTCATGCCAAGTGACTCCTATGCTATTCATAATATTTATGACTTATTCTCTCAACTGTATGTAATAAAAAGCATGGCGCCCCGTAAGTGTCAAGTGTCAAGACATGGTCTATAAGATGTTGACCATGTTGTAGCTTAATTAGTAACGCGTTCTCACACCAAACTAACTTCTGCTCATTCATTATTACATAAGTGTACTATTTTGCATAATAACAAGTTTACTCATCAAGTTGTAGCTTAGAAGTTGTAACAAGAAATTAGTGAAAATGTATTTTTTTCTCGATGTTACATTAGCCCCCCCCAAAATCTCCGGTTTTTATTATTATTATTATTATTATATTTTTTTGTAATCTTTTTTTTTTTTTTTTTTTTGCCAACCACTTCAATTAGTGAACATGTATTAAGATTTTCTTAAGATTTTCTCGATGGTTACATTAGCCCCCCCCCAAAAAAAAATCTCTGGTTTTTATTATTATTATTATTATTATTATTATTATTATTATTATTATTATTATTATTATTATTATTATTATTATTATTATTATTATTATTATTATTATTATTATTATTATTATTATTATTATTATTATTATTATTATTATTATTATTATTATTATTATTATTATTATTATTATTATTATTATTATTATTATTATTATTATTATTATTATTATTATTATTATTATTATTATTTCGCATTAGCACAGCATGAAAAGAAAGATCTTGTTTTCCTTTCTGCCGGTTACATCTCGAGTCAAGCTACGTCCCGTAGCCTTAGATCTCGAGTGTCTTTCGCAGAATCCTTGCTGTCCCTAAGAGTGCCGCCTTCTGTAGTAATTCTACTCTAACAGATGTTCCTATCTCCTTGAGATGTTTCTCCAACGCATTATTATTATTAGGTGTTCGGGTATGTACCCGAAACACCTATTGTTTTTGTTCGGTTTTTGGTTTTTTTAGGTGTTCGGGTATGTACCCGAAACACCTATTGTTTTTGTTCGTTTTTTTTACTTCTTCTTCTTCTTCTTCTCCCCCGCGACTGTCCGGTAACAAACACATACTTGCAAACTTCACATGAACTTGAAACTTGGCATGTACTTAGAACTTAACAAGTAGATGAAACACGAGTTGTGAGTGACCCCAATTTGACCTTACTTCCTATCCAAACCGGAAGTCAAAGTTTAATATTTAAAAATATCATATCTCAACAACCACAAGAGTTAAATTCACAATTTTTGTACCATTGTACAGATCGTGAATTGTCAAAAAATATTTACAAAAAGGTGACCCCAATTTGACCTTACTTCCTGTCCAAACCGGAAGTCAAAGTTTAATATTTAAAAAAATCGTATCTCAACAACCACAATAGGTAAATTAACATTTTTGCACCATTGTACAGATTGTTAATTGTCAAAAATATTTACACAAAGGTGACTAATTTGACCTTACTTCCTGTCCAAACCGGAAGTCAAAGTTTAATATTTAAAAAATCGTATCTCAACAACCACAATAGGTAAATTAACATTTTTGCACCATTGTACAGATCGTTAATTGTCAAAAATATTTACAAAAGGTGACCTAATTTGACCTTACTTCCCGTCCAAACCGGAAGCCAAAGTTTAATATTTAAAAAAAAATCATATTTCAACAACCACAAGAGGTAAATTCACAATTTTTGTACTATTGTACAGATCGTTAATTGTCAAAAAATATTTACAAAAAGGTGACCCCAATTTGACCTCACTTCCTGTCCAAACCGGAAGTCAAAGTTTAATATTTAAAAATAATCATATTTCAACCACAAGAGGTAAATTCAAAAATTTTGTACCATTGTACAGATCTTTAATTGTCAAAACAATTTTACACAAAGGTGACCCCAATTTGACCTTTACTTCCTGTCTAAACTGGAAGTCAAAGTTTCATATTTAAAACAAAATCTTCCACAAGAGGTAAATTCACAATCTTTGCACCATTGTACAGATCGTTATTTGTCAAAACAATTTTACACAAAGGTGACCCCAATTTGACCTTTACTTCCTCCCGAATACCTAGAGTTTGTGTAAACAAACTCGAATTTCTAGTTAGGTGTTCGAAAGCGCAGCGCGAACACCTATTGTTTTTGTACTGTTTTTTTTTTATTTTTTTTTTTTACTTCTTAATCTCAGTGGCGACTGTCCGGCAACAAAGGCATCCTTGCAAAGCATTTACAGCCTTCAAACTTAACACATGAACAGAACATAACAAGCTGACGAAACCGTTTTCTGTGACGTCATGATTACGTCATCAGGTGTCGAATTACGCTAAAAAGTAAAATATTTAAAACGTTTCATATACGTTGCATGAATAAATTAAACGTTGCATGAATAAATTAAAGATCGTTTTGCGCCGCAAGGCGCAATACGAGGCGCTAGTTTACACACGCTAACAGCGTCGATCTCGATTGTACATGTAGATCCATTGTAACCAAATATCGTGTACTACACGATATTTGGTTACAATGGAGCTGCATGTACAATCGAGATCGACGCTGTTTCCGTATATGTGTTGCCCGTGGATCGCCAATACGGTCATAAAGAGTAAGTATCTTTTTGATAGGTTACTTTTTTGATAGGTTACTTTAAGTTACTTTTTGATAGGATTTCCTGTATTTATCTTCGTGTTTTTATACAAGAAATTTTTTTTTTTAAGCTGTCCATTCGTCGTTGCATTGTGCCTGTTTAACTAACAATAACATGGCTAACGTTAGTTAGGCCTACATGAACATACTTTGGACAGTAAACAACTAACAAAATATGAACAGATGTCACCAAAATGTATTTAGAATATAAATAAGGATAGGAAAATTCAGTTAAGGTTATGGTAATTTTTAGTAGAAATTTTATGCCATATATTTTGTAATTTTTGTTTTCTCCAAAAATCTTCAGTTTGTGCACAAATTAAATAGGTAGCCTAGTGATTGTTTAGTGCACTTTTCCTTAATTTTGTACCCTTCTCAGATACAAAACTTACATAGACAATTATTTCTCAGGAAAAATGCACAATATTCATGACACAATACATGTACTTGTAGGTATTGCTCCCTGAGGCCTCTCTCACTAGACATCTCTCACTATCACATGGAATTATAAGTATAGTGAGTATATGTGACTCGGCAATTTGCTTAAATACCTTTCTCTTTTGATGTGAGTTTCATGCGAGAACATTTCTTTAATTTATTACACATTGTCAAGAATAATTGTGCAATTTTGAAAACAAATCAATGCCATTTTAAATTTTAATGGTCCAGCTACTCCAAAATTATACACTATTTTCCCCATTCACATAAATTAGAACTTATCTGAATTTTCAAATACTTTATTCTTGGTCCATGTACTCATAACACCTTCCTATTATTTTTACAGCATGTTCACTGTGACATATTATTTTCCTCATTCACATAAATTAGAACTTCTCTGAAATTTCTACAATGATAGACCAAAGAATGTAAAAAAAAAAAGAATTAAAAATATCTATTATGTGTTGGTTCATCACCAGTGGCAGGACATGCCATCACCAAGAACTTGGGGAAGGGGGCAGACATTTTTCATGCGAGAACATTTCTTTAATTTATTACACATTGTCAAGAATAATTGTGTGCAATTTTGAAAACAAACCAATGCCATTTTCAATTTTAATGGTCCAGCTACTCCAAAATGATACACTATTTTCCCCATCCACATAAATTAGAACTTATCTGAATTTTCAAATACTTTATTCTTGGTCCATGTACTTATAACACCTTCCTATTATTTTGTTTACAGCATGTTCACTGTGACATATTATTTTCGTCATTCACATAAATTAGAACTTCTCTGAAATTTCTCTGCAATGATAAACCAAAGAATGTAAAAAAAAAGAATAAAAAAACCCAAATGTGTTGGTTCATCACCAGTGGCAGGACATGCCATCACCAAGAACTTGGGGGAGGGGGCAGACATTTTATTCCAAAATTACCAATTCCAATGACATACAGAGAGTACATTTATTATAAATGCAGATTGATTCTGTTTTCTTGTCAACAAAGGATGGGTTCATTTACACTGAAGTAAATTTACTTGTTACATGTGTCAGACCATGTACACTCATTTCTAGATTGGTTACAAGTAGGTTAAACAGGTCAACAAAGTGGGGGAAGGAAATGTGTAACCACAAAAGTCAAATCATAAAACCCAACAGACAGTTAAAATAAATATGTATTTCATTGTTTTATTAGCAATTACAAGCACCCATACAACTCTTTGGTTATTTCAATGTCTAACAATTTATGTACAAAATGGCATCTGATCTTTAGGTTGTAATTCTGTAGTATGGATGCAGCTACAGACATTTTGCCAATCATGTGTACAACCTTGAAAATGTAAAAATCAATGTAGAATTTGTTTTCAAATTTTATTAATTTTTTTAAATATTATTTGCAGTATAGGTGGAAACAAAGACAGGTTAACAATAAGGAGATTGTTCACAATAGGTTCACAATAAGGAGATGCTTGATTACAGTGTGACTATCATTGTCAATTTATCATTATATTTTTGTTATAAACTTAACCTGAAAGTGAAGTATATTATAAATAAAGACTAAATTTATTTTTGTACAAGAATTAATACCAAGAGATAAATACCAATGTTGGCTTCATTTAAATCTAAAATTGAAAGTTTTTTCCATAAACAAAGTGAAAAGGGCAACCAATTATCAGATTTGATCTGGTGGATATATATTCCGTTTTCTTGTCAACAAAGGATCATGGTTGGGTTCATTTACACTGAAGTCATTTTACTTGTTACATGTGTAAGACCATATACACTCATTTCTAGATTGGTTACAAGTAGGTTAAACAGGTCAACAAAGTGGTTGCAATTGATTGTGGGGAGGGAAGTGTGTAACCACAAAAGTCAAGTCATGAAATCCAACAGAGAGTTAAAATAAATATGTATTTCATTGCTGTATTAGCAATTTACAAGCACTCATACAACTATTTGATTATTTCAATGTCTAACAATTTATGTACAAAATGGCATCTGATCTTTAGGTTGTAATTCTGTAGTATTGATGCAGCTACAGACATTTTGCCAATCATGTGTAGAACCTTGAAAATGTAAAAATCAATGTAGAATTTGTTTTTAAATTTTATACATTATTTTTAAATTATTTGCAGTACAGGTGTAAACAAAGACAGTTTATAAGCATGTCACAATAAGGAGATGCTTGATTACAGTGTCACTATCGTGTCAATTGATCATTATATTTTTGTTATAAACTTTACCTGAAAGTAAATAAAGTATAAATTTATTTTTATACAAGACTTAATACCAAGAGATAAATACCAATGTTGGCTTTATTTAAATCTAAAATTGAAAAGTTTTTCCATAAACAAAGTGAAAAGGGCAACCAATTATCAGATTTGATCCAGTGGATATAATTACATTTAATTTTTGTTTAAATTGGGAATTATTTACTTTTGACAAAAACTCTTCTGCGGGGGGCAATGGAAGATAGAAAGCACGGATGCAAGCTTTCTTCCAACTTTATCATGTAGTAGTGATAAGCTTGTTTTCTAATGAAAGCCTAATTAGCTGAAGGAAAGTAAAGGGAAATATTTATATGGTCTTCCTGCTTCAGTGTCTTCAGTAACCCCTGACTGCCCCAAACAATTTAACCCACACTTCCTGCTCTTTGAATTTGCAGCCAAGTTTAATCCAGTTACTATACATGTAGTCCCCTTCTATCCTAAATCAACTTTGTGACTTTATGCCTATAATAACGTTGAATAGGTTGATCTGGCTACCTACAACCCTGGCAAACTATTTTCATATGAGTGATTTTTAATGTTGATTTATCATCTAGCATGGTTTTGGAAAAGCATGTGTTGGGCTAGTGTCAATATTTAAAATAAAAACATTGTGTTCCAAGTCACACTTGTTAATTTCTAATTTACTGCTTAAATCTCACAACATTTCCAAGTTCAACAGCCAATATCTCAAGAACTAAATGACCTATTAGAAAACAAAAAACACAATTGAATTCCTTACATTAATAGCTTGTAATTCTTGTGATTCTTGAGTTACCATAAATGCTTGCCAATGGTCTAATTAGTGGCACACAAAGTAACGATTTTTATTAATTTTAAAAGGTCATTTCTCATAGCTTCAATTTAATGTATAAGTTGACTTATATGTTATTTTTTCATAATCATGAGGAGGTCATATATAACTTTCAAACCACCTAATGTGACCTTTACTTCCTGTCCAAACAGGAAGTTCAAATTCAACACATTCTAACGCAAAATTGATATGTCTTTTGAATATGAAATTGATATTGTTATTATAAAAGATGCCAAACCCTTGGAAAATATGATATTGACATCATCAATGATAATTTGATTGAACCGGAAGTAGACTCGAACACCGTGTGTTTGTTCTAACAAACACTTAAGCTCTAGTTTTTACTTCTTCTTCTTCTTCTTCTTCTTCTTCTCCCCCGCGACTGTCCGGTAACAAACACATACTAGCAAACTTCACATGAACTTGAAACTTGGCATGTACTTAGAACTTAATAAGTAGATGAAACACGAGTTGTGAGTGACCCCAATTTGACCTTACTTCCTGTCCAAACCGGAAGTCAAAGTTTAATATTTTAAAAAATCATATCTCAACAACCACAAAAGGTAAATTCACAATTTTTGTATCATTGTACAGATCGTTAATTGTCAAAAAATATTTACAAAAAGGTGACCCCAATTTGACCTTACTTCCTGTCCAAACCGGAAGTCAAAGTTTAATATTTAAAAAAATCATATCTCAACAACCACAAGAGGTAAATTCACAATTTTTGCACCATTGTACAGATCGTTAATTGTCCAAAAATATTTACAAAAAGGTGACCCCAATTTGACCTTACTTTCTGTCCAAACCGGAAGTCAAGGTTTAATATTTAAAAAAATCATATCTCAACAACCACAAGAGGTAAATTCACAATTTTTGCACCATTGTACAGACCGTTAATTGTCTAAAAATATTTACAAAATGGTGACCCCAATTTGACCTTACTTCCTGTCCAAACCGGAAGTCAAAGTTTAATATTTAAAAAAATCGTATCTCAACAACCACAATAGGTAAATTAACATTTTTTGCACCATTGTACAGATTGTTAATTGTCAAAAATTATTTACACAAAGGTGACCCCAATTTGACCTTACTTCCTGTCCAAACCGGAAGTCAAAGTTTAATATTTAAAAAAATCATCTCAACAACCACAAGAGGTAAATTCACAATTTTTGTACCATTGTACAGATCGTTAATTGTCAAAAAATATTTACAAAAAGGTGACCCCAATTTGACCTTACTTCCTGTCCAAACCGGAAGTCAAAGTTTAATATTAAAAAAAAATCATATTTCAACCACAAGAGGTAAATTCACAATTTTTGTACCATTGTACAGATCTTTAATTGTCAAAACAATTTTACACAAAGGTGACCCCAATTTGACCTTTACTTCCTGTCTAAACTGGAAGTCAAAGTTTCATATTTAAAACAAAATCTTCCACAAGAGGTAAATTCACAATCTTTGCACCATTGTACAGATCGTTATTTGTCAAAACAATTTTACACAAAGGTGACTCCAATTTGACCTTTACTTCCTCCCGAACACCTAGAGTTTGTGTAAACAAACTCGAATTTCTAGTTTTTACTTCTTCTTCTTCTTCTTCTTCTTCTTCTTCTTCTTCTCCCCCGTGACTGTCCGGTAACAAACACATACTAGCAAACTTCACATGAACTTGAAACTTGGCATGTACTTAGAACTTAATAAGTAGATGAAACACGAGTTGTGAGTGACCCCAATTTGACCTTACTTCCTGTCCAAACCGGAAGTCAAAGTTTAATATTTTAAAAAGTCATATCTCAACAACCACAAGAGGTAAATTCACAATTTTTGTATCATTGTACAGATCGTTAATTGTCAAAAAATATTTACAAAAAGGTGACCCCAATTTGACCTTACTTCCTGTCCAAACCGGAAGTCAAAGTTTAATATTTAAACAAATCATATCTCAACAACCACAAGAGGTAAATTCACAATTTTTGCACCATTGTACAGATCGTTAATTGTCCAAAAATATTTACAAAAAGGAGACCCCAATTTGACCTTACTTCCTGTCCAAACCGGAAGTCAAAGTTTAATATTTAAAAAAAATCATCTCAACAACCACAAGAGGTAAATTCACAATTTTTGTACCATTGTACAGATCGTTAATTGTCAAAAAATATTTACAAAAGGTGACCCCAATTTGACCTTACTTCCTGTCCAAACCGGAAGCCAAAGTTTAATATTTAAAAAAAAATCATATTTCAACAACCACAAGAGGTAAATTCACAATTTTTGTACCATTGTACAGATCGTTAATTGTCAAAAAATATTTACAAAAAGGTGACCCCAATTTGACCTTACTTCCTGTCCAAACCGGAAGTCAAAGTTTAATATTTAAAAAAAATCATATTTCAACCACAAGAGGTAAATTCACAATTTTTGTACCATTGTACAGATCTTTAATTGTCAAAACAATTTTACACAAAGGTGACCCCAATTTGACCTTACTTCCTGTCCAAACCGGAAGTCAAAGTTTAATATTTAAAAAAATCATATCTCAACAACCACAAGAGGTAAATTCACAATTTTTGTATCATTGTACAGATCGTTAATTGTCCAAAAATATTTACAAAAAGGTGACCACAATTTGACCTTACTTCCTGACCAAACCGGAAGTCAAAGTTTAATATTTAAAAAAATCATATCTCAACAACCACAAGAGGTAAATTCACAATTTTTGCACCATTGTACAGATCGTTAATTGTCTAAAAATATTTACAAAATGGAGACCCCAATTTGACCTTACTTTCTGTCCAAACCGGAAGTCAAAGTTTAATATTTAAAAAAATCATATCCCAACAACCACAAGATGTACATTGACATTTTTTGCACCATTGTATAGATTGTTAATTGTCGAAAAATATTTACACAAAAGTGACCCCAATTTGACCTTACTTCCTGTCCAAACCGGAAGTCAAAGTTTAATATTAAAAAAAATCGTATCTTAACAACCACAAGAGGTAAATTAACATTTTGTGTACCATTGTACAGATTGTTAATTGTCAAAAATATTTACAAAAACATGACCCCAATTTGACCTTTACTTCCTGTCCAAACCGGAAGTCAAAGTTTAATATATAAAAAAATCGTATCTCAACAACCACAAGAGGTAAATTCACAATTTTTGCACCATTGTACAGATCGTTAATTGTCCAAAAATATTTACAAAAAGTTGACCCCAATTTGACCTTACTTCCTGTCCAAACCGGAAGTCAAAGTTTAATATTTAAAAAAATCATATCTCAACAACCACAAGAGGTAAATTCACAATTTTTGCACCATTGTACAGATCGTTAATTGTCTAAAACTATTTACAAAATGGTGACCCCAATTTGACCTTACTTCCTGTCCAAACCGGAAGTCAAAGTTTAATATTTAAAAAAAATCATCTCAACAACCACAAGAGGTAAATTCACAATTTTTGTACCATTGTACAGATCGTTAATTGTCAAAAAATATTTACAAAAAGGTGACCCCAATTTGACCTTACTTCCTGTCCAAACCGGAAGTCAAAGTTTAATATTTAAAAAAAATCATATTTCAACCACAAGAGGTAAATTCACAATTTTTGTACCATTGTACAGATCTTTAATTGTCAAAACAATGTTACACAAAGGTGACCCCAATTTGACCTTACTTCCTGTCCAAACCGGAAGTCAAAGTTTAATATTTAAAAAAATCATATCTCAACAACCACAAGAGGTAAATTCACAATTTTTGTATCATTGTACAGATCGTTAATTGTCAAAAAATATTTACAAAAAAGGTGACCCCAATTTGACCTTACTTCCTGTCCAAACCGGAAGTCAAAGTTTAATATTAAAAAAAATCATATCTCAACAACCACAAGAGGTAAATTCACAATTTTTGCACCATTGTACAGATCGTTAATTGTCCAAAAATATTTACAAAAAGGTGACCACAATTTGACCTTACTTCCTGACCAAAGCGGAAGTCAAAGTTTAATATTTAAAAAAATCATATCTCAACAACCACAAGAGGTAAATTCACAATTTTTGCACCATTGTACAGATCGTTAATTGTCTAAAAATATTTACAAAATGGAGACCCCAATTTGACCTTACTTCCTGTCCAAACCGGAAGTCAAAGTTTAATATTTAAAAAAATCATATCCCAACAACCACAAGATGTACATTGACATTTTTTGCACCATTGTATAGATTGTTAATTGTCGAAAAATATTTACACAAAAGTGACCCCAATTTGACCTTACTTCCTGTCCAAACCGGAAGTCAAAGTTTAATATTTAAAAAAATCGTATCTTAACAACCACAAGAGGTAAATTAACATTTTGTGTACCATTGTACAGATTGTTAATTGTCAAAAATATTTACAAAAACATGACCCCAATTTGACCTTTACTTCCTGTCCAAACCGGAAGTCAAAATTTAATATATAAAAAAAATCGTATCTCAACAACCACAAGAGGTAAATTAACATTTTGTGTACCATTGTACAGATTGTTAATTGTCAAAAAATATTTACAAAAAGGTGACCCCAATTTGACCTTTACTTCCTGTCCAAACCGGAAGTCAAAGTTTAATATTTTAAAAAAATCATATCTCAACAACCACAAGAGGTAAATTCACACTTTTTATACCATTGTACAGACCGTTAATTGTCAAAAAATATTTACAAAAAGATGACCCCAATTTGACCTTACTTCCTGTCCAAACCGGAAGTCAAAATTTAATATTTAAAAAAATCATATTTCAACAACCACAAGAGGTAAATTCACAATTTTTGTACCATTGTACAGGTCGTTAATTGTCACAAAATATTTACAAAAAGTTGACCCCAATTTGACCTTACTTCCTGTCCAAACCGGAAGTCACAGTTTAATATTTAAAAAAATCATATCTCAACAACCACAAGAGATAAATTCACATTTTTTGCACTATTGTATAGATTGTTAATTGTCGAAAAATATTTACACAAAGGTGACCCCAATTTGACCTTACTTCCTGTCCAAACCGGAAATCAAAGTTTAATATTTAAAAAAATCATATTTCAACAACCACAACAGGTAACTTCACAATTTTTGTACCATTGTACTGATCGTTAATTGTCAAAAAATATTTACAAAAAGGTGACCCCAATTTGACCTTTACATCTCCCGAACACCTAGAGTTTGTGTCAAGACAAACTCGAATCTCTAGTTATTATTATTATTATTATTATTATTATTATTATTATTATTATTATTATTATTATTATTATTATTATTATTATTATTATTATTATTATTATTATTATTATTATTATTATTATTATTATTATTATTATTATTATTATTATTATTATTATTATTATTATTATTATTATTATTATTATTATTATTATTATTATTATTATTATTATTATTATTATTATTATTATTATTATTATTATTATTATTATTATTATTATTATTATTATTATTATTATTATTATTATTATTATTATTATTATTATTATTATTATTATTATTATTATTATTATTATTATTATTATTATTATTATTATTATTATTATTATTATTATTATTATTATTATTATTATTATTATTATTATTATTATTATTATTATTATTATTATTATTATTATTATTATTATTATTATTATTATTATTATTATTATTATTATTATGATGGTAATCTTTTTTTGTCAACCACTGAAAATATGTGATTATACATCTACGCGGTTATTGGAACCAGACCAAATTTCCAATATACAAAGAATGGTGGCTAAGAGAGGCCTTACAAATCGGGCAAACGTTCATACCCCCTATATGAAAAAGTTATTTAAAACACAGCACGGCAGAATTCAAATCGATCCAGCAATTTTGGTTGCAATTATACAAAAAAGGATCGCTAAAAATGCTGACACGCCGGTCTGAGGCATACCACGTGGATACCAGAAGCCGCAGATCTAGACTTGTTTGGCCTTGACCTATACTCTTTTTCCTACGAAGCGCACCCCATCCCCTCCCCTCTCTGTTAACTCTGAGCCTATATGTTGGGGATACTCGTCAGATTGTTTATGTGTGTTATTCATTTGTTACCACACTTTCCTCAAGCATCATTTCCATGCCTGATAGATTGTCGATGGGTTCAATTAGCTCGTGATGACGGCATACATAGTGAGAAAGTCACCCGGTGTAATCAGAAAAAAAGACCTCAGTTTTCGATCTCTGCCTTCAGTCTTTCAACACTCATATTTCCTTTCTGACCTGCGATTACTCGCATAATATGGGACCTTGGCCAGATGATGTTACTTATTAGACCGGTGTAATTGCTGGCAATCGCCTGAGAGACATTTAATCTCCTAGAAGGCTTTAGTGTGAAATTCAAGTTGGACAGAAATGATCTGTCCCTGCATATCTTTCAATTTGATATTTGGAATAGTAGGCCTAATTGTTTATTGCAAAGTCAGGCTTCATTGTTGTCAGCATACAATTCTCTTTGATGTTCAGTTCATAACATCTCAAGAGAAACGAGAGCATGACAGTTGTTGATTTTCTATCAGACAATACATCGCCTTTCCGTTTAAAGACAATTTAAGTAATGAATCTCAATACCATACCGGTAGTGCTCAAATATCACAATTTACAATCAGCAGTCCTGAAGATGGGAAGATATATTATGCATCTTCCTGCTATATATCATACAAAGAGTCTCCTCAAGCCCTAAATAAGAACTTACCAGACAAAATATTAAGACAAAAAGGCTGGTGCTGGAACCCGAGCAGAAGAGATGAGAGATTGATGAAAGCATCCTCAGGTCACATGAGGACGAGTATGCACGGCTAATTTCCGATTATCCCTAACCGTCCTGGGGGCACAACTTTTTTCTAATTATCTACGATAATGGCATCAACTCGGCTGTGTGTCTGGGTTCATTTCAGGTGATGACTGTGAAGTAGCTTAACGCTACAGACTGCCATTCGATTTCTAACCTGCTCATTTAAAAAAAATTAAAACACCTGTCGCAATCTCTTTCTGTTCAAGCAGTAAATTTAGCATCGGAGTCTATTCACATACATTTGCACTAATGGACATATAAACACAGAATGTGTTTGTGAAACGCTTGCTTTAGGCGTCGATAGCTACTCAAAAGCAATTTGCCTCAACCCCTTTCGTGGTCCAATGACTCGTTCGTATGACTGAATAATCCCTTACAAATTTGCGGGAAGAAAAAAAATCAATGCTAGATGAAGTTATCAACTCGTCAAAACATTGTGTCCAACGAAGTCTGTCCTTTTTTGAATCTATTAATATGCCCAAAACATGTAATAAGCTTCAGATATTTGATGTGCCCTGGCAAAAGCTTAAAGCATTTTGGGATTAAATGAATATAATTATAAGAATCGATATTATAAAGGGTAGATCTGACAGACCATAACACTGAACACATTGATTAATTGATACTTAAACAACTGATTTCATTTTGTAAAGGGTAACAGTGTTATAAATTGAGCATAATTGAATGCAACTGTCCGAATTAATATGATACACTGATCTGGCCTGTCAATCAAACAGTGATTGACGAGATAGTTATATATCCTTAATCTGACAACGCGTGCTATCCCTCACCAAACTAACTTCCAATGGTATGTCGTCCATTTTGTATCCACTTTTTGCCCCATAGTGAAACGCTGCCATTGCATTATGGGTATAGTCGGAAGCTTTGTATCTACATCCAGTGTGGGGAAAGCTATTTGATCTACCACTATTGTGTTTATTCCCTATATATCATTACATCATTACAGTGCCATTGTCAATCTCTCATCAAATTATACATTATGGACAGTTTGACACTAGTATAACATTGATATGCTGGCATGGCCTGCTGTCAACCGATGCATTGCGTAAACAGTGCCCGGATTAGGCTTTGCACGGATCCGGTATAGAATTATCATGGACAGCTTATAAGTGAGGACGTTTTACAAGAAACATTATTCAGCTGCAATTTGCCAGTAGCAATTTCTTCTTAATCCAGAAAATGTCGTCAGTTTTCGCAGTATGATCTCTAGCTCTGATATTTGTCCCACGGGGCAGGCATACACCTGCCAATTACAGCCACAAATTTGTCAGTTAATCTCTCATTAGTCATACTTGTTTTATTTTCTACCGATTATACACCTTTTGATAATAGCTATGTATACAATCTTATAAACCCGTCAATGCTTGCGACACACATTTGTCCCTAGGCGTATATTTTAACACGGAAGGTAGTGAATTAAACCATATCTGCAATTTAATAGTCTATAGGGTTTACCCAATATCAATATTCAGGAGTGTGACATGGGGATATGGGGGAAATAATTGTGTAAATATTGATAATAATAATAGGTTGAATCATACATAACCAAAAATAAATAAATAATAAAATGTATGTTGAAGGCCGCTATGAAGATTGCAACTCTTTCTTGTTTATACTGAGGTCAAGAATGATGTGCTAAGAACAAGATTAAGTAAAACTTGTAGCTTTGCATGGTGAAGAGGATAAGTAAGACTATTGCGGTGACACCGTGTGAAATTCTCTATTGAGTAGTAATTAGTTCTGAAAAGAACTGGAGGTTACAATTAGTCTTACTTAAACAAACACACACACTGAAACAACAAAAGCGTGTAGGACTAAACATAATAGAAAAGTAATGATTGTTTTGTATAGGCCTATAAATAAATAAACAAAAGTAAAACAGAATTTGAAAATATGAAAATGGAAATCATTCAGACAAAAACCTAAATGAATCAATAAGGCCAAAAAAGTTTTCCGGTTTCTGGTCATAGGTCGGCTTCAAAATCGGTGCGGTTACGCGCCTTTTTTTCTTTTGCCAAGGAGTGAAAGACGTGATACATGTATACGCGATTATTGGAACCAGACCAAATTTCCTATACACAAAATATGATGGCTAACAATGCTGACGCGTGGGTCCGAGGCGACGTGTGCAGATACCAAAAACCGGAGACTTTCTTTTTGGCCTAAGAAAAAACCTAATATTCATACAGATATAAACACGACACATACAGAGTAAACAATTACTAGACGAAAACCACACAAGCATTTTTCTAAAACAAAAGGTTTTCTGTGAATTATTCATGTTTCCTAATTTTCTCATATACAAGCCTACCAATTAAAGGGACAATATCATCACGATCAACAGGGAATGGAATATGAGTATACTAGTTTTAAATTAACTCAGTGACTGCTATAATACCCCCACATGATAAGGTCCGTTACCGTTGCTGCTGCATAAATGAGCCAGTAATTCTTAGTCACCGTGTCACCATCTTAAACGAGCACACCAATTCACATGCTCTGTTGAAAGACTGCTCTGATCGTGACATGTACTGTCCTTTTAATCCAAAACATGTACACTTCATGGCTTAACTGACTTAAAAAAAACAATCTGGTTCTTAACATGTTAACAACTATGTCAATGTAAATTTCATCACAATTTGGTCTTGCAGCCGCCAAGTTTGAATTGAACTAAATAAAAGAGTTGTACCGGTATATAAACCAATAACATTATGCCGCTAACGATGTAACGCAGCCCCCATACGCTGGCGGAATAAAGTATTGCCGATTTAGTAAAGTACAACAACGGTGCTATGTTTAACTGCAGTAAAATGTAAGAAACAATTTGCACTTTGAGATAAATCACATGACAAAGTACACTGTTGTTGCAGAAGGTCATAATTGACGAAGAAGAAGTGCAAAGTCCTGGTTAGTCTTATGCCTAGACGTCTCTAGTAGATTTGTTCAAACTGCACGTTGCGACGAACCTATGGCAATTTTCATTCATGACACGAAGAACTTCCACAGAGAGAACGATCCAAATGTTTAATTATAATATTTTATGTGTGTACAATAAACATTAATGCGTGAACACGGAGTTGTATAATTATAATATACAAATAGCCTATAAGCCTAGCCATTTGGTTCCAAAATTAAACGCAGTTTACAGATAAACGCGTTTAAAAAGGTTTATAAACAGCCACGTGTTTATGTCTTTAACACACGGTTTCATAGATGCAAAGCAATACTTTATATATAATACAAATTTCCTCACGTTTTGGACTTTCATCTATTACCCACGCCATATTCAAACAAAATAATTGACCCTTTAGCGAGTCCATCGTCTTTTCCAGTGTGGTCAGCCTGTGATTATAGCATCTCCCGAGAACTTTCTTCCTGATAAATGGTTAGTTTTGATGAGATGAGGTATTAATTTGCTCCACGATTTGGACTTCGGTCTTCAATTTTTTACTTGGATTCGGGAAGGGGTGATAACGCTACTCGCTATTTTTAAGGGAGATTAGAACAAGTGTAGGCAGTCTGACCATTCGTTTAGGTGGCACGTCTGTAAGCAACCCAATGTTGCCCCATCCTCGCCTCTTTAACGTTCTTTCACATAACATTGCCCCTGTGTTGTCCCACAAGCCCAGTTTTCGCACTCGTTACATGAATGACAACCAATAAATAACCTGTCAGGGAATACGACAGGAAGCTCATCAGTTAATTTAAAACTACATTACATATAGTGTTATGTCGATAGTTGTATAAACCGCGAGTGAAACTGACTGCACAGGTAAACACATTGTTCTGGAGTGAACAAAGTTAAAATTAACAAGAGAGGAATTTGCACCTGCCAATCTGAGATAGAAGACATAGAGCATAATAATGGAGGGTGCAAATTGGACTCACAAAGACCAATAAACCTTTTTGAGGTATGGTGGATCAGAGGGCGCTGTTTAAAGAGGGTGAACTCTTGTTTTTGCACAAGAGTTCACCCTCTCTGAAAAACCACAGGTGGCCACATTGGAAAAGTGTCCTGAATATCCAGGTTGGGTCTGTTGGGAGGACTGTGTAAAATGGACACAGTCAGGTGGTTTCTTTGTCCAGGTTTCCATAAATAATAGCTTTGATTGTGGGAAAACTGTCATCTTGCATAAGCCAGTAGCGCTCATATTATAGCAGTAGTCATAATTGTTTTTTAACTGGGAGTGAGACAAGGGGCATGATGATATCATGCAGTACTATTTATTTTTATTTGGCATGGCTTTTCAGGGGGGACACACAACTCGCGGAGGTCTATAGTTTCATCGCTGCTGATCTCTCCGTTTACAGGCCTATAATGTTATTTTCTGTTTGTCATATTTGTTTTAGGACCACCAACGATCGTTGAATGCAGCATCTTTGTGTTAAGTATGGATGAGGTCACAGAGGTCACCATGGTAAGTTAAATTATCCTTAATTATAATCAATTAAAAAAAGCCGACATTGTGCAACTCATGCGTTCTCTCGTTGAAATTCATTTAAAATATCTGATTTAAAAAAAATTGAATTTCGTCCCAGAAACCTGCCGGTTAAATATTTTTCCTGTTTCACCGACAAGGTCACATATCTTTTGAAAATTAGATGCTACTTACTTTATAATTGTGACTAATGTATAATTTCGTACTGAAGTTTCACACAGATTTTAAAACAATTACACAGTCAAACCTGCTACTGTGGCCACCTAGATAAAGTGTCCACCTGCTCAATGTGACCAGCTTTTGAAGGTCGAAACAAAAATTGCAACACAGTATATATATATACAAACCTGCACATTGGGGCCAACTGTTCATTATGCCGACTTTTCGTTAGTCTCTTGAGAGGCCTCTGTATAAACTCATCTATCATCAACTTGTGTGCAATGTTAGTTGTTATTGATTGTTTATGCACCTGATGACAAAAGCACCTGACCAATGTAATCGAGTTTCCTCTGATTGGCATGTACTATTCAATGTACGAGCAGTAGGCCTACAGCTTTCCCGCCCTAAACAAATTCGATTTGCAGACAATTATATGGTTTCCTGAACTATCAGTATTATGACCTTTCAGCTCCATACATTTTCAGTGGCACCTCTAGACTTGAGATCAAGTCGTAGATTTGCCGTATTTTGGCCGTTTCATATCGTGCTCTGTGCATTATACCCCGTCAACTACCTCGATCCCATTTTATAACATCATTGCCACTGGCAGCAGTACGAGGGTGCATCCAAATCTAACGACTTGAATAAGTTGTAACACGTCTGTACACAGCGGCCTATGGCAAGTTCTCTGGAATAATCTGATTGGTCGAATTTCCCAAATACCCTATAATGTGTATTCATAAATCTACTGTTGCACGCACGGATTGATAACATGTTTCCGTGTACAATCTGAATGGAAAATTCTAGAAGAGCTCCTGGAGCTCTTCTCGAAGTTTCCACGCAGATTTTAGACTGGGACTCGCAGTAGGCTGGGACTCGTAGGGACTCACAGATTTTGTTCAGTTTCTTTTGCAATTCATACATTCATATCAGGAGATTTTGCAGTATTATTGTAAAATGTTCCAGTATTCTAACGCAATTTCACTCATTCATATGTATGATTAATTGAAAATGTTGATAATTCTACGTTTCATCATAGATAGTTTTAACCTAGTAATAATGGAAGCGTCTACCAATGTTTTGGGGGGCTCTCTCATTGGCCAACTCGACGTAGATGGGCTACGTTCTTGAATATATGAATAATCGATGCCTTACCACTTGTTCAAGTCTGCACACGGTCAATGCCGCGCGTTGCGGGAACTATATTCCTTCGAATTGGTTGCCTATCACTCTGTTTTGTATATCTAACAAAAATGTAAACAACATCTAAGAAAATATCAATATTGATTGGATTACCTTTAAGATGTTATTTAGTGATTTTAGTCAAATAAACACGGTATGGTGCCCCATTTTTTATTAATCTTGTTAAAATAATTAATATACTTTTGAAAATATGAAACAATATCGTCTTTAAATGTATATCCATACTTTATAAAAGACAAGAGTTGTGTACATAAACCATTCTGTCAAAGTTGGAGCCGATTTCGTTATTTGTCATTGAGGGGGAAATAGTGAAAATGCAATTAGAAATTTCGTATTCATTGGAATGTGTACGTCTCAGGGCGACAACAAATCAGTTGGTAAATAATTTCAATAATTTCGTAAAAATGATGGCACCTCAGACCGACGTATTTCAAGGGATATAAATTATGATACTATATAATAAACAACATAACAAGTAGTTTTATGTAAAGTTTTATTTTATTTTCACTATAACCAAAAGTCTATAGGGCTTTAAGATCAAAATAAAATGGCTTGAATTCGTTTAGGCTCCCCCCCCCCCCCCAACAAAAAAGTCTCAGGTTTCTAGTCTCTGCGTGCGTCGCCGGCCTCAGATCCGCGCGTCGGCATTTTTAATTAAATTTTTTTTTGGCTAAGGTTACCAAAAAAAAAGATTTTGAAGCCAACCTGTGACCAGAAACTGGAGACTTTTTTGGTCTTAATTAGCAAAAGAGGTTTCTGGAACGTAAAAGTAAGTGTTCCTTGATTGTCTGTAAGTGTTCCTTTCTCGACACCATCATTCATGCAAATGGAACAAATATAACGAGCTGTCTCAATTGCCCAGACTCGTGTATAAATGCTCACCTTCAACATACGTGTCCGGCCTTTGCAAACTCAAACCACAGAGTCTATTGAGAGTCTGTGCTCAAACGATCTTCGCTCACACCTTCGT
Organism: Zoroaster sp. YZ-2022; assembly: GCA_029582265.1. NCBI lineage: Eukaryota > Metazoa > Echinodermata > Asteroidea > Forcipulatida > Zoroasteridae > Zoroaster > Zoroaster sp. YZ-2022. The sequence continues at coordinate 10,377,006 of CM055822.1, forward strand.
ACTTGACTAGCCTGTATTCACTTTTAAAAATTTCCATAATTTGTTCTTCATAAAAAGACAATCGAAGTATTGAAGCCTCCCGTTGAGAATATCATTACTGAAGCTCATTCGTTCATTGTCCAGTTTGGAAATATCCTGATTAAACATTATTCTCTCAATAAGGATTCCAGTAGGCCTCAATCACTTTGCACTTTGCACCCGTGACCACTCAGATTGGAACAAATTGGCAAGCTATTACACCCTAGATGCAACTCAAACTTTTTAAAGATTTTCTGTAGTTCTGCGGCCACAAGTAAATGTGGGTGACCACCCTAAACCCTTCCCTAGAAAGTGTTTAATTTACACGATTTATTTTAACAATGTCTTATCATCTCATATAACCTATGTAATCCAGGATTACGGTATGACGATCCTATTGGAGGAGACATGGAATGATCATCGTCTTGCCTTCGCTAACTACAGCAAACTATCTCATATCTCATCTGGGATGGGCGTGGCTGAAAGAATATGGGTACCCGACCTGTTCTTTGCTAATGAGAAACGGGCGAGCTTCCATTCTGTCACTGTCCATAATAGGCTGATCCGGGTATACCCCAATGGAAATATATTCTACAGTATGAAGTAAGTATATACGAGGATGTAGCCATTTCATCACCATCTCTTCTCCAACCATTTCATTTAGTCAGACTTGTTGCTAGGCGAAGGATGAAGTCTCTGAACCGATGAATAAATTGAACAATTGAATTGCCCGAAGTTCATAGAATCCTTATCACGGAAAATTAATCAAATCGCCAACGGTGAAAAAATAAAAAAATATTGAGTTTGAAAATCACACATTGTGTTGATGGACTCTCTGTAATTCACTTATGTGATTCATATCTTCTATAACGGTTTTATCAGCTCATGCACGCAGAAGACTTCACATACGATTTGAAGTTGAGCGATTATTTAGACTGCTGGGGTTATTAAAAACTTGTTTTTCAACTCTGAAAAGATCAAATTAGGCCTATTCGATTTCGTTTTAAGTCTTGCCCTGGGCTCTTTTAAAAAGAAAATACTATTTGTTCAGATTGTCTGCACACTAGACCTCAGATTCATCAATGAGAGTATGGTTAATATGATTAAAGAGTTTATTCCATTGAACATTGAAACTAGAAAAAAACATTTCTTAGCAAAAAACAAAAACACTACGCAATAAATAAATAAATTGTTTAGGGCCTTTTCCATTTATAAATGTAATCTTTGAAGGTACAGTTGGTATAATATTGGCAAAACAGCTTCGACGATTATGCTTACTCTCTTTGAATAAGGCCTACATTAGCCTAAAGGGACAGTATTGTCACGATCAACAGGGTATGGAATCGGAATGCTCGTTTTAAGATTGAGCCAGTAATTTTCAGTCACTGTGTTCATCTTAAACTAGGACACCGCATTCCATGCCCTGCTGAAAGTCTGCTCTGATCGTGACAGTTATGTCCCTTTAAATCCTTGATCAGCTTTCAATCGGCAATGTTCCTATCATCAAACAAAAACGCCGTATACATTATTATATGGAATGTTGTTCTTAGGCTATTTATAAAGATTCCAATTCAGTTGAGAAATTATTTTACCAACTTCATAAATGGTAGCACCTCAAATTGAAAGATTTCAATAGATTTTTGATACAATGATCAACTTATCATCAAATACGGTTTATGAACATATTTGTGATTTAACGGTTTTTTCAAAAATGTTGCCGGATTGCAGCTTTTTGAAATAATATATAATAAATAATAAATAATAAATAATATCAGAATTCCCTAAAATATAGACACAGTTTAAGGAGAAAGGAATCGATTGATTTTGCTGCTGGACGACTGACTACATGAAAACGCGTACAACCTTTTATGCCGCTACCCATGTAATTTTTATTGAACCTCCACTGACGTGTCGCATATGATTTGAATAATTATAATAAACAACAGGGGGTCTTTTTTGTGAATCGGCTGAATAAGACGGTTTGTAGACGTTTGTTTTATAACTAAAACCTTTTAGAGTCAAATGGGTTTTTGGTCGGTATCAAATATGCTGTTTAAGTCATACAAGACACAGATGAAGACTGGATTAGAATATCTCTTTAATTTATCGCTATAATCTCTAACCATAACAGTTGGGATTGGTTACATTGGATTAATTCCGTTGATAAACACATTTTTTCGGCCTGAGCGCATTTTACATGTTGTGTTGGTGCCTCATTTTTTCAATTCCATGTATACATGGAAGGAGATTATTTTTTTATTGAAGAAATATCCGACCCAATGCATTATGCGGTGTGTATACAAGGTCAGAGTAGCTTACATTTTTTTTTATCAAGATGGACATAATGTACTACGCATGACTAAGCATGAAACTTAGCCTCGACCGCGCTGTCTAAGTCGTAGTAATAACAGCGCCAATTTGTGAAATATTTATGCAAGGTTAAGTTTTAAACGCCAAACATTTTAATGGATTTACATTTTGAATTGTGTAAATACAATTTGCAGCGTCTTGCTCAGACATTATCTTGGCATGAACCATCTAAATAAATAAACATCATCTACTTAATGGTTGTTCTAACGCCTTCACAACCACCTTTCATAGTTACCATCGTCACTATACTTAGATCTTGATCACGCGTCCAGACATGAAGGGGACCAGACTATTTTCATTTCCAACCTCTGTTTAGTCACGTTGAAATGATAGATATGTGCAGGTAAACATTGACATGGCTACACCAGGATAAAGATCTGTATATCTGATTGTTTATTATTGAAGAAAAAATAATGAAATACAAAACTGCTGCTTTAGTTATATACTTTCTAGGCTTAATCATTAACCGAAAATCCAACCAGGCCTGCCCGAGGTGAGCGAGTAGTGCAAGTCAATGTCAACTATATCCCAATTGGGAGATACTTTTATCCTGATTGAATCCCTATTCTCCCAATAAGGATATCAAAAGGCGTCAATCGTGAAACCCTTTGGGTGACAACTACATTTTCTGCGCGAGTATTTACACAGCCGACTGTGTTGTTTACTAATTGTATTTCTGTCGGCTCCTCTTTAGCACATTAAGGACCGTAAGAGAGTCATTTGTGAACATGTAGGGCAGATTAGATAAATACTGCCCTATATAGCATTTTTGAAGCCAGGATTTGTTGTGTGGGTGGGAGCACCAGGATGTCTTTCGCACTAAATTTAAATGTTAAATGTGGCGCATGCATGGGGAACAGCCTTTCAATATGGGTCACGTCACCTCGGGCTCTAACGGTAGTTATACAACTGTGCCATTTTACTTTACAGTAGCCTAATTATAAAGGAGGGAGGAACGAGGAGTTGGGGCCCTGGGGCATCGGTTCCCCTGTCGGTACCCCCAACCCCGCCCTCGCTCAGAATTTGGATCCCTATGAAAAACATGTGGGCTTGGAACTTGGAAGAACCTATTTGCTGGTCATAACAAAATGTTCGTTCATTATTATGTTTTTTTCACAGACACTCGGAAAGCACTGAGTATACAGTGCTATACACACGTCGGTGTAGGGCAAAATTAAATCAATTGTTTATCTCCCGACGCAAGAATTTCACCAGTCTATATAATATCGCGGAACCCGCTGCTATATGGGATTCTAGCCGGCCAATTGTCATCGGGCAAGCTCGGTGGTCGATAGATTGCCTCAAATTAGAAAGCCAGTCTACTCATTGCCACTGGATTGCGTGAAATGCCACACAGGGCAATCTCCGAGCAATCTCATTGCCAGCAACTTGTATTGCCTGAAAATTGCCCGAAAATTGCCCCGTGTGACAAGGCCTTTACGTTGTAGGCCTATATTAAACTCCGTATATTGCTGTGTGTACGTATTCTGTGCACGCGCGATATGGGCTATTCGTACATACAGGGAATAGTAATTCAGCATATTGTTTCACTTAACCTTCCGGTTTCGACCGGAAGGAAAGGTCAGATTGGAGTCACGTCTGAAAACGAAATGTGACATAGTTCAAGATCTTTAAGATGATAAAAAGATTGTGAAAATATCTTCTATGGTTCATGAGATATGAATTTTTGAAATATTCAACTTCCGGTTTCGACCGGAAGGAAAGGTCAGATTGGGGTCACGTCTTAAAACGAAAAATCACATAATTCAAGATCTTTCAGATGATGCAAAGATTGTGAAAATATCTTTTGTGGTTCATGAGATATAATTTTTTGAAATATTAAACTTTGATTTAGCGTAATTCGACACCTGATGACGTAATCATGACGTCACAGCTTGATATGTTCTGTTCATGTGTTAAGTTTGAAGGCTGTAAATGTTCAGCAAGGATGCCTTTGTTGCCGGACAAGCGCCACTGAGAAAAAGAAGTTTAAAAAAAGAAAAAAAACAGTACAAAAACAATAGGTGTTCGCGCTGCGCGCTCGAACACCTAAAAAAGTCTCCGGTTTCTGGTCTCCACGCGCATCGCCTCAGACCCGCGCGTCGGCATTTTTAATTTAATTTTATTTTTGCTATGAAACGATGTCCAATTGCAGCCAAAATTGCTGGATCGATTGGAATTCTGCCGTGCTGTGCTTTAAACGACTTTTCACATAGGCGTATGAACGTTTTCCCGATTTGCGAGGTCTCTCTTAGCCACCATACTTTGTATATGGGGAAATTGTTCCCCACGTATACATGTATCATGCGTCATCGCACCAATTTTGAAGCCGACCGATGACCTGAAACCTAACACGGACTTAGGCTGAATTGATACACAGCCGCGCCGTCTGGTAAGCTTGAACTATAACAGACCATGCGTAGTCAATCTACGATAACAACTTGTTCAAGTTTGAGTGAATATTGGCGTGTGATGATGTACGTATATTTTAACCAACCCTGTAGTTCTACACAGAGCTGGTTGATACAATCCTTTCTGATATCGGGCCCACTCGCTTTGAATACGTCATCGAATAGCCTTTTTATTTACCAGTTAAACTTGCTTTGTCTACCTGAGGGGTGTCTGTTATGTTTCGTAACTTCATTATTAATATGCGGTACGACTCGCATGGGCGGATCCAGAACATTTTGTAGGGGGGGGGCTGAGAATCAAAAACAGTATTTTTTTTCAGTACTACAAAAATTACAATGAAATAATCAAAGGGAGAGAAAAACAAAGCACACTGTGGGAATGGGTGTACGTGTCCCTCCCCCCTCCCTATCTCTCTCCTTTTTTAAATAATTTTTTTTACTTTTGTACTTTTTTATATATTTTTTTAATTTTTTAATTTTTATTTTTTACAATTTTAGGGGGGGGGGCTACAGCCCCCTTAGCTCCCCCCCCTGGATCCGCCAATGACTCGCCAGAAAGTCCATCCACTCCTACAAAATCAACACGCACGTAAACCACTCTTTTCACAAGAAAACCTACTGCACTAATTACTTGTTTTTCTATTGCTTCTTCTTTTATTACCGAATAATTCCATATTTTTAGGGGAAATATTGAACTGTTTTTCAAGGTGATGCTTACTCTTTTGAATCAAAATATATATTAAACAACCAAATTGTTAAAGCTACAGCTTACAGGTTGTTTTATTAACGCGAAAATAGTGAATAATTATATGCTTTCACATTTGTCGTATTTAAGTTAGCAGAAAATTCGAAACAGAAATTATTTCACTTTGTTAAAAGTGACACCATCTCAGCCAAACTATTTATGGGGAAGTTTGATATACCATCTTCAGTCGTACACTAATAAAGTTTCACATTAAAATGATACATCCTATGATGCCTTACCTTAATAATAATAATAATAATAATAATAATAATAATAATAATAATGTGTGGACTTATATAGCGCACGTATCCACCAACTGAGTGGTGCTCAAGCCGCATTATATTATTATCCCTGCTCATAAGGCTCATAAGGCTCATAAATCATTCCTGAAACCATCTCAGCTCCCTGGGGAGTATACAGCTCAATTGCTGCCATTACATCGCATATAGGGCTAATCAACCAACTCTGCCCTCACAGGTACCCATTTAACCCCTGGGTGGAGAGAAGCAATTATGGTTAAGTGTTTTGCTCAAGGACACAAGTGTCACGGCCGGGATTCGAACCCACATTCTGCTGCTAACACCAGCACTTGAGTCCGGTAAGCTAGACCGCTCGGCCACGACACTCCATTGATAAATAATTACACATTGATATGAACCGCGTGCATATAAGCAACCACCAACAAAAATAAATAAACAAATTCAACAAAGTATCATTCATTCTGATTCAGTGGATTGGATATAGCGTTATAATCCTTCATGAATACCAATAATGTTCTCTCGCATTTTAAATTTAAAATGTTGGGCAGAATGTACAAAATAATTGAGTAAACAGGGGATGACTGACTGATGAAGGGAGCCGACATTAGAGAAGTGTGTTTCCTATTAAACAGAGTCACTTAGAGTCTGTTGACATTTGTTAGGGTAGCACGTATACGATGTTGACTCATATCGGTATTTTATTATTTTTAAAATTTTTTTAATCAGTACACAAGTTTCCATCTTAACATGAAATTAATGTTTGTAGCTTTGCATGGTGAAAAGGATAAGTAAAGACTGTTTGCGGTGACATCATGTGAAATTCTCAATTGAAATTCTCATGAAGACGATCAGAGCATATACTGATCGAAACGTCGAGTTGTAACCACCAATTCTTTTCAGAACTAATTACTACTCAAAAGAGAATTTTCAAATGGTGTCACTGCAAACAGTCTTTACTTAACATGAAATTAACAATTTTATTAAAAATAAGACATTTTATAACATAATTAACCAAATCATAGATTATCGCACCATCTCTTAAATTCATTTAATCATATCATTTAGTTAGTTTCCTTTCGCGCCAACGTCAATTATTTGGTGAAATGACTTATTTGAAAGTATTTTACTTCTTGTATTTAAAAGAGCAATCGGCAGAATTTAACAAATATTCACATTTGAGAATGAACCCTATCCAACGAACCCTATCCAGGGCCCAATTTCATAGAGCCGCTTAGCAGCTGAATTTTTTGCTTACTGTGCATTTTTCATTTCATAGCGCTGCTAATCGTTAAGCATAGAGAAAGGCACGCTAACTTGCCGCCGTTATTGCTAGTAAATGAGTGATGCAACAATACAAATCCATGGTGAACGCGCACGCCGCTCTGAAATTGGGCCCTGTTCGATCGTAAGTCGATACGTAATACGCGCACATTGGTAATACGCGCATTCTTTTCGCTACTTCCGGTTCCAAAGCTGGCATACAGTTGAAGCCGAATTTGACTTTGCTAATAAGATTTTAAATCTTTACAACACATAGGCCTATGTTAAAGGCAAGTCCCAAGTTTTATAATTTCTTGCGTAAATCTTCAAAGAAAAGGGTGGTCAATGTATTTCCATTGAGTTTCTCATGATCGCTGGAGCCAGCATGTGCGAAGTGGACGTGGTTTATGTTGGAATTACGTCACACTTACGAACAGAATAGACCGTAAATATATTTAAATAAATAAATATGTTTGAAAGCACGAACAGACCCATAAAGATTAGCTCAAAAGTGATGCGTGGACTCCCTCCTGACATCCTGCGTCGACCCCAGCCCATCGTTCAATTCCCCCTTTATACGGTATATCCTCAATTTACCCTAAATGACGCATCTAAGGTTATATAATCAACTGGACAGTAACTTACAAATGAAATTAGCAGTTTGGTGTTTCAGTTTGTTTCAGTGAAGGATTCTCTTGTAAAATGCTGAATTTCAATGCATGATCATATGCGTGGACGTCTTGAGTGCCGTTTTTTGAGACGCACAGAATTGTGGTCATCAAAAAATTGATGTTGGTATGACTCACCCCCAAACTGTTAAAGTTGATGGGGGCACAGAAAATATATCCAAGAAGAAAAACAGTTGAATCATGTTTCATCCTATTCCAGATGGTTGTAAAATTGTTTTTAATCTTGAAAAAAAAAATATTGTTCTAGATTTTTAAAATAAAATGGTATAATTTGGAGAAGCTTTCAAAACTTTTAATCAATATTCTTGAAAGACCAATAAAAATGGAGGATGGTTAAAATTTTTACAAAAAGTACTTTAAAACTTTGAAATGTGTAAAAATTATGTTAACATTTTGTCAAATAAAAGATTTCTTTTCATAACCATGATATTAATGTTTCATTTTCTCAATAATTTTCCACTGCTGACGAAATAAACACCAACGAATTAAGCACCGGTAGTCTTCGTTCGCTTCTTCTATAAGGAATGTGTCCATTTTGAGGATCAGTATTTCTTTAAAAAATCATTGCAAATGCAAAGCATTCATATCTTTTGGTTTCCACAGACAATAGCTCGTTGACGGCATAGAACAATAAAATCACAGATGTTCGTGAAAAAAAATTGAGGTCATGTAAATCCCTTACTATTTGTATCTAGTAAAATCAGTGGTTAAACAACTTTTTCCACTTTCACAATCACTAACTTTCCAGTAAATCATACAATTTCACTGTGATTTTTATTTTTGTAACAAGTATGACTTAGATAAGTTTATGCAACCATTAATACACCATAGTTTTGTAAGTTTTCCAAGAAATGCTAAGCCAAAGGTAAGTGCGTCATTTCACGAGTGCGGCGAATTACGTACATGGACGATACATCCCACGTCGACCCCAGCTCATTACTCAATGTCCCTTATTCTACATGGTGCGTGCATGCTTGGTACCTAAGTGCCGCTCTTTGAAGATAAAGCAAAGTGCCAGCTGGGACTGGAATACCAAATGAAATCCGTCTAAGTGGATTGAGTGACGTCGAACAAGGATTCATTACAGTTCGGTCTTACGGCTTTAATTACGAGTCTATTATTTTTTGATAATTTGACGGCTGCATGATTCTATGGTATGGATTGGAGTGATGGCAATATAAATATGCCAATGTATTAAGAACCAGACATCTCTATTTATATATCCACTCATGATTGTATGTCATATCTATGATGTTATGGATGAGTATAGGCGACGTTAGAATACTAACAAGTGCTGCTTATGACAATTATTTAGTATACTAATTGCATGCAACGACGATTGAATAAATTGTCTTTCAACCCGAAATAGAACAGAGATCAAACATTCAAAAACAATGAATTCATCTGATGAGGAAATACTTTATTATCAGAACCTTAACTAGAATGAGACTCCATCATGAGCAAATCCTGTATTTTTTAAGTCTAGCATTTTTTCTCTCTAAATGTCAACACATTTCTGTAAGTATATAAAGAATAACATAGGGGGCCTATTTGGGAACCGCCTGCACCTGTGACTGCATTTATTGGGAGACTTAAAGGGTCTATGACGTCATGTAATGTTATGTAGATACATAGCCTATGTTACAAAATATCCATGTTTCTGGACAGTTTGAACAAAACTGAAGATATATTTATGATATAAAGTGAATATTAGATGTTCTGATTTAACTTGTGTTTAATGTTCATGCTTATTCTTGACACATGAGGGCGCTGTTTAGTGAGATCACAATAGAAACTAAGTATCCAAAAAGTACTAAAAGTGCACACAATCATAATCCTAAACTTTGCCCATGAGAAAGTAGTGGTTAGGCCTATATCAAAAAGTTTAATGACTGGTCACCAAACTCTCAGTTAACACGACAACACGATATGCAAATGTGTCGAGTTACAAAATGATGACCTTGCAAGGGTATTAATGGTTTTCTCTAAACGGTTTGCACCTATAGCGACGAAATTTTCACAGATTTGTTTTGTATTACATGTCATAAACACTAAATGGTTGAAATGAACGTTTCCAAATACGAATGTTGTACCTTTCCAATAATACTTGTGTACGTTGTTGTTATTTATGCAGATTGAGTCTGGTGCTGTACTGCCACATGGATTTCAAAGCATTTCCTATGGATAAACAGAGATGCAAGACTGCCATTGAAAGTTGTAAGTTTCAGTTAATAAAATGAACATTAAAGGTTCTGTCTCATTGTCACCCGTCTCCTGATTCTAGAAATCACTATACCTGCCGCATATTAAGGTGTTATGCAAATGCGATCTCAGCCGGATGAGTGAGGGCCTTTAAAATTAGTTCACCTTTCCCCAATTTTAAAGGGACAGTATAGTCACGATCAACAGGGCATGGAATCACAGTGGTAGTTTTAGATTAACTCAGTGACTGAAAATAATACCCACACGATAATGCCCCTGCATAAATAAGCCAGTAATTTTCAGTCACCGTGTTCATCATAAACTAGGATACCGATTCCATGCCCTGTTGAAAGTCTTCACTAATCGTGACGATACTTCCCTTTAAGAGAGGTCATGTCATAAGTACACTAAACAACTGAAGTTTTATTATCTAAACCTAAAAAATAATTGGTATAATATTGTAAAAATCATGTTGTCCGAACCCCTTTTGTTTTGAATTCAGAAAAGCCCAAGGTCTACTAGGGGAAACCATTTACCTCTCTTACATTAACACGTAACAATCCAATATTCTCAGTGTTATTCACATCAATAAAATGGCCAATAATGGGTTGACTTTGTCAGCTCAAGGGTGAATTTCAAGGACGACGTCAAGAGCGTGATATTTGAAAGGTGAGAGGGACATTTGTTTTCCTCCAGTGGACCTCTGGCTTTTCTGAACTCGAGGCAAAAAGGGGTTGGGACAGAATGACTCTTTACAATATTTTACCTTGGGTTTTTATTATAAAACTAATGTTGTGTTGTTTCCTTAAGCTTCGTTTTGCTGAAGAGTGTTAAATTCACATTTCACGAACATTTTTGCTGAATTAAAGATAAAAAGGATTTCTCGATATAAATGTGAGAGACTTGGTTGATTTATTGCTATGGTTATTCAGCCAAAATCAAACCCAATAGGCCCTATGCTGAATCAAATGCATGTCTAGTGATATTTTGAAATATCACATGTCCGGTTAGCACGCATATTTATATTTAAAATAGTTAGTGTTTTTGCCGAGGTAGACCTACGCGATTTTAATTATTTTTTTTACGAGGTGCTACTTTGTATACGAACAGAAATGTAGCGAGAATGCAAAGAACAAATAATTGGCTCACAGAAGTCGTAAATCGGAATGTATGCGAATAAAATGAAACTGACAGTCCAAAACGAACTAATATTAACTGTTCTCTGTATTATTTATATAGGCCTATTTATTCAGTTATCGAACCCCGGGAAACCTTTCCCGTGAAAAACTGTTTTTCAAAAGTGCATAATTATGATAAAAAACGGAAAATACACACAGTTTATAGGCTACATTAAAAAAAAAAGTACACAAAAATAGCACTAAAAAGTGGTCTGTAGTAATCACTATTTCTTGTAAATTTTGCTTGTTTAATATCTTTATGTATGCGACTTCTATGTTACAGTAATTTATTATAATTTATAATATTTTATATTTAATATGTATTCGTATATTATTATTATTATTATTATTATTATTATTATTATTATTATTATTATTATTATTATTATTATTATTATTATTATTATTATTATTATTATTATTATTATTATTATTATTATTATTATTATTATTATTATTATTATTATTATTATTATTATTATTATTATTATTATTATTATTATTATTATTATTATTATTATTATTATTATTATTATTATTAACAGTTGGTTTATAAAACAAAATTGGTTATTAATGTGTTGGGTGTAACTACTTTTTTGAAAATCCCTTTTTTCGGAACATTAGAAAAATTATTATTACAAAAGAAGTAAATTACTGTTGTAATTGGGTGAATTAATGAATATCTTATGACGTAGCTTATAATAAATTAATTGTCAGTCAAATAAGGCACCTAAGCACAGGCAGTTCACGGATGCTTCAAACGATTCTTATTTAAAATATCTGATTTAAGAGTACAATATTTTATTTCCTCTAAAGTTACAAGGAAATAGAAGTATATTTATTAAATCAAAATCATTGCTGTGAAATACAGAACACACAGAATACACATAATTAATAATTTCTTCCATTCGAATCAGAAAGAACTAATTTAATCACGCTTGATACTCTTTCAAAATGCCCTCTTACCGTTAAGTCAATATTTGCTTTAGTTTGATTAATATTCTACTGTTTTTGTCTCTCCATTCCAGATCAAAGTACGGAGGACGAATTACTCATTAAATGGAGGGATGATAACCCTATTGTTATGGGCCCAGAAATAAGTCTACCGCAGTATGCCATGCAGGAAGATATACCATATGGAACTTGTAACAACCGGGTGTCGGACAAAGGTCAGACCAGGTTAACTTTCATTATGTGCCGTTATTCGTGTTAAATTACTGACTCCTTCCCGTTCAGACAATGTTTACTGTCCACCTTTTATTCCTCTTCAAACTACTACGTCCTTTTTTTTGGTATCATTGTGTGGAACGAGCTCGGTTTGCCTTGACGCACTTTCTCTAGTTATCCTCCATCAATGTTGACGGGTCTTGTCTCCTGCGTCCCGCAAGAACCTCCATTTGATTGATGGAGGTTCGTGCTGGACGTCCTCACGGTCCTCTTGACTTGTTACCATGGGACGGTTCCCACAGCAGGAGTTTGGTGGATGACATTTTTACGTGATGCGCATAGAGCAAGGTCCTTGTTCTATGGTTTTCCTGTATAATGTCCATTTGCGCCGCTGTTCGTTTGAGCCGTTTTGATAGTTGTGTGTTATGGAATTCCATTACTGCCATTTAAACGGCGCATGTATGGCGATGATGGTTTGGTCCCTAGCCGTTTGCGCCGTCAACGGCGCATAGTCGCGTCGTGCCGGCGCATAGTCGCGTCGTGCCGTCGCATTGTCGCGTCGTGCCGTCGCATAGTCGCGTCGTGCCGTCGCGTCGTGCCGTCGCATAGTTTTGTACTGCTTGTATAGGGCCGTCGCATTGTCGCGTCGTGCCGTCGCATAGTCGCGTCGTGCCGTCGCGTCGTGCCGTCGCATAGTTTTGTACTGCTTGTATAGGGCCGTCGCATTGTCGCGTCGTGCCGTCGCATTGTCGCGTCGTGCCGTCTCTTTGTCGCGTCGTGCCGTCGCATTGTCGCGTCGTGCCGTCGCATTGTCGCGTCGTGCCGTCGCATAGTCGCGTCGTGCCGTCGCATTGTCGCATTGTCGCCCCGTACCACCAGTTTGACTGAATTATCCAGTGCTTGCCAATAGGTGGCGCTGTCACTTGACTTCAGAGGTACTCTCACCTTTTTCCCCGCGACGACGAATAAGTCTCAAAGACAAAGTAAAAGATGGATGTTATTTTACGCCAGTTGGGTCTGGAACAGCTGATACAGGAGTTTGAAGAGAACGGGGTATGTTACTATGTACTTGTTACGTGTTTATTTAAAGGAAATCGGTCAAAAAAAGGGGTAAAATGTTGTTAAGGCTTAACCTAGGCCTTTCCTAGACGTATGAATGTTGACCGTTAGCCACTAAGGGTAATTCCCACTAAGACAGTCGTTTTCCCGGTTGATAGCTGCAAATTAAAAAATCTATTTAACATGTTAATCCATGTCGCTTCAGAAAACAATTGATAGTTTACTGAGTTTGCTTCCAAACGGCTAGTAAGAGTTTAAAATTGGGGAAGAGTGCAGTGGCGATCGTATACTGCACTCTTTCCTAAAATTGTTACACATCCTAACAGTCACAGAGACCAGACAGTCTGACAGTATTAATTTTGACCGAAACAGTCATTGTTCGTGGACTATTGCAATTTAAAGCAAACTAAGAGCTATCCAGAACCGGGAAAACGATTGCACAGTGGTTTAAGACCGAGACATTTCGTCAAAAATGTTTTTAATTTCTATCCTTGGGAGAGAAGTTTTCAATAAACCTTTTCGACATTCTCAATGCATCATGGGAAACTGTTTACAAAGTATATGCCTATGGCGCAACATGAAAGTCATAAAAAGTCGTGAAGAGTTGGCGACTTACGTGTAGCGCCGTGTACTGGTACACAAAACGCTACTTTCCCATGATGCATTGAGGAATGTCGAAAAGGTTTATTGAAAACTTCTCTCCCAAGGATAGAAATTAAAAACATTTTTGACGAAATGTCTCGGTCTAAACCACTGTGCAATCGTTTTCCCGGTTCTGGATAGCTCTTAGTTTGCTTTAAATTGCAATAGTCCACGAACAATGACTGTTTCGGTCAAAATTAATACTGTCAGACTGTCTGGTCTCTGTGACTGTTAGGATGTGTAACAATTTTAGGAAAGAGTGCAGTATACGATCGCCACTGCACTCTTCCCCAATTTTAAACTCTTACTAGCCGTTTGGAAGCAAACTCAGTAAACTATCAATTGTTTTCTGAAGCGACATGGATTAACATGTTAAATAGATTTTTTAATTTGCAGCTATCAACCGGGAAAACGACTGTCTTAGTGGGAATTACCCTTAGTGGCTAACGGTCAACATTCATACGTCTAGGAAAGGCCTAGGTTAAGCCTTAACAACATTTTACCCCTTTTTTTGACCGATTTCCTTTAAATAAACACGTAACAAGTACATAGTAACATACCCCGTTCTCTTCAAACTCCTGTATCAGCTGTTCCAGACCCAACTGGCGTAAAATAACATCCATCTTTTACTTTGTCTTTGAGACTTATTCGTCGTCGCGGGGAAAAAGGTGAGAGTACCTCTGAAGTCAAGTGACAGCGCCACCTATTGGCAAGCACTGGATAATTCAGTCAAACTGGTGGTACGGGGCGACAATGCGACAATGCGACGGCACGACGCGACTATGCGACGGCACGACGCGACAATGCGACGGCACGACGCGACTATGCGACGGCACGACGCGACTATGCGACGGCACGACGCGACAATGCGACGGCCCTATACAAGCAGTACAAAACTATGCGACGGCACGACGCGACGGCACGACGCGACTATGCGACGGCACGACGCGACAATGCGACGTCACGACGCGACTATGCGACGGTACGACGCGACTATGCGCCGGCACGACGCGACTATGCGCCGTTGACGGCGCAAACGGCTAGGGACCAAACCATCATCGCCATACATGCGCCGTTTAAATGGCAGTAATGGAATTCCATAGTGTGTTGCGCGCCCTCTATACCGGCGGCTCATACGAACTGCGACGCATAGGATATACCGTACTACATGCATGATGGGTGGTTAAATGCTACACCATGCAGTGGTTTTTGTTTGATCGCTGTGGCATGGGATCCAGTTGGGCCCTTGGTGGGGTCCAGGGGAACCCCCGGAAGGGCCCAAGGGGAAAACCCCAGAAGCTCTGTGATTAGAGCTATTTGGGAATTTAAAATAATAATTCAGAGTAAAGAAACATTTAAAGAAACAGTGATCTTTCCCCCCCCCTCCCCACCTGGTTTGCACCCAAACCCACCTGGTGTCGGATTCACCCATGCTTTTAATCTTACTTGTATAAAACTCAAATAATTGGCCACTCTACCTTTTTTTCTCAAAAATACTTTTCACATCCCTGCAAATGTAAATGATAGGATTGTTGTGAATCAAGGACTTGAAAACGTTTCAAATGCTTGAGGGGTCCCCTGATTACATTATCATTTGAATAATGCCGTGATGTCATTAGAGCTATAAGGACGGTTGTATTTTGATCGTGTTGTTCCATCCACCTATAGGGGGTCTATATAATTTATAAATAACCTATATTTGGTATCATTAGTGAGTAATTGCTATATCCATAACCATTATAGCCCATCTCTAATAGTATGGTCCTCAACTATTGCAGAATATGCACGAGCTTGGAATTTCCGTACATCATCCATGGCTTCATGTTTATTGTATTATCCTCGTATCCATTTCTGAAGTCCATTTTTGTTGCAATTATTCCAACTTTTCCCCCCATAGTTTGCATAGGTGACCCTTTAGTTAAAGCCACATTTAGTGGTTCTCTTGAAAACATAAATGATCACAGCTTAAGAGGAAACTCACTAGGTTGGCGATGTTATCAAACATCCCTTGAAATTTTTCAGTCTCTGAGGTGATATCGTTTTGAAATTTTAGTCCCAAATTTTCAACTAAAATGTCTTCAATATAAATACCAGAAGTGCATTAGCTGTAGGTAACAGACTTCTGATATAAGAATACTGATAGATGTACCCCACTAAATAAACTCACATAGCAATCAATGATAAATACAAAATATTCAAAAATCATTTTAAAAAAATACTTAGTCCTATTTTTTTTTAAACTGAAAGACAAAATATTGATTGATGTCTAACCTTTTATTTTATTTTCAATTTAATGCGGATTGTCCAGAGGCTCATCGAGTTATTTGCATCCCAATTAAAACCACCCTCTACACTAGTGAAAACGCCTACATTGAAAAGCATCCATGTTGGAGAAAGGCCTTACGCTTGAAATCAAATTAGGACCACTTTTTCAGAGCCTATAGAGTGTCCAAAATACTCAAAGTTGGAAGTCAAGGACCCCAGGTCATGATATTGGGCCATTTTTACACAATCCCTCAAATGTATGGGCCTCAAATCTTTGTTTTTCATAAATATTTGAGGACATACAAATTATGATAAACAGCTCGGCTCATGAATTTCTCACTATTTAGTGGGGTGCACCCTGATAAATTGAGTAATTTGATTACAGTCTAAGATAAGATCTAGATTGGCATACTACCCAGCCAAAACTTGGGTGTTAAAATAAAATCAATACTGTCAATTTAATTCTTCCATGGCTAGCTTCCCACTATAACACATCAGTTTTTTCATGCTGTTTGTACTCACTCAGCAAAATTCACGCATGAATTCACGCACTAGGCCTTTGTTAAAGATATATATCGCCCGTGTTTAGGCCGATTTGACGGTAAAAAAAAGAACAGTTTTTAAATTTAAATTGCTATTTTTCTGAGGTTAAGGAAGTTATAAGGTTTCATTTGCAACAATGAACAAAAAAATCCGTCAAGGATTAGTACCAGTAACATAAAAACTCAAATTAATAAAATGCTGGCCCACTGTTTGAATCCTAAGCTTGCACGTGACCACACAATTCATTGTACGCAACGGCCTAGGGCTTGTACAGTCTTCCGATTGGCCAGTGCGGCTGTCAATCGGAATCAATTCAAGCGCGTTTTAAATATCGCTTTTATACATCCGAATCTCATAAACGTTTTTGTCCGTTTAATAAAGATGTTATCTTTCAAAATTCGTTCGTTTTTTAAAATTCTATCTTTTGTGGATCTCTGGAGCCAAACACGGGCGAGATATAATAGAAATGCCTTTAGGAAATTGATCAAAATGTGTAAATTTTGAAACGCTCAAATTAACATCATGCCAGTTTTAGATCTAACTCAGTAATAAGGTTCTGTTTTATTTTCACAGCTAATTTCTCCTGCATTCAGTTCAGCTTCACACTTGTCAGAGAGTTAACCTTCTACATCATCCAGACCTACATCCCTACGTCACTGCTGGTACTCATTTCTTGGGTGTCTTTCTGGATTGATATAGGCCAGGCTGCAGCACGGGTCTCACTGGGCGTTACCACCGTCCTCACCATGACAACGACCACCGTTGGATACGGGGCATTCGCTGGTTTACCTAAAGTTTCGTATACAAAGGTATGTTATAAAACATTTTAGGAATTTTTTTTAACCATATTATTCCATCTTTTCCACTTACAGTTTAAACGAACCCCCCAAAAAACATTATGAAATTCGGATGTCAGAAACTGTAAAATAAAAGCGATATTTAAACGTGCTTGATTCTGATTGACAGCTGTGCTAGCCAATCGGAAGACTGCACACACCCTCGGCCATTACATACAATAAATTGCGTGGTCACGTGCAAGCTTAGGATTAAAACAGTGGGCCAGCATTTTATTAATTTCAGTTTTTATTTTACTGGTACTAATCGTTGACTTTGACAAATGAAAGCTTATGACTTCCTTAACCCCAGAAAAATAGCAATTCAACATTTAAATATATTTTTACCGTCAGATTGGCCTAAACACGGGCGATATATCTTTAAATTGATCAACAATTACCCCAAAAATGTTCACAATTTACTCATAACTGTAAACATGTTAGGAAACTTTCAACAAACGGTTTATAATTGTTTTTATCATATAGTACGAAGACACAACTTAGCATGCGAGTCTCCAGTCCTTTTAAAAAATTTCATTATAACTCTGGACACGTATAGAACTGGGTCTGTTATAATTTAATCTCAATAACGTATATCAGACACGTGAGGGACAGAGCCTGTTGACCCCAATTCCAACTCAAACCGCTAATAACATCGAAATTCGATTTAATGTGATGTCTTCATTCTCCGCTGAAGACGATCAAAGCATACTGATCGAAACGTCGAGTTGTAACCAACCAGTTCTTTTCAGAACTAATTAATACTCTGAGAATTTCTACATGGTGTCACCGCAAACAGTTTTTAATTACCTTTTTCACCATGCAAAGCTATATGTCTTACTTGATTTAAAAACTAATTAAGTTTGTCATCTGTACGTGGTTGCCAAAGATGCAATGAATCTCTAGCTTGAGATCTCAAGCAATCTGATGTACTGTTGAAATAAATTGCGTCTTGATGTCATCCATCATAATTAATTACTGATTACTGCATGGTACATTGACAGTTTCCCAAAAGGCCGGTTGCTATTTAAGTACAAAGCCTTGGCGTTTTGATTGAATAAAAATTGGGATTTTAATTCCGCATGACAGAGGATCACATCGTAAACACACATCAAAATCTGGCATATTTAAAAAATCACAAATGGTAACTCCACAACTCCACCAATATGATTATTTGTTAACACTAATGCAAAAAACAGTCTCCAGGTTCTGATCTCCGCGCGTGTCGCTTTCAGACCCGAGCGTCGGTATTTTTAGTTTTATGTTTTTGTGTGTGCTGTGAAACAATGTCCATGCAATTGCAGCCAAAATTGCTGGATCGATTGGAATTCTGCCGCGCTGTGTTTCAAACGCAGGCATGATATTTGAAAATCCTACCATGAAGCCGGGTTCCGACTAACTTCAGACCATGGAAACTTTCCTTGTGTATCATTTTATTGTAAATATCAAGATAAAAAACAGTTTCCTTGCTATACATGGCTATAGAGGTAAACCACTATAGGCTAGTAATAAGTACTAGTATATGCGTAATGATAATGGCAAACATTTTCCTACCTTTTCACTTTCTCATAATATCATCCCTGTAAGCGACTTTTTCACATAGAGGTATGTACGTTTGCCCGATTTGTGCGGCCTCTCTCAGCCACCATACTTTGTGTACGGGAAATTTGGTCTGGTTCCAGTAACCACGTATAGGCCTACATGTAACCAAGCATACAAAAAAGGTATCACCGCACCGATTTTGAAGCCGACCTATGACCTGAAACCCTTTTTTTGGCCTAATGACTATACTGGTGTTTTTTTAACGGCCCGACCCACTTTGTGAAGGGAGCAGGTGAAATGGCAAACATAATTATACTCTATGCACATTAATTGTTCTTTCTTTAACTAAGTTGATGAATTGGTTACTTTGAAATGTTGCATTGGGATGGGCCACCATAGGTAATATTCCAGAAGTCTTCTGTACCTACATATCGACTAAAAATACCATATACCTTTATTTTGATATGATGAAACATTTGTGCCAATATAACCTTTCTTTTTCGTTGATTTCCTCGTAAATACGCAACCAATATGAGACTAGATCGTAGACGGTGCGGCGCGTGAAATAGAGCTGTGATTACTTGCAGTCGCGCCTGCTGCAGTTCGGATTCCAAAGTCAAGTTGCACAGTTAACGCGACAATGTCGTCATCTTCTTCACTGTGTATAACAAATGTATTATCCTATTACAAGAATCCTATGTAAGGGATCCGGGCCGTGTCTTCCATAAAATGTTTACCTTGTAATTGAGGTGTTTTACATTTGACACGTTTTTCGTTGAAGACTGTAACATAATTGAAGAGCTTTAAAGGTCCTATGAAATAGGTGTTTTTTCATTGTATACAATAAAGTATGCCTACTGGAACATATATTTGTCATTTGTAAATTTTTCCCCTCACGTTTATACCATACAAATATTAATTTTTAAATTTAGGGGGTGCTTTTGGACACGCCCATACCCCCTCGTTAACATAAAATTCGTGACATACACTGAGGCAATTCCCGATCCGCGATCCACAGCACTTGCAGACAGACGAGCAGACATGCTTTGAACAGGGCCTTCACAGCCAGTTCGGTATAAGGCCATGCTGCTACCAAATGCAATTCCAACGATATTCCCGCTAAGTTAAGAAGGCTGTGAAGGCTCCAACGAAGAAGAGAGGTGTTTTTTTAAAGCGAGAAAGACTCAGGGTAAATTGCCATTTAGTAATACTCCCATGCATAACCCAGTCCACTTCCGTGCAAAACAACATGTTCACCATGCTCACCGTTTCAGTGTTCACGGCATGAAAACATGCCGTGATTTTCCGCATTAATAAAAACATCGTGTCTGATTTTATATCCTGGCAAGACAAACATAAAAACATCAAACCTTTCTCATTATGCCTGCGCTTGTTTTGAGTTTTTTTTTTAAATGATCAGAACTTTGACTCAACTGTTTCTGTTATTTCATAAAATAACACCGTAATGTTAGCATTGCCTTCGGTGTGTGTTCTGACCGCATGATGGGGGCTTGCGCTGCGTTTCACGGATAACTCTCCTCTCTTTCGGACATGTTTTTCGTGTGTTACTGCTAGCTTTTCGTAGAGTAATTCTCCCGTGCTTCTGGCCTAAAATGCGTCTGTGTGTGCATGACAACGCTAAGCGTGCATTGTACCGTGACGGGGACAACTCGACCCTCTATAATTATTAGACTGTTATCCGATCAAAGTCTGGCACCAAACCATACCGCCTAGCTCCGCGAGTGTAAAATTCTCTGCCTTTGTGTACGTCACGAACGTTTCGTTAAAACTTCGAAAATTCGGGGGGTCAATTTTTGATTCTTAGATAAACAATTAATAATCCACTCGACACAAAAAAAAACATTTAAAATTGTTTTTAATTCATACCAATCAATATAACAGCACCAAAAAATAAAGTTTGGTAAATACACTCTTCACAGGACCTTTAATGGCTGTAGCCTATATCAGGGGTCTGATGTTGGTTGTCACTAAGGCCGAATTAGTTACGTTCACAGATCATTTCTTGCTAGGATTTGTGCCAAGCAATTTAAGTAAATAGTGAGACGGTGTGGCGCAAGCGCTGTCAATTTGACAGGTCGATGCTAGGATCATTTACACATATTTCGAGTTATTCTCTGAGTTGAGAGCAAAACTTAAACACGGGGAATCTCATATTTGATATGCAAATTTTGGCCTGGATTCTGAAGGAGAATATAACTTCTCCTATTGCACCTTCAAAGTTGGGGACTATTTTTCCCCTGTAACTCACGCCACCAGAAGCATATTGCCGACATGGGTAGGTAATAGCCTTCTGATGCCTATATTGAAATTTACACCACGCGACGCCATTATTACAAACAAGACTAAGACGAAATGTCGCCTCTGCAGAATGAATGAGTAGCAAACCCTTCATCGATCTTCCTCATGGCTTCATTTCTTCAGACGATGGGTCTAGCAAACACACAGAATATCAAATGAACCAGTGGCGTGTCTTCTGACATAGCGGCCTCTGTGACAGCATGCTTGTTCCCAACACAAAAACCCTAGGGTGCGATCTGCCTCAGAAAGTGTGGTGTCGCGTGAATAGGCTTCGAACTGTTTTGACCGTTTTAATGGTAACACGTTTGCCTTGGGGCTGACAGGATTACCTTCATGTGATTGTGGTGTCATCCAAACTGCACTTCATTAGGGCCTGCTGTCCAATATATCACCATGGAAGGGAAACTGCAGAAACCTCAATACCCCTGAAGCGACTGTACATACTCTTGATTGGCTAAGAACATTGACCTATCCTAGATGTTCTCCACTTAAGCACCAAGAAATAATATCAATATCACATGCTGAAAGGGACAATATCGTCACGATCAGAGCAGACTTTCAACATGGAATAGGTGTCCTAGTTTAAGATGAACACATTGACTGAAAATTACTGGCTCAGTTATGCAGCACTAACGGTAATAATGACCTTATCATGTGGGGTATTATTTTCACACTGTGTTAATCTAAAACTAGCACTCCGATTCCATGCCCTGGTGATCGTGACAATATCGTCCATTTAACGAATCAAGATATGAGCCTATAACTATAGCAAGTGGAAGTTTCAGCCCATTTTGGTCACGCATTTCTGAATTGTGAAACAGTTTGAGACAAAATCTAAGAGATGAACATGAGAAACACGCCTTATAATGTGCTCTTCGTTGCTTCATTTTCTTATGTTTTTTCTGTCAGGCGATTGATCTGTGGTTTGATGCTTGCTTGTCTTTCGTCATTGGTAGCCTCTTTGAATATGCTATCGTTCATTATCTATGGACCAAAGATAAAGCTGAGAAGCATATTCGGTGGGCGGCTTCCCAGGAATCCTTCAAATCACCGACTCTGGTAAGTAACATATGAAGAAAAATATTCATCAGTGAAGAACTCATATATCCTGTACCAAATGATGTGCTCTGCATGGGAATCACATCAAAAGGTCCAATCAGTATACAGGGAATTAGAATCGATATGATAATCGAATACCAGAAATGATGTTTTCAGATCGAGTCTCTTCGAAACAATGCTAGCAGGGACGGCTTTTGGGAGGCAAAAAAGTCCACAATGCCAAAAATGTGGGGGGAGGGGTGCCAAAAAGGGAGACATAAAAACGCATGTTTAATTTACATGAAAAAACGATAAATAATAGGGAACATGAATCCCGCCCATCCTGGGTCTACCAATGATAACGCTGACAGTAATGGCTGATAGTGAAAGGTCATTACAATTCCTTAAGTTCCTGCCAAAATAAATAAATAACAAATTGAATGTTCAGTACTGACACATGGGCTCTTCTCACATTAAAGCTATATGCATCTTGTAAATATGTCTTTAACATAAATCTTTGACGAGTTTGAAGGATATTATTTCGACAAGGACAAGGTCACTACAATTCCTTAAGTTCCCGCCAAAATAAATAAATAAATAAATAAATGCGTTCCGATACGCAAAAACGTGCATCAGACGAGCTCCGAGATTTTCTCTTTTTTCTTCAACGAGAACGGATTTTAGCTCTTTAAAAGTAGCCCACCCTTTCATGTAAAGTGAGTAGTATCAAATACACTAAGTAAGAGTGTGGAAGGAAGATTTAAGAGGCCCTTGGGGCCCTCTCCAGAATAGAGAATTGACGCGGCCACGTTGTTGGGGCCGGCGGCCATCTTGAAAAACAGCATGAATCGCCAAAGCACCATGAAGGGCAATCTAAACCGACCGAACACTGTCAAATTCAACTTGCGTAATGTAACAGGAGTCACACCAGAAGACGTGTATAGAGGTATCTACAAAGAAATCGGGCAAGTAGAAACAATGAAATGCATAGCACCTTTAGAAAATGGATGGTGGAATGTGACCTTTGACAACGAAAGCCATTGTGAAAAAATCGCCACGGAAGGCTTTATGTCATGGTGCTTCTAAATAGCTATTTTAATTTCTAATAAAGTGGGGTTGACGTATGACAATATTTGTAAAGATCAAGAAGGAAGGTGGGTTAAAGTGGATTTTGCATGGGGTGAAAACAAAATTACCTTAATTTCCGTCTATGCCCCTAACCAAATTAATCCGAGGATTGTGTTTTTTGAAAATATCGATAATATGTTAAAAGAGAATAATAATAATATTATTATTATGGGAAGTGATTTCAATTGTCACCTTGATAAAACAGCCGTTTATGATAGAAGTAAAATCGACCTTATTAATATCTTGAAAAGATATGGTCTGAAAGACATTTGGCGAACAATCCATAATGAAAACCCGGGACACACCTTTTACCGAAAAGGTCTCGATAAACCAAGCAGAATTGACTATTTTTTTATTACCTCTGAATTACTCAATATTGTTGAACAAGTCGGCACTAATCCAACTGGGCTTTCAGACCATGAAATAGTTTATTTAAAAACTTATCAATCATAACAAACCCATAGGACCTGGCAGATGGATATGTAACAGTCAATAGTATCTTAAAAAATGATGATTGTAACTTCAGAATAACCAACTTTTGGGATTACTGGAAAACTAAAAAATATGAATATCCTACATTATTAACTTGGTGGGAGAGGGGTAAAACAACATTAAAGGAAATTATCAAGGATGTTAGTACGGAAAAAGATTATTTAGAAAAAAGAGAAACGAAATGTTTACAAAAAAGGTATGAAAACCTCATGAGTAGTCCTAACCCCAACTCCGACGATATTTGTCAAGTTGAAGATAGATTAAAAGAAATTGAAGTAAAACATTGGCAAAAATCTAAGATCCGAGTGAGAAATATCCAAAAAAAATGACGATGAAAACCTTCTAAATACTACCTGGGCCTCGAAAAACAACAAATTACCAGCAATAAAATAGACAAACTGCAAACCAGTAAAAACAATTATGTTGAACGAACTGAAGATATCCTCGACTGTGTTAACCTTTTCTATACCGATTTATATAAACATGAAGATATTTCGATCCATCACATGAATGAGATCCTCTCTAAAATTGAAACAAAAAGCTTTCCAGAAGACACTGTTCATGATTTAGAAAAAGATCTCTCTGTTGAAGAACTTAGTATAGCATTGAAGCAAATGAAAAGGAATAAGTCTCCGGGTATAGACGGATTAACTGTTGAATTTTATCTTACCTATTGGGATATTCTGAAAAATGACCTTTGCAAAGTGTTAAAGGAATGTATTGTACACGATTTACTTCCCAAAACTATGAATACAGCCCTTGTAAGATTAATTTATAAAAATAAAGGTGATAGAACAGAACTTACTAATTGGAGACCGATAAGTCTCCTTACACAGTGGATTATAAGATCCTCTCTAAAGTTATAACAAACAGAATTAAGTCTATTATGTCTACTATCTTTGGAGAGGAACAGACAAGTGGGGTTACAAATAGAAAATCCAAGATAATCTTATGATTCTTAGAGATGCCATTGATTACATTAACTGGAACAATTGTGAGGGAGCTCTTATTTGTATTGATCAAGAGAAGGCCTTTGATAGAATCAATTGGACTTACCTTTTCAATATCATGACTAAGATGGGTATACCCGACAAAATAATCCAGTGGATTAAATTATTATATAATAATCCTGTGAGTTGTATTATTGTTAATAACTTCATTGGTTCTCCTATTATTATAAAACGGGGTATTAGACAAGGATGCCCATTATCACCACTTCTTTATTCAATTTGTGCAGAGGGATTAGCTAGTCTTATAAGAAGTAACAAATGTATTAATGGTTTTAATTCGCCAGATATCCCTACCAGTATAAAGTTGGTGCAACATGCGGATGACACTAGTATCTTTATTACTAAGGATAATGAATTTAATGTTGTCCATAATATTTTAAATACATATAGTAAGGGTAGTGGATCTAAAATTAATGTGACTAAATCTAAAGGTTTGTGGTTGGGAAAATGGCGATCCCGACAAGAGAAACCATGTAATTTTTCCTGGACTAATGACAAATTAAAAATTTTAGGGATTTATTTCGGTCATGAAATTACTTTAGAAGACAACTGGGGTCCTAGAGTAAATAAAATGCAGTGTACCCTTGATAGATGGTCTAAACGTAAATTGACTCTGGTTGGAGCTGAGCTAAATTACTTCGGGAGTATTCTCCCTATCTCTGATTATTGGATTAAAAAAATGAATGATATCATCTGGAACTTCTATTGGAATGGAAAACCAGACAAAATCAAAAGAAATACTATTACTACCCGAAGGAGTATGGGGGAACCGGACTAGTAGATATTAGATGTAAAATTAAGTGTTTGAAAGTTAAATGGTTAGCTAATTATTGTAAATCAGACGGCCAATGGAAAAAAATGTTTAATTATTGGATTTGCAAAATTAGTGGAGACGAAAAACAAAGGTGGTATATTTTTAACAACAATTACAGGGGTATTCGACAAACGACCCCTTCTACATTGACCTCATAACAGCATTTAAAGAAGCAGGAGGGAAAATCACACCCTCGTACTTTTGCGTTCAAGAACTCACAATATACCACTGTGGAGTAATGATATTGTCACCGGGAACAATAAACCTATGAACAGTCCTGTTCTCAAAGCAGCTGGAATTATATTGTTAAAAGACGTTATCACTAATGGGAAAATAATCAGTCATAGGGATATAGCTAGCCGATGTAACCTGCATTACATCATCGCCGGCCGTTTTTCGTCCAAGTTAAAAAAGAATATTAACATTAATCTTTTTTAGGAAACAAGAAGTGGGCCTATGAATCACATTGCTCACTGGCTTAGTATATGGAACCAAAACCAAGAAATAGAAATTCCTGTCTTTGATACTACTGTTAAAACTAATTATGAAAGTGCTATTATGAAAAAAGCTGTTACCCCGCTAGTTCAAGAGAAATGGCAAAATATTTTATACCGTACGGACATTGACTGGAAAACAGTTTGGAAAAATAATCATAGAAATAAATTACTTGATAATGAGGACAAAGACCTCTGGTTTAAGATAAAACACAGGATCCTTTGCCCCTTATGTGATAGTCAACCAGAAACAGTCGAGCATCTATTCATTTACTGCACAAAAAACCAAGAAGCCTGGATTTATGTTGAATCATTACTAAAGAAGTATTGGGATAATAAACACTACTATTTGAATGACTGTGATAGAATATTAGGGGAAAAACTTAATGATCTCGATGCCTTATTTGTGAGTAAAATGATCAGGGAAATATGGCTTTTCCGATGTAAGATAATTTTCGAGAATTTGTCCAACAAAGAATACAATGTTATCATGAAGTATAAAAGTAATTTGAAAAAATTCATCATTTTTTAACATAACAGATTGACAACAGAATCCTTTACTGAAATGTACACGAAAAACAAAGCTAGGTCCTATATGTACCCTTCGAATGGGAAAACTTTTGTTCCATATATAATTATTTCCTGATTTGATGGTTACAAATCCTTCATGTTAAATTCCTTTGATTTAGGTACTATTTTGTTTAAAGCCATTAATTATTTTTTGATATGATATCTAGCGGAGTAAGTTTCACCCGCTCCATATTTACTTTGCTTTGTAAAATTATTTTGAGTCTTTTTCAGGCCACCGTTGTGTCTTATTTTAACTTTTTTTAATTGAATCAATGCAATTGTAAATTGTGTTTCTTTTATGTACATAATTCACCGTGTATTGGTTCATTGTAAATATTGTATTTTCCATTGTTAATTTGTGATTGATTTATTGAATAAAAGAAGCTGTATAGCTTCAACGAAAGGAAAAAATAAATAAATAAAAATAAATAAATAAGTAAATAAATAAATAAATAAATAAATAAATAAATAAATAAATAAATAAATAAATAAATAAATAAATAAATAAATAAATAAATAAATAAATAAATAAATAAATTGATATGTTAATTACCCCTGAAGGGAAATATTATGATCAGCCAGATACTATGATAAGTTATGCTAATTCGTTTTATAGTGACTTATGAATGTTATTATTTCTAATATTGAGAGTAAAACCATTCCTGATGATATAATAAGTAATCTCGAAGAAAACATTACTGTCAATGACCTCAAAAATGCTCTTTTTCAAATGAATAAGAATAAATCTCCGGGCATTGATGGATTAACTGTTGAGTTTTACCAAACCTTTTGGGATATTTTCGATACTGATATTTTAGAAGTTTTCAACTATGGTTTTAACAAAGGTTGTTTAAGTAAATTTATGAATACGGCCCTAATTAGACTTATTTACAAAGATTCTGGGAGCAGATACGAACTTAAAAATTGGAGGCCCATTAGTCTCCTGTCGATTGATTACAAAATCTTGTCTAAAACTATTACGAACAAATTAAAGCAAGCTATGCCTTTCATTATTGGTGAGGAACAAACGTGGAGTTTTAAACAGGAAAATTCAAGACAATCTTATGATCATTTGGGATATTGTAGATTATGCTAATTGGGAAATGATTGAAGCTGCCATTGTTAACATCGATCAAGAAAAAGCGTTTGATAGGATTAATTGGGGATATATGTATGCTCTTATGGAGAAAATTGGCATCCCCATGAATTTGATTAAATGGATTAAAATTTTGTATAGCCAACCTACTGGTCGGATCATTTTAAATAATTTTATAGGCTCCCCCGTTAGTATGTATAGGGGAATCAGACAAGGGTGTCCTTTATCACCCCTTTTGTTCTCTATTTGTGCTGAAGGCTTAGCCAGTATGATAAGAAATAATGACAGTATTAAAGGCTTTCCTGTTCCTAATTGTAATAACATTAACAATATTGGTATTAAGTTAATTCAGCATGCTGATGACACTAGTCTTTTCATCAGTAACAATAGTGAATTTTCCACCATTCAAGATATCCTGAACATTTACTGTAAAGGTACTGTATCTAAACTAAATGTAACCAAAACAAAAGGTCTGTGGCTAGGGAAATGGAAAAATAGAAAAGACAAGCCTTGTAATTTCGAATGGAAAAATGACAACTTGAAAATACTAGGGATTGTTTTCAGTAATGATGTTAGTTCTGAAGATAACTGGGGCCCGAGAATAAGTAAAATTCAATGTTTTCTTAACAAGTGGTCCAACTTCAATAGGGAAGGCCGTTATTGTTAATACTTTTGTTGGAGCGGGAATTAATTATTTGGGGAGCATTATTGCCTGCCCCGCAGAATGGATAACAAAAATGAGCAACATTATTTGGAATTTCTTCTGGGATGGAAAAATTGAAACCATTAAGAGGGAAACGATTCAGGGTCCTAAGAACTTAGGTGGAACCGGACTTGTTAACATATCCTGTAAACTTATGAGTCTCAAAGTGCAGTGGCTTGCTCGGTATGTCTCCACTACAGGAAAGTGGAAGTACTTTTTTGAGTACTGGATTAACAAAGCTCGCGGTGATAAACGTCTAGGATGGTATGTATTTTGTAATGTTAAATTACCTGTTAGAACAACACCTTTTTATTCTGAGCTAATCCTCGCCTTCAAAAAGGCGGAAGGAAGTCTTAATTGTAACTTTACTAGCTGTTTAGAATCTCATGACTCTGTGGAACAATATTAAGACCACTAAAGACAATTCTATCATGGGTAGCCCGTTGCTTAAATCTGTCGGGATTACTCACATTAAAGATGTGGTTAGACAAGGCAAATTAATAACCTATCAGGAAATCGCTGATAAATGTGGGATTTTGAAAATTAATGCGGGAAGAATTCTTGGAAGAATAAACAATCAAATCGATCATGATCTGGTCTGCGATACTAGAGAAGGTCCTGTGAACCACATCTGCAATTGGATGGTTTTTAAAAGAAATAACGGTGAGAAAGTGCCTATTTCAAAAACTACCGCTAAAGCTAATTATGTTAATCTCGTTTTAGATAAATTCATTGTCCCTAAAGCTCAAAATAAATGGCAAGAAATCTTTCATCATGCTTCTCATATTGAGTGGCCCATAATTTGGGAGAGAGGTTTTAAAAATAATTTGTTGGATTCGAAAGATAGGCTGAACGGTTTTAGTACAAAGTGAAACACAGAGTTCTTCCTACCAGAGATGTTCTCCTCAAGGTTCAAAAAGTTCTCAACACTTTATGTCCCCTTTGTAAACTGAGAACGAGTCCCATCAGCATCTTTTTATTTACTGTTCGTGTACCATAAAATGCTTGGATTTTTGTTGAATGTCTGTTAAGAAAATACACAGGGAACAGATACTTTTACCTTACTGACCTTAACATAATTTTGAGGTATCAGCTTAAATCAGTGCAAAGCGTTGTTGTTGTTAAAATGTTGCGTCAAATATGGAATGTCAGGTGTGAACTAATATTTGACAGTCACACTTGCCCTACTGATGTTGATATTATGCATGGTTACAAAAACAGTTTAAAGGCCTTCTATTGTTGGAACAAAAAAGAATGTGTAATGAAACCTTTAAGGCGTGTTATACTACAAACAAGGTGTTGTGTTCCTTTAATGATAATGGAGAGTTAAAATTTGGTTTTTAATTTAATTTAATTTAATTTTCTGTTCTCGTGATTATATGTCACTCTTAATTGTATATATTAGTGTAATTTATTTTTATCCAGATACCTACATGTATGTTTATGCTATTTAATGGCAATTTGTTTATTATTTGTTATTGAGGATTAATTCGTAACAGTGTATGCGATGTTATGAAATAAAAGGAGTCATGTAACTCCACTCAAGAGAAAATAAAATAAAATAAATGAATGAATGAATGGATGGATGGATGGATGGATGGATGGATGGATGGATGGATTAAATGATTGAATGATTGAATATTCAGTACTGACACATGGGCTCCTCTCACATTAAAGCTATATGCATCTTCCTTGTGAATGTGTCTTTAACATAAATCTTTGATAAGTTTGAAGGATATTATTTCAACAAAGACAAGGCATATAATTATTAGGCTATGGTTTAAGTGTTTATATGGGTAACTGGGACAGCTGAAAAGGTCGTTTTGGGAGTCAGATTTCACATGGAAACTCTCCAGAAAGGACTCCAATTTGAAATCGTCTTCTTTTCACATCTGCTTATATGTTAATAATAAACCAATGTACCCTTGGCAGTTTGTAATTCAAGAAGGATACGTACTCGGTAATTGTGCTCATTCTTAGTGTCATCATCAGCCTATTGAAATACAAGCCCATCAAACCTGTTATAAGAGGCCACTGGCAAGGAAGATGCAATGTTGTCCAGCCGTTTTGACATTTTTATAAACCCATACATTTGGTAGATGAAAATTAGTCCCATGAAACTGTTGTTCATTTACAGTGAGTTGTTTTGTCAATTTGCATTACGGAGACATCTTAATTAAACAACATCAGTGTTGTGCATCAACAGCAGAAACGGCACATTTCTGTATTTTTTATTCACAGGGAAATCTAAAAACAGCAATTTCTGCTGTAAATTTTGTATTCTTTTCAACAGAAAAACTACTGTAAACTCACACAATTTTTACATGGTAATATTGACACAGTTGCTGCTTCTTTGATGAATCAATATACACATTAAAGGGACTCTCTCGTCACGATCAAAGCAGACTTTCAACAGGGCATGGAATCGGTGTGCTATAGTTTAAGATGAACACAGTCACTGAAAATTACTGGCTCAGATGCAGCAGCAACGGTAATATGACCTTATCATGTGGGGTATTATTTTCAGTCACTGAGTTAATATAAACCAGCACTCCGATTCCATGCCCTGTTGATCGTAAAGATATTGCCCCTTTAAACAACTACCCTGTGAAAGTTGTTATGGAGAAAATAATGAAAATACATTCAGAGTTATCATAATCAATCCTAAGTTTAATGTTTGTCCACAGAGGAAAAACATTTCAGTTGGGAACTTTACTAAAATGATCGCTAGGGGCGGATCCAGGGTCGCAGTACATTAATGTTGTCGGGATGATTGGTACCCATTTTACATCAACTAAACGTTAAGATAACACTGGTCTACAGCCAAAACGCTTCCGAAACAAATGAAGTCAAACTTGACTAATTATGGGTCACTGTTTTCAAGATATGGTACCGTGTCAGTATCTACATAAACACATGAAAAGACCTAGGTTTACAATTCATGATTAAAAATCTGCTATGTACACCATATACAATGTAAAAACTTAAATATCTTGGAAACAGTAGCCAATCAGCAATTTTAATTGTCATATTTGAATTCAGCACATCAAAATCCATAATAAATAGCACATTTTATCTCCGAAGCAGACAACTTTTATAAAATTGTTGACCAGTGTAATCATTCGGTAATTTTGTAATCGACAGGTAAATACCAAAATTACACATTTCCTCTAATAGTTCGTCTCTGTCTTAAAACATGCACCAAGTAATCATATTTTGTTATATCTCTTTTTCAGTACGGCAAACAAAAGTCGCAGAACTCGCACAGCAACAAGGACCTGTCTTCCAGAGATAATTACACCGATACCGATACACAAAACAGTCGATTTAGCAGCAGGTACAACTATCAAACTAATTACAGAACAGCCAGAAAGAATTCTTTCAGTGGAAGTCATGATGTTGATCCAGAATTGGGCTACAGTAAACTTCACCATGCAGGATTGAACGAAAGGAAACGATCTAAGCTTATTGCTCTTCGCATCGACAGGCTATCACGCATTATGTTCCCAGCTGCTTTCGTTGCCTTTGCTGTTACTTACTGGGTTTGTTACTATAGAATATATGTCACAGATCTACCCGTCTTGTCGTAAATTTAAGTATTTGTGTGAACTTATAAATAATGTACAATTATGTACATTTTAACCGATATTTGACCCCAATGAGAAACAGTGCCAGAGCATGCGCAATGACCTTAATCAAATTTTGCCAATTGTCCCCGCCCACCCTTAGCAACTCTCTGAAAACTCGGACACGCCTAGTCTCGAATCAAGACATTTATGATAGCCTAAATATATTCACAGAGCACAGTGGGCGGTTACAGCGCACAGTTTAAATACGTTCACCACACGTCTGAGTTCAAGACTATGATGAAAGAACAAAATGGCTGTATCCATGCACGATGTAAACACAAAATGTCTAATCGGATCAAGTATTGTAAGAGCAGCGTTTCACTACCTACCAGTCAAAGGTTTCACGATAAACTGGCAAAGTTTGATTTTGTTCACCCAAAAGTGGATAAGATCACATAACCCTAGAAAGCTTGACTGGGGTTAATGGCAGATAGCATATAGAGGAACATTATCAGTAAATTTATTTGTGCTGTTTGATTGACAGGCTAGATCGGTATATTATCATCATTGGCGGATCCAGGGGGGCTAAGGGGGCTGTATCCCCCCCCCCCCTAAAATCATCACAGCGTGCGGGATCAATATAAGGAGGTGACCTACTTAGTACTGTACTAACCGTTGCGTATAGGAAGTGGCTGCACCCTTTGTAGTACTGAAAAATAATTGTTTTTGATTCTCAGCCCCCCCTAAAAAATGTTCTGGATCCGCCCATGATCATAGGCGCGTCTGGACTGACTTTACCCATACATTTTTAAAGGAATTCTGTTACTGTCAAACAATGTTAAGGTCAGTTTGGATTGCTCACCTGCATTGTTTTATTCAAAACGGGGTCAATTATTGTAAGTTAAGATGTTCATGGTACTTTATCAGCTTCATTGTTAGGTCTAATTGTTTCTCAACAAATGGCTCTGACTGTCATTTTTTGCTTTATGTTATACTTATTTATTTCACCAATTAATTTGTGGATAACTTTCTGCATAACTATTTTTGTAAATTTGTAATATAATTAAAACGAACAAATGTCGTTTTGAATGCTAGAATTTATAAATGGTTAAAGTAATTTACTCTGTGTAATCTTATTGTGGGTCAGATTATAATTTGTTAATTGGTTCCTGACAGAGTTCCCATCAAATGTATTTCGAATGTTAACAAAGTAGTCTTAAAACTGTTTAATTTTCATACGAGTATGTATATTGTTTATTGTGTTTATATTCTAACTTTAAATATACATTTCAGAAGCCAGCCACCTCAACGTCAAAGGTCGCTTTTAAACTCCCACCTTTATGACTAACAATTTTTTTGTCTTAAAGAAATCACTGGATTGTAGGCTATACCGGACTATAATTATAGACCAATGACCATGAATGACGTCAACATTACCAACAGGCCATTTTGTCTCCGTGTCACAAACCTTTAAGTCCAAGTCCCCAGGGTCGAGTCCGGGTCATTGTGAGTCAAGTCCAGGTGAGTCGAGTCCAGGTCCAAAACACTAAAAATGCGACTGGAGTTGGCCTCGAATAATTAGACAAATTACATAATTATTCTAAAAATAGAAGACTGTGAACGGAAGAAGCATTCGGACTAGGCACCATGCATACATTACACTGTTACATGATCACCTTAAGTATTGATTACAGGCACAAGACTAGGCCTGTTATGACATTTATAAAGGTCATTTAAAAAACCTGTAATCCTAGAAGAGAAAAACATATGTGGTTTTATACTGATTCGGCTATAAAACTGTTTAATGTAAAAAATAAATAAAAAAAATAAAAATAAAAAAAGAAGAAGAAAAAAAAGGTGCTTGTGTTGAGGGTCTTACTGTGTCAAGAACAATTGCTGATGTATTGCCCGCGTTTATTTTCTCTTTTTTTTTTACAAGCAATGTCCGACAGTTTGTTTTTAAATCGAAACATTTCTAATTTCCTTTTCAGAACGGAAAACAATTACTTTGACATGAGATATTTTACAGAATAACAATAAATGTTGTTCTGATATCAGATTTGAGGCTTTGCATGGTGGTAGCATATTATTATTCGCTTATTATTTTTTTACTACATGAACAATTCTGGGAGATGACCCAAATACCATCCCAGCCCCCGGGCCAAAGTGGGGGTGTGGGGTGGGGAAGGATATATCACCCCGGGATTTATTTACACCTGTGTTTGTTCTCCTTTCCTCTAGTAAATATGCAATGTTCCGATTAAAACAAAAGTGTCGAAAATTACCTGCAATGAAGAGAAATACATGGACGATACATCTTTAATGTATTATTCCACTGTAGACAAGAACTGACAAACAAACAGACAGGACGACTGACCACTCCAAAGACGCACCCGTTAGAAGCCTACTTGTGAAAATTCGAAGTTTTTTACTTTTGATTTCAATAATGTCTTTGTTAAGATATACGCCGTTTTTAAAATGGCCCTCCTTGGGGCGACGCTCGACACGCGTGAGAGTAAGGCTACAGTAAAAATGCATCTAGAATGGTTATAAAAACTATTGGCACACCTTGACACTTGACATTCAGTAACAAATCTAACTGACAAGTCTCACACCAAGAAAGCCCCTCTCCCCCATCGAATTTTGTGCACGAGCTCTTTGAATTGGCTGGGAAGTTGCGCCGCTAAATGTTTCAAGAACTTAATAATGGACACTTATACTGCGCCGGTATCCGCCACGTTTGACGCTCATGGCGCATGAACGTTATTACTCCTGTCATCGGGCCAGTGTGTAGCGCAACGAGCTTAATTAATCAAACACAGTTACCATATCTACCCTCACAGGTCCCCATTTATACTCCTGGGTAAAGAGAAGTAATTATAGTTAAGTGTCTTGCTCAGGGACTCGAGCACCACAGTCGCCGCCATGACGCATTGGGGGGTGTGCCAGCAGGTTATCCTTAAAATTGTATAGCTACTTATACCTTTGTACATTGTGCACATTTCCATTGAATTGTAATCACATTATTTATTTATTTATTAAATTTGGTCTACACTCTCACTTCCCAATTGTACCTGAATTATTGCTGAAAAATTAATGATTAGAAGATAGCCTACTGCTAGTTACAGGAGTATGATTTCTGTCTTAAAATGAAAATAAATATAGAGTCAGCAACCAAGCTTCTTACGATGTGTCATTAACGAAAAAATAGTGAAAGTTAACATTTGCTGTCTTCATTCTAATGTGGAATTTAAGAAGAAAAAATATTTCCTTAATACGAACTAGACATTATTTCACATTTGTCACAAAGTTGTAAAACTTCAGACATTCTTTCTTGGGAAAATTTAAATCCTCATTAGCTTTATACCAAGTAAGTTTCGCCATTTGTTCAAACCGTAAACATGCATTATAGGCATACGACTATATATCAAGATGAGTATATGAAAATATCAAGATGCAAATATGCCTACAACTGTATATCAAGATGTGTGTATGAGTATCATCTTTATCAAGAAGAGTATATGAAAATATGAAAATAAGTATATGACTATATATGTCAAGATGAGTATTATGCCAATATCAAGATGAGTATACAACTATATCAAGATGCATATAGGCCTACGACTATACCAAGATGGGTATATGAGTGTGACTTTATCAAGATGATTATATGACTATATCAATATGAGAATATGAATATATCGAGATGAGTATATGACTATATCAATACGATATCAATATCAATATGATTATATCAAGATCAGTATATAAGTAGGCCTGTATCAACATAATTATATGACCATACCAAGGTGAGTGTATGACTTTTCAAGTTGAGTATATGACCATATCAATATGAGTATATGACTATATCAAGATGAGTATATCACTATATCACTATATTTATTATGAATCACACAATAGCGGTTTAACATAACACTTACCTGTTTAACATGTAATTCATGCACATTTTGGGTGAAACAGTTTTTGGGAAGGTACCGTATTAGGTATGTTTAAATACATTATGCATAATCTTTAGGTTCAAACTAGCCATTTGGGATGTTATATTCTTTAATCCCACTCCTTGAAATCACCCCTCCATTAAAAATAATATTTAAAAGATCTGGCAACCTGCTTATTCAATGTTGGTTTCATACATATTATGTAAAACTTACTGAACTTCAGACTTCAGACTCAATCAGTGACGTATTTGTATTTGTCTAGAATCAAACACATTTGTATATTATTATAAGGAGGGATATTTCCTTCATGAAATAATGGAATTTTGTAATTATTGCATGGCCGACTGTTGTGTAATCATCACTTGTATAATTGTATAATTATTACAAATATCGTGATAATAACGCAGCTTATGTTCAATGTTTTATTTGTAAAGATAATTATTGTAAATATTCAAGTGAATAAAGGGTTGATTTTAAATCTCTCTTTGTATCACTCGAGTCACCAGAGACTGCAGAATAACAAAACCACGGTACAGATACCCCTAATATCTAGTTTCTCTCTGAATGTTTTCATCAAAAGCATTTTTAACTACTCTGCTGGCCTAAAATTTGAATCGAAATTAAATATTTATAATGGAAATACCCTTCTAGATAATCTGACTTTAAGTTAATTAGTGAAGTTGACCGTTCCCACGCTTTACCCCTTATTTTTAATTATTAACCTATAGGCCTATAGGCATATCGTTATTATTTTAATACATGGATAATTATAACGTTAGGCACAATTGTTGCAATTTAAGGGATTTGCATACCATTGGTAATTACTGGAAAAGAAACTAATTATTATGTGAAAGCTTAATTTGTTTTAAGATGGCAGTGGTACCAGTGGCGCACCCAAGGGGGGGCTTGGGGGGCTCGAGCTGAGTGGTACCAAACACCCTGAGAAGTCTATGTCGGACATAATGTGATTTTTGAGAAATCTTGAGGAAACATTCAAATCTAAAGTGAATCACCGGCCTGTGATCCATTTTTCCACATACAAATTAATAATCTGAATGCATTTGCACTATAAATGACACAACGACATCAGCTGAAACTTTAGCTTGTTGGTTTTAACACACAGGCCTATCTCTGGTACTGAACATGGCTGAATTTACCAAAACAATTACTAGGCCTAATAGTGTAGGTCGCCTACAACCCATAGGTCGTCTTATAAGATAGCATCAACGCCACCAATATTGACACTCTGGGCCTTTAAAATTACCATGGTAACCAAATCTTGCAGCCTCTTACATTCTTGAAAACCTCAAGAACGAATAATATATAGGCCTATTATGAGAGCTGAA
This sequence comes from Zoroaster sp. YZ-2022, assembly GCA_029582265.1. NCBI lineage: Eukaryota > Metazoa > Echinodermata > Asteroidea > Forcipulatida > Zoroasteridae > Zoroaster > Zoroaster sp. YZ-2022. The sequence goes on from CM055822.1 coordinate 10,414,728, forward strand.
CACCGTGTTACGGTGTCCACTGCAATGATTAATAATGTATCGTCTGGCGTACGGCACGTCCTTCGTTTGTAGCATCTTACAATAAACTTGGAAACGATAGAAAATTGTTTGAAGAGCACGGATCTAATTAACTTATATCTTAATTTTCCGGGAGTCTGTCTCCCAGATATTTGATTTCGTGAATTGAATTACGGTTTAGAATAATAAATGATGAAATTGATCAATATTGTGTGACAACGTAGGATGTAGTTTCTTAGTAAAAAGGATTGTTAAAAATTAATTCCTTTTACGTACTAGCCCTACACTGTTTGTAGAAACAACATTGTCAGATAATATTACGTATGAACGCAGCCCCCCCCCCCCGCCCCCCGGTACGTGTTTTTAATTTTGGTCAATTAAAATAGACCAACTCGAAACATTGCATTGGTGTTTAGGGGTTTAGGCATAGTGCATTTCACGAGGCTTCACAAGCATGCTCCATGCGCCCGTCTAACCTCTGTACAACATTTTGTATTTTAGTAACGTACATGATTTCATCCCTCTAGTTTGTCAGAAATAATTATATCATAAAACCAAGTGAAACAATCTTCACAATAGATGCCCCACGTTTTTAAGAAAACGACGAAAAACGATTTTATGTTTTATAAAAAGTTGTCAGCGATCCTTTTGTAAACTCGACAATAATAATTCATGTTTTCTCTAATTATTGAAACTTAATCTTTACACTAAGATTATAATTCGATAACCTGGTAATTACCAACGATTGCACCTTCCCTTTAAATTAATTAACACATCATTTAAGTATGAATATTCAAGAAGATGTTGTTGTGTTTTTGATACACGATCCATCGCCTTCAAAGGGTGCTATCACCAGAAGAAGCACTATCACACAAACACGAATCACTTAAAACATAACAGAAACATCGTCTTAAACCAAGACTACTTCTTCTTTGGTTTTTATTTGTGCGTCTTGTGGATGTTTACTATAGCGCCCTCAAGTGATAGCCCCTTCAGTTACCCTTTAACCCGGAAGAGATTATGTACACGTGCTGATGATTAATCAACAAATGTGTGTTTCGTTTTAGACGGCTGTACTCAAATGCAAAATTTTATTCAATGGTAAGTCAGAATAACGTGAATTACTTGTATGAAGAATGTTCTTTTACTGTAGAATAAGTAAAAATGGAAAAATTTATCTCACTGCCCCTGTCTCGGTAATCCATGGAGGTAGAATCTACTCCATGGGTAATCAAACCGCTTACCCGACACGGTATATTGTTTTACATATGGAGGAAGGAAGGAGCGAGCTACACACGTGTAATACTAATACTAGTAGGGTTTTCAGGTGAAACATTATTCCTAAACCAATATGCTCAATATTTATATCAAATTAAAGGTCTTGATGAAAGAAATACAATGGTTTTTAAATCAAGAAAATCGGACGAGTAGTTTTTGAGGAATCCTGTTTTATTTAATCAAATATACAGCATTCGATGAAGCGCGACTGTCCATACACTGTGTACATCCCTAATGACACCAAAACCGTTGAATCAGCCTACACACACCGTGATACACACGCACAGCATTCGTGCTCGTTTCCCTCATAAGAGCTTTTGAAAGGGTGTAAAAAATACTCTCCGCTCAAAACTAAACAAAATTACGGCTCAAAACTTTCACATATGATAGAAAAGAGGTGTAAAATTCATTCAGACACCGCTCTTACCTTTCAACTTGAAGATTTCACCTCGAAAAAACGGTGTTTACTTTTATCTCTTCGTAACTTCAGTTGTAGAGTAGTTATGGAGATCGAGCAAGCATGGGTATGTAAAGGAGCCCTTTGACTCAATAGGGAAACCCGTTTTCATGTCAATCACAATGTACTCGGGCGCGGAGACAGCTCCGAAGTGGATGCCCTCAGCAGAGCGCGGCAAATTTTACGCACCGAATGCGCCCGATCTCGGAACACTATTTTATGTACATTGTTGGATAGCTGAAACTATAAGCTTTCCAATGAGCTATTACATGTAAGATTTTGACAGGTAAAAGTAGTAAAAAAATTTGATTTAAAATTTTGATGTTTTTTGTTGCGGGCGATGCGCTGTATGTGTGGCGGGCTTCGGTCAAGCATGTACAAACTGAAAACCCTAGTAATAGTAACTAGTACCATAGAGCAAGGACTCTATGATAGTACTAATGTTACATGTACTACTGTACCAGGGACCGCAACCCACTTTTTAAATGCCCTGTCATGCTGGACGTTTGTATACATTATGATTGAGTATCCTATAATTCTAATGGAAAGAATGTTGTATCCAACCGCCACTTTTTAAGTTTTTTTTTTTGGAATTTGTTGCAATCATAAACCAGTTAAAAAATGATTCTATCGATTTTTGGGGGTACAGAAAGTGAAAACTATCTTTAAAATCACTTTTATGGTGGGATTCAGGCTTTATTTCCCGTCTAAAAAATCCTCCCCTTCAGAAAATAGAAGAATCCTATTATAGTTGCCACTGCGCATGTACGATGACCGTGTTGGCCACTAACGGGGGAGTTGACAAGATCAGACTGACATGACTGAGGAAGTCTTCATATACCAAAAATGCCTGATTTTTCATTAAACAAATATTCTGGAATAATTTGAAATATATGTCCATCATCATTCATATGTTCTCCACCTTACTGGGCAGGTAAGAATACATTATTAGTTATGAACGAGAAAAAGTGGTGGTTGGGTTTGACATTCTACCCATTCTGATTGAAATGCCTGTTTAATCATTAAAATCGGACTTACGATTATCAAGTTATTCACCTTTTCATTTTCAAGGAATTTTGATTCTATGTCAATATAATTATAAAGTTTTGGTTCAAGGAGCACCATTAGGCCCCCCCAAAAAGTCTCCGGTTTCTGGTCATCGGTTGGCTTCAAATTCGATGTGGTGATACGTTTTTTTAATCTTTTTTTTGCCAACAGGGAAATACGTGATACATTGTATACGTGGGGACCAAATATCCCATATACAAAGTATGGTGGCTAAGAGAGGCCTCACAAATCAGGCAAATGTTCATACCCCTATGTGAAAAAGTTGTTTAAAGCAAAGCATGGCAGAATTCCAATCGATCTAGCAATTTTTGCTGCAATTGGACATCGTTTCATAGCAAAAAAAAAGAAAATTAAAAATGCTGACACGTGGGTCTGAGGCGACACACGCGGAGACCAGAAACCAGAGACTTTTTTTTTGCCTTATTGGTTATTATTGTAAACAAGTTGGTAAACAAAAGGAAAAAACCTTCTTGTAAATACTGTATTTTCCATGGCCCTGACACTATGTGAAGGTGTACCTGAATGTTTTCAATTCGATATTGTGAAGGGAATCATGGTAGTTGTGGGTCCCTAAATAAAGCATACTGTGTATTTCATAACTTCACTGTGAACCATCAAGAGCGCCCTCTATTGACCCTTCCACTTATACATTTGTTTCTGATAAATGCTGCAGTGATCAGTAGTCATCAGTTTTCTTTTTCATATTTAATGAAATTAAGTTAATGACAAAACTGTGTCCCAACAGGCTTTAGTTTCATAGCGACCAGTTGAGCAGGAAACAGAAACAGAAATTGGTTATTTCCTTTTAGATTCACTGATTATTCAGGAATTAACACAGTTTTGTCAGTAGCTTAAGGAACATCTAAAGTAAATCACGCAAAACTTTGTATCATAACTTACTTGTTTCTAGTATTTCTTTATTTTCTACCAACATTTTCAGGGAGTATGGTGATGTATCTCATTCACAGGGTACTTTAGGGAACATTTAGCTAGTTGTTGTTACTGTTATTGTTTAAAATGTTAATATGAGTGGTCAGAATACTCAATTAATAATGTTTACCACAAATGATCAGCCTGTGCTAGCTGGAAGTTGTCCATTTTTTGTAAAAAGTAAAACAAAATCAGATGTCATGTTGGGTTTATATACTCACTGAGGAAATCATTTTATATACAATGCAGAAAGGTTCTGTATTGTATTTTATCAAAGTCCATTTTATTTAGAAAACAATTTTCCAAAGTTTCCAAATAAGTGTACACAGTATATATACATAACAGCAAAAGAAACGTCACCCCTAAAAATATTTATTATTTTCATTTTATAATTAATATAATTTGTTTAACCCTCCTATGCCCAGGCTGAAATTTGGCCCAGTAAGCACCGCACCCACAGACAGTCACTTGAGTATTTTTGGTTGCATTGCCAATTGTTCACACATGTGTATAAGAGTGCTGGAGATAGTGGCAAAGTCAAACACACTTGTGTATGTCTTACAAGTTATATGCAGAGTCACACAGAGCTGTGTATGTACTGCATAAGTTACAGTCAAGTGGTTTTGGTTTGACCTCCTACCATAGCCACATGTCCTTGCATTTATTTGAGTGCACTGCACAAAGTCAATGGGTTGGGAGTTACATACAAATTTTGAGTGTCTTTGATTGTTAAACCTATAGGAGGGTTAATTAATGAAGAATATTATGAGTATGGAGTGTAACACGAACACAATGTGGCAAATTTGGTTGACCTGGCAGCCAACCATCCCACAACATTGTATATTTATTATGTTTAATAATATAATTACTGAACAAAATTTAGGGGGTGACGTTTCTTTTGCTGTTATGTATATTAGGCAAAAAAAAAAGGTCTCCAGTTTCTGGTCATAGGTCGGCTTCAAAAGCGGTGTGGTGATGCGCTTTTTTTCCGCCATCTTTTTTTCCGCCATCTTTTTTTTCCCCAACAGGGAAATACGTGATACATTGTATACGCCTGGACCAAATTTCCCATATACAAAGTATGGTGGCTTAGAGAGGCCTCACAAATCGGGCAAACGTTCATACCCCTATGTGATTAAGTCATTTAAAGCACAGCACAGCAGCATTCCAATCAATAATAATAATAATAATAATAATGTGTGGATTTATATAGCGCACGTATCCACCAACTAAGTGGTGCTCAAGGCGCATTATATTATTATCCCTGCTCATAAGGCTCATAAATCATTCCTGAAACCATCTCAGCTCCCTGGGGAGTATACAGCTCAATTGCTGCCATTTCTAGCGCATATAGAGCAAACCAACTCTGCCTTCACAGGTACCCATTTAACCCCTGGGTGGAGAGAAGCAATTATGATTAAGTGTCTTGCTCAAGGACACAAGTGTCACGGCCGTGATTCGAACCCACATTATGTTGCTAACACCAGAACTTGAATCCGGTAAGCTAGACCGCTCGGCCACGACACCCCAGTTTTGGCTGCAATTGGGAATCGTTTCACAGCACACAAAAAAAAGAAAATTAAAAATGCTGACGCGCGGATCTGAGGCGACACTCGTGGAGCCCAGAAACCAGACTCTTTTTGGGCCTTAGGCTAGTATGTACAATTTCATGGTAAATATTTATAATTTTGTTCACGAAATGTTAATATGCAGCAATTTGTTAATGTGGCATCTACGTTTAAAAATCTAGAAACTTGTGTTTATTGGTCATTACTACTGTGACAATAGTATTGTAACAATGAAAAATAAACAATGAAAAATAAACATTACAAATATTGTTTTCCAAGGTCCAAAAGTGATGAACAATGCTTTTCACTCAGTATTCATCTCAGAAAAGTTTTTCATAAGAAGGTATTAACATTATAGCACATATATTAAATTAATAGTTGAGGTAGCTAAGTATGTCCATATGAAACTAGTCAGTTCAGGCATTATGATTTAAGAGCCATCTTAGGGTAAATTCAAACATGAGTCAACTTTGCTGATATCTACCATGCTATGCTAGTTGTGAATATTATTTTGTTAATGTGAAATGCAACCACAACACAGTCTCCGGCAAACTTTTCTACTACATGCCAAAAATTAGTTTCACATAGTTCCAAAAGTTGCTATTCAATTGAACAAAAACGTCTGCAAAACATATTTAGACTCAGAAAACCTCTTTTTTGCAAAATCAGCTACATGTATGTATAATTTATTGGGTACAGTATTAAAATGATAATTGAACTCTTGAACTGTACATGGATGTATGTTTTTTTTTCTTGAACAGAATTTACAGGATAGGATAGGGTTAGGGTTATTAACCCTCCTACTACTACAAGGGTCAAAATCCGTCAAAATGTTGATATACTTGCCAAGGTATATCCAGCGCACTGTCAAACACTGTCGAACCTTACGTGTAGTAAGTACATTTACAGGTCAAAACGAGTTGACTGTTTTTGACTGGTAAAAGCATTGTCTGGTATTGTTCAGGGTGGTCAAAATGACAGTAAAATCCAGTCAAAAATGCCCCTGTGTGCACATTTGGCTCAACAGTCAAAAACAGTCAGTTGACTGGTTTTGACCACTACAGCTACTTGCCACTGAAGTGCAGCTATAGTAGGAGGGTTAAACTACATTCATGTACATCAAATGATCTTCTTGTCAAAGTAATATGTATTCTCACTGCTCACCCTATTAAACAGTGTGAGTATCAAACATTTATTAACAATACCTTATTTGGCTTTTCCCATTTACAGCAAAGCTTTCTTTAACTTTTACATCCAAGTCCTTTTTCTTCTGAAAAATTACATTATAAACATTTAATAACCCTAACTCCCTAGGCATTGTACTAAAACAATAAAAATCCTTCAATATCCTCCAACTGGCTTTGTTGTCTAGGGAGTTAGGGATAAGTTACAGTTTGATAATCTATAATGATAATAATAAATATACACATCTAAGATGATTTTTATTTTACTATGCTACTCAAAACAACTGGATTTTTAACATCAAATAGGTTTGAAATGTTCCATGAACCGGGATTTTCATTTGCAATCCCCTCTCTCTTTCAGTAGTCATGTCATGAAATGTGTAATCACTACATGCATTCTTTATCATCTGTTTCATTGTGCAGTTGTTTCTCATCAATTCTGTGAAACATTGTGTTTATCTGAAATAAATTATCTTGCTTTAACTGAGATTATTCCGGTGTTCCCTAAATTGTTTTGAGTAGTATATTAAGTTTTCTTATGTATTTGTTTAAACTGTCCTGTTAAAAATAAATTAATACTAAAAGGTTTTTACTCAAAATGTTAAGTGTTAAGTGTGAAGTCGGCTTGCTGTCCTTTCAGCCTAAATTTTCCTTCGATAATTGCAGCATCAATTACTTTAATCAGTTCGCGTCGGGAATAAAACAGTTTTTCTGGGCCCCTGTGCAGGTTTCTTTTTCCCACACAAACACGTTAATGGAAGCTTCCACAGCACGTGGCCACGTCTACCGAGCATGTCACTGTACGCTCAGCTCGTTGCCACGTCAACCGAGCATGCATACAAATATTCCCGAGTTTCCTATGGCGTGTTTAGACGCTCTCCGATCCGCGGATGCAAAAAAAATTGCATGTATACACGGCCTCCGACGCGAACTGGTTAAGCAAATGACACTTTTCTACCTTCAGACCTGTTGTCAGTAGACTGGATAGTAAAATAAACTACTTCTGTTCTCAAGTAGTCAGTGTCACTCTCGTATCCTATTTAGTTTTTCTTCCACATAATCACAAAACATGGTTGTCCCTTGCACTCATAACCAACGATAATTCTTGGCTTAAACCGAAGACCTCTAAACATAAAACTCTGCCGTGCAAGCTCACTGTGTCTTACATTAGTCTGCACTTGCCACTTAAAGGATTTCCCTGGGCTGAAGATGGCAGAAAACAAGACTTGTCCATGATGGGTGTATGAGTCCAGGTATTCAAGTACCCTATCCACATTAGCATTTGTCCTGATTTGCAGCTCTAGTTGCTCAAGGGTCAAGTTATGATATGATGTCCAAGAGTGTAATTTCTTCTCATTTAATGAGTATGTGAACAGTCGTACTCCATTAAAAGAAGTTACACTTTGAGTTGATGGCATGTAATTCTTCTCGTTGAGAGAGGCACTGAAATCTGTCCACGATTCACCGATCTGAAAAGATGTATTGCTTGGTGGAGTCTGGCTGAATATCGCTGTGAAGCGGATACGACCATTGTAGCGAAAGCTGTTGTAGCTTGTTACAAATTTAAGATAGTAACCTTCCGACACACTGGTTGTGCTGACATCAAGTAGCTCTGTTTTTGTCAAACCTTGAACAATACCATCAGTATCAAGATTTTTGTCTTTCTTAAAGACGACTGAGAAGTAGGTTTTCTGATTGACATTGTAAGCGCTGATCCAGACAGAGTAGTAGTGAAGACGAGATACAGCACTGATGAGGAAAGGGAATTGGTTCTCCTCAATTTTGGAGTTCATTAGAGTTGAATGTTTCCAGCTTCCTCTAGCAAGATACTCTCCGCAGTCTTCTATCAAGAGATTATCACTTGGCCACTGTGTCACAGAAGACATCAGCTGACTGAATATCTGTTGGAGATTTTTACGGTTATTGTCACTCAGAATCACTATCCAGCTCCAGGAATCTGTTTTGGGCTTCCTGCCAAACTTTCTGGATTTGGAAGATGGTTGAGATTCTTGGTGGAAGAGCATTATTTCATTATTATGTGTATCCCCCTTCTGCCACCAAGCCTGGTCATTGTTAACATGAACACCAAGGCCATGCCAGGTATCCCTGTGTTCTGATACGGGTGAATCTGGATGCTTGGTCAAGAGTTTTAAGGATTCTGAGTTGAGAACCATCCCTGATGTCAGACCTGTAACAAATCGCATCAAGTCATACGTGGTTGACCACCAACCAAGAGATGAATCAAATAGATTATATGACATCAGGGTTACATTTGAGTTTGCGTCATCAATCAAAGGGATACTGCCTTCGGAGAATGTCACCGCTGGAATATGGTTGTTATGTCCAGTCCTTGTTAACCGATGAGGACCAATCCTAGTCCGCCACATTCCCAGTGGTTCAAGAACTTGTGATCTTACAAAGGAAGCATAGGAAATACCACTGACCGTCTCAATCACACGTCCTAACACACTGTATCCAAAGTTGGAATATTCAAATTTTATCCCAGGAGCATGATCAAGAGGTTGCCCAATCATGTAAGAGATGATGTCATTAGGTGTGAGGTCATGCTTCAATCCCATCTCTTTTGCAATGTCCACGACATCGTGACCTCTGGAAAGGTACACAGAGTTCATCATGGGGTCATAGAGCCGGGGTCTAGTCTGACCCCAGCCTCCTGTATGGTGCAGTAAGTGTTCCACAGTGATATCATAGAGACGGGGATCTGTACGTGTTCCATTAGGCAACGACTGAAAGGATGACAAAATGCCATCGGGGCCGAAGACTTGATTAGACAAAAGCAAGTCTCCAAACTCAACCAGTTTCAGCACTGCAACAGCTGTAATGGTCTTGGACAAGCTTGAGATTGGTTGTAGGGTTGTTGGTCTCATTAGAACGCCCTCATCTGTTTGTCCATAACCCTGGGTATAGAGAACTTGGTCTCCATGAGCTACTCCAATGGTTGCGCCAGTGTAGTGGTTATCTCGTAGAAATGACAGAATTTGATGGTCAAAATCTTGAGTTTCTGGAAAGGTTTTCTCAGTTGCAGTGAAATCTGCAAATATTTAAGAAGAAAAAAGGCATTTAAAAGTTTTGCAATGTTGCTAAAAAATAAATTTTATCCTGAAAAGAGGCAGTAACAAGTGTAGTTTAAAAAAAAGATTACAAATTTGTCATCAAATCTTAAGGGGCCAGAGTTGATATATTGGTCTGCTTGGTACTCATAGTATTTGGATCATTCTAAAAAGACTTTTACAAATATCAAAACATAATGGCCTTCTTTTTTGGATATACAGGTATTTTTGGAATTAGTTTGCAGCAGTTTCCATTGTTAACCAATGGTCACATTTTGAGCAGTTGTTTATTTATAGCAACAGGATAGGATGCTAAGCGTGTGACTAGTTATGTATCATTGATTATATCATGCGCCAGTGACTATTGCAAAACTCCAAACTAACATTCTTATTTTATTATCTATTGCTCCGCTTTTATCTATCATAGACTTTGAATTTGTCATATTTTACATTACCACATATTGATTTTTTCCCCCCTTTTTGAGTTCATGGGTACTTATCTAAAGCTGTATCAGTCAGTGAGTTAGAGTGTGTTTTGAATCCTGAACCATTTACTTTCATAAAAGGTAAGGTAAGGATTTGGTAATTCAAAAAGAACAAAATTTTCTAATTGTAATTTGAAACTTTGTTAATGTATACAAGCAGATGATGGTATCAACCTGCCCTAGAAATAGTTTTGTCCGAGGTGCTGCCACTTTAAAGAGACAATTAACCCTCTTATGCCCAGGCTGAAATTTGGCCCAGTAAGCACCGCACCCACAGACAGTCGAGTATTTTTGGTTGCATTGCCAATTGTTCACACATGTGTATAAAAGTGCTGGAGATAGTGGCAAAGTCAAACACACTTGTATACATGTCGTACAAGTTATATGCAGAGTCACACAGAGCTGTGTATGTACTGCATAAGTTACAGTCGAGTGGTTTTGATTTGACCTCCTACCATAGCCACATGTCCTTGCATTTATTTGAGTGCACTGCACAAAGTCAATGGGTTGGGAGTGACATACAAATTTTGAGTGTCTTTGATTGTTAAACCTATACAAGGGATATTGTCATGATTGGAGCAGACTTTCAACTGGGCATGGAATCAGTGTCCGAGTTTTAGATGAACACAGTGACTGAAAATTACTGGCTCATTTATGCAGCAGCAACGGTAATTATGGCCTTACTCATGGAGTTATGGCCATGCCCTGTTTGTGGCCTTACTCTGATTCCATGCCCTGTTTGTTGATCGTGACAATATTGTCCCTTTAAAGAAAATTGGAGAAAAAAAATTGTAGGAAAGAGAATCATTTCTTAAATTCAGCGTTAGAATAAATAAGAACATTCTCTTGTTAACGTAATAAGGCTGTGCCGGATATCCGGATACCCGACCGAAAATGTCATTACCCGGTTCCATTTTTCGGTTCCAATTACCCGTAAATGACTTTTTAAAATTCCAACTGAACATTTTAAGCCACACAAAATTATGGAAGTCCCTCATTGTTTGCTGACGAAATGAAGAAAACTTAGATGAAGGCTTTAGAAGAAACATTTGTTGACAGCCTTGCTGGCTTTTGTTTGAAACTTGTGTTCGTATTGGTTATTTTATACATTTGGGAGTATTTATGTTGTTTTTTTACAAAATTGTTTTCGGATACTCGGGTATCCGAAGATTTCCATTTTCGGGTATCCGGTTCCCGAAATAACCGAAAATGCACAGCTCTATAACGTAATAAGCAAAACTTTATTGTTTAAAGGGTGCTTATCTTGATTCAAAGATACATGTAGTAAGTATATTTTTAAAAGTAGTTTTGCCAACATAACCGATGCTGTACCTTCCCTTTAGCGCACCGAACTCAAGTTCTGGTGTTGCCAGCAGCAGGGTGTGGGTTCGAGCCCCGGTCGTGACACTTGTATCCTTGAGCAAGGTACTTAACCATAATTGCTTCGTCCTTCGGATGGGACGTAAAGCCGTAGGTCCCGTGTGTTGTATAATGCACGAAAAGTGGATTGTCGTGGCCGAGTGGTCTAGCGCACTGAACTCAAGTTCTGGTGTTGCCAGCAGCAGAGTGTGGGTTCGAGCCCCGGCCGTGACACCTGTGTCCTTGAGCAAGACACTTAACCATAATTGCTTCTCTCCACCCAGGGGTTAAATGGGTACCTGTGAAGGCAGAGATGGTTTGCTCTCTATGCGCTAGAAATGGCAGCAATTGAGCTGTATACTCCCCAGGGAGCTGAGATGGTTTCAGGAATGATTTATGAGCCTTATGAGCCTTATGAGCCTTATGAGCAGGGATAATAATATAATGCGCCTTGAGCGCCACTTAGTTGGTGGATACGTGCGCTATATAAATCTATACATTATTATTATTATTATTAACCACCCCAAATCCTTAAAAATCCTCCAAGGGGCACTTTTTGGGAAAAATTCAGCACTGTTGGAAACTGGTACTTTTACCTCTTCAAATGGGTCAAAATTACTACCTGGCAAGAAGTACAGGCCACAAGTGCTGAATATGAAAGTGCACTGATGGATTTTGGAGGATTCAGGAAGGTTCCTAGCCAGAATACCTAGGGGGTTAGGTTAAAGGTGTGTGTAAGTTGTAACCTTTACCCAAAATCACAATTTTCTGTGATTCAATGCTGGGTCAAGTTACTGGCTCAGTGAGTTAAAAAATAAGTCCACCAGTCCACCAGAGGGGTATTTCCGTTCGCTTGTTGATACAAGAAGTCCTCTTTGAGTCCAATTAAAAGGGACAGCAATTCCCCTTAGTGTTGATTCCGTCCCCATTGTGAGATAGCTTAGGATTTATGAAATGTTTAAGCATCTCCAATGACCCGAAGTGTTGATTGTTGTTCCCTGTGTTTAAGAAGTTCGAGAGAAAACATTTTGTTGAGGATTAGCTGTGTGGGAAGGACAATAAATTTTGAGTAAACGTTTTCATACTGTATTCGGCCTGACTACACAAAACAGGAGGTACTGAACTTTGGTTTAATTGGGTGGAATAGGTTAAGACCTTTTATTCTTGTGTTGAAATCGAACCATTTGGGGTTGTTTACAAAATGGCCTCTACACTCTGTTTGTGAAGAAACAGATTATGGAAAGGTGAAAAATAGTGCTGTATTTCTGTCAAGGATCAGGAGCTCAGATATGTACAGAAACCTACATGAGTTTTTGGCAATACATGTATTCAGTCTGAAACTGTGGTAATGTGAATGACAAATTCATTATTATCAAAAATGCATGCACAGCAAGACTGTACCATATCTTGAAATATTTCTTTATGATTTAAAAATTCCTTTTTTTGCCTTTATATCTAAAATCTAAAACATTATTACTCAAATCACAATAATTCAATTTGCAGTCACATGATCAATGTGAAATAGCTATGTTTTATGTTGGCTGCCATAAGGTGGTACAATAGTGAAACATACCATCAACTTTATTTAATTAAAAATTTATGGTTTTTGAGCAATTGATTTGATTTAACTTCATTTCATTGATGAACGGACTGTACCTACACAACAAAAACTAATTTTCAAGAATTATTTTGGGGAATCCAGGCTTACACCAACAGTAAGAAAGAGAACAATACAGTCCTATTGTATATTATTCCACTGTTTGCTGTCATCTTTTGAAAAAAGTTTATTGAACTGCATACATTGTTAATACCACACCTATAACTCTCCATGAAGTGTTGTTACATGTTTAACAACTGTGAGTAATTTTATTTTAAAAAGTAGATCTAATAATCAGTTTTCATTATTTATAGAATGGCCAATTTGTATAGACTGTAAATCAGATGGAATTGATCATAATTATGAATGCAGAATTTCGAAGTAATTATGACACTTGAAATTAAACATTAGGGGCTAAAGGAAATGGCTTGCAGTTTTTCACAAGACAGAAATAAGTTTACAAAATACAAGAAATTAATCTCAATGTTCTCAATTTGTTTTAATTTGTTTTAATGCAGAATTTAATGAGATCTTGCTGAAGTGAGCATCATAACAATCATCTAAGATCTGAATCTGATTATCAAGAAGAAGCAATCATCCTAACAGGAAGTTTACTGTGTAAGTTATTGGTCAGAAATTCTAGTAAATTGTCTTCTTATCAAGCTTAAAAATAAAACCAGAAAGTTTGTCACTCATCTATTTAGAAGACTACAAGAATACATTTTATTTAAATGTTCACTTATTGGTGTCTTAAAAACCTGTTTTTTTTTGTAGGAGTTACTAAAAGGGGTTGATTCAGGGTGATTTTAAAGGCGGGGGTTATATTGGACACAAATGAAAATGTACATTGCTCTCAAATTGCATTTGTTTCATCTCGGACAGTTCTGTTAAAGTTTCATCAGCAATCCTTCATTTCATGTGGAATTTCAAATAGGCTAGAGTAAAGCATCTGAACAAGATTTCTACATTCCCAGTTTCTAACAAGTGATAGTGCTTGCCATTCCTGATATTGATCTGTAAGCATATAATCCTTCTTGAAGTGGGAGGCGATTGAGATCCAATCTCATTTGGATGCAGTCAATCTCTGAAAATCTCTGTAAATGTCTGAGACGGATGTCAAATGAAGCTTCACATTTCATATGATTCAAATGGTGCTGGGTGTCTATCACAAGATATCTGCAGTGCATTGTCAAGATTCTATCTCATTGAATGTGCTGATGAGGCTTTCCTTGTACCTTCACGCCTGACTGGAGAGTCACTGGATGTGAATAAACCTTCCATCTACATGTATACACTATGTCCCTGAAAAAAGCTCATACATTCCCATCAGACCAGTAACAGTGATTTGAGAGTGAGATTAATAATTGAATGCCAAGGGATAGGAAAAGCAAATTGGAGGGAAGTTTGAGTAAGAGCTTTATAAATCCCTTTCTTTTTTGCAGACTGTAACTGTAGATAATTCTATGCCCGACTCTCCCTCTCTCTCTCTGAGCCATAAGAAGGGATTTATAAAGATCCCGAGGCACCCCAAGAACACCCCTGGAACCAGACCATTATTGAACTGTTGTCATTGTGTTTATCATAACAAAACCAGCCCAGCAACAATTGACTGGATTCATGGGCTAGGGATTATATTAAACAATATAATCTTATTTCGCTGGGTGCTGGCTGTCTGCAAAACCCTATAGACCACCTTTAAAGTGGTGCCTTGGATAGCTACCAGGCTTTGTGAGATTTAATTCTGCTATTCTAGTTGACCCAATGAAAAGCGAAGCAATGCTTAAGCCGGAGGCAGTATACACCTTTGGGTAAAATGCCTGTAGTTCTAGAGTCAAGAAATATTTATATAATAACCAACTTGTGAGAGTTTGAGCCTAGTTCTTGGTGTCGTTAACTAGAAAATAGTGAAAATATATGGAACTTTCATCTCTTTGAAAAAAATAAAAAATTCTTTTGGTTAATACATGTATTCATTTTGTTGAATGATACTAGCACTTCGGACAGAAATATTACAAGGAATGTTCGATACCATGATCAACTTAACACCAAGTTTTTTGTGTAAATTGTTTTGTGTAAGTTGTTCTTCTCAATTCATTAAGTATATTACATGATTTAAGGGTTAATACACTCCTTAGAAAACCAGGAAAAATCCTTAAAAGTATATAATCAAAGATTTTTTTAAAAAAGTGTATTTTAAAAAGAGATCATGGTCTTCAAATACACTCCTGTTAAAGTGCAATTTAAATTTCTTGTGAAGTATTTGAGTAAAGTTATACAGAGTTGTATGGACCTTTACATACATTTTTAATAATGAAGAATGTTAGTTAATATAACAGTCTCTAACAAATAGATACTTATTGGAAACAGGATCACTAACACAAGAAAAATGGTCATCACTGTAAATATTGTACATCCCTAGGAATCAATAAGCTATACATGGGCAATATTTGGACATATATAGTTAATCCTATCATGTTTTTATACCAACACTTAATGGTTTTTATTCATCTGATGTGTTGTCTTAGGTTACAACGCCCACAAAACCTCTTGAAAATCCACTCCTTTTGACCTCAAAAAATAATAATTGAACACCTATTTTCCCAAAGCACACCTGTTTTATTTGCCATTGTATTATTGATCTACTTGCAGACATTTTAGCCCTTATTAGCATGAGACTAGGAAAGTGGACAGTGAACACCAAGGAAACATCTGAAAGCCCTGAAGGAATGTCTTAATACCCTTTGAGTAATTTCTCTTGATGTCTTAAGGAGATTGACTGGTCATTTGAAGTGTTTTGTTTGCAGTTAGAGGGATGATGTACATTACAAAGGAGTAAAGTGCATCCTTATAGATAACTTCTTCAGAAATAAGAAAATGGGTCAAATCCATTTAAAAAAAATTTTTTTTTACCAAATACATTTGTTAGGGAATTAACTTTCTAATGTTTGAAAAAATAACAGCACCATTTTTCTCCTCCTTGAAAATCTTGAATAACCACATCATTACTTGTTATCCCTGTGGTGAAGATTCCAACCCCTAGGCCTAGCCCTGTTACTACCCCCCCCCCTCCGCTAAATTCTTCATTTCTGATAAAGCAATGGTACCGTTCGCGATAACTAATTAACACAAAAAGGGATCATTAAAAACTGCTGCTAATTGACATTATGGATAATTCACATTATGTTTGAGGGCAGCTGGCATTGGCTGTTATTTGTCATTTTAATAAGACATTCCTTGCCCAGAAAAAGGAGGAAAGGAGGTTTTTCCAAGACGAGAAACAATATGCACATTCTTCATCATTGCCCTCTTTAATCAAGGTGCACTGTCCTATGCCCTAGATTCATATCCTCATTAGGATATTAAATTGACTAACGCCCCCCGTTCAGAGTATTACCGGTATTCATAGTTGTTGCAGTACAGCAAAGCCTTTTTTACAAACCAATCTTGAATACTTCTCGAATAATTTGTATAAGAATTAATCGGATTAGTTCTTGACAAAAGAGATATTTATTCGATGCAAAAGTTGTCATTTATATTAAGTCCTCTCCTGAGGACGATCAGAGCATACTGATCGAAACGTCGAGTTGTACCCCCAGTTCTTTTCAGAACTAATTACTACTCAATTGAGATTCCACATGGTGTCACCGCAATTAGTCTTACTTATCATCCTCACCATGCAAAGCTACAAGTTTTACTTATATTAAGTAGTTGTCTTTTGATGTACCAGCAAGGGATGGGGGGGGGGGGGGGGGGGGTTGCGCTTGTGTTGTAACAAATTGATTAATATCAGCATCGTAATCCTTCGTGCATACAGACACAAAGTGTGTAAGATTTTATGATGTACGAAGGCCGCGTAGATCCCTTATGTCGATACCAAGTAAATGTGGGTAGGTCCCATAAGTTGTCACAGACTTAGATGTTGATATCAAATCGCAGTGTTGAATGCATGATTGACAAGAGATAATACAAGCTTTAAAAGTAGTACTTGTGTGCATTATAAGCTATGGGTTTGGTCGTTCAAAACTAACCAAAATAACCTTATTACATTGTAATAAGCTACAATGATAAGGTTGTTGTTAAATATAATATTTTGATTCAAGGAAAGTAAGCATCCTCATAGGAACAGTTTCGGCAACTTTGCCATTGTTGTACTATTCTTTTTAAAACAGAACTCCAAAGTATTGTTTTCTTTTGTTTAAATAGGCCAAACAAAACAGTCTTTGATAAGCCACGCAACTTCGTTCTCCAAACCTAAAAATGCCACGATCACATAGTACGTTTGTTAATGTTAGTATTCAGCTACACACGTACACATTGTATGTCAACAGTTGGTAGCCTTCAATGGGGATACCATTCTGGAAATCACCACTGTGTGTTAGCAACTTGGAACAATGATCATCGCTTCTATGTCAAAAAGCCAAGCTATTTTCGAAACCACTGTATTTGGATAAAACATGTTCTTCAAAATGATTTGCCTCGCATTGAATCGAATTATCGAAACTTTCCATGACAGTGCATTTTATACAGGCCTGATTTTCATTGCACTGCAGTTGGTAGGTTCTAATTCCTCGCTCGCAAATAAATAATTCCGTTTAGGTACATGTCGTTATCAGGTTCCTTAATTCACCTTAATTAAATATCGATTATAGGCTGATCAACATGCTAGACGTGCGTGTGTTCACGTCAGTAGTCGATATCATTACATCCCAAGCTAGCTGGGCAAGTAAACGACCTCAAACTATTGTGCGATACGTCTCAAAGCGAGCAAAGAACGGAACAAAATTAATATACATGTAGACCGACTGACGACTGTAATGAGGGTTGTCTTTTGTTACTTAGGTCCCAAGTTGCCCTCCGATGTTTGGGTACTTGTACCGTGGGAGGGTCAGTGTACAAAATCAACAGGTTTTTATATCAAAGTTCATTGTGATTAGACTGGTCATGTATTTAACCCTAGATAAAACACCAGATGGTTGGTGGAAAGTTCGTCCATGTAGAATGCCTGTTTTAATTTATTAGAAAGAGAGAAAAGGAACGAAAATATATAAGCCTTTGCGTACTCTTAATATATTACATGGTATTGTATAGAATATACATTACAAAGAGAATTTCAGAAATACTACATTTAATTAGTGTCTTTGCTCATAGACCTTTGCTCAGTGTTTATCACTGATAAAACAGCACGAGAGCTGTATAGGTATTTGGCGAAAGAAAAGAGACACGACACGGGAGAAACGAAATACAACTCAGTACACTCAATAATGAGTCATTACGATTCGGGACGGACACAAGTTGATGATGATGATGATGATGTCCATGTCCTTGTCCTAAAGGAAGGAAGGAAGGATTCGCGGTCCAACTACGGACCATCTCTGTAAAGAGTGGCCGCGGTCAAACACGGCGGTAAACCCTTTCCGACAGCTAGCAGTGGGTTGCACTCTGGTATGAAATCTCGATCCACTTAAAGCGTTTCCCAGTACATGTATACAACAAAATATAACCTTTACATTTAATGAATTTCTTTAGGTCAATCCGTTTCCTTTTGATTCAACAATGTGTGTAAACGTTTGTGCCGCCTTCAAGTTGTGGTAACAAAATACCCACGAGTGCATTTATGGATGAAATAATGCACCAATGTATTGTATAGTATGTTCTGGTAACTGGAATCTAAAAACTTGTCTTAGTTTATTATGGAATACGTTTATCCCCGAATAAAGTTTGGATCTTTTAAAATTCAAACCCTTCCCAAGAGAACAATAAAAGAAGGATAATGGTGGGATGCCAAAGAAGATTCAGCAAATTGATGATTGACTCCTCATCACCCACTTTATATTTTCAGAGATTGTAAAATCCAAACCCTGTTGTTGACACAACCAAACTAATCTTCTGGTACAAATGGCAAAGCATATTGTTACACGAAAATCTTCAAGACACTTCAGAACACATTTTGTAAGCACTCACACAGTATTTACTAAGTACGGTTCATCACAGGTGGACGTGGAGGCTTTTATGCGGCCTGCCATAAAGATTTGTGAAATCCCACAAAAACTCAACAGCTTAAAATTGTGAAGAATTCGAGGTGTTATCTCGCCTGTTCGAGCGGTGACAAAAGCTCTTCACTCGTTTTCCACGGAAGCTTTATTCCACTCGTATAGTTCTTGGTGGTATACTATAGTGGTGGTCAAGTTTAACACACAACCTGTATTGCTTACATGCCAAACTGTTTAAAACCCTGTTTAACAAGTCAAAGATCTTTTAGGGTATTGTGTTTTTAATGCATCGCCCGGGTTTTTCGCTATTTTACCGCCAATTTTCCGAATGTTTTGTTTACATCAAAACATTGCTGATTTCCATTTAGAAAGGAAATTAACAAATTATTTGAAATATGTAGGATTTGAGGCTTTGCATGGTGGAGATAGATATAATTGAGTTCTTGCGGGTACACCATGTAATGATCTCTTCTTGGAAGAAATGATGGCTCAGAGAAGAGCCGGTTGGTTTATTCTCAATGTTTCAACAAGTCTACTCTCCTGATGAAGTGCTTTCTTGTAGGATTTGAGGCTTTGCATTATGGAGATAGATGTAATTGAGTTCTTTCGGGTACACCATGTAATGATCTCTTCTTGGAAGAAATGATGGCTCAGAGAAGAGCCGGTTGGTTTATTCTCAATGTTTCAACAAGTCTACTCTCCTGATGAAGTGCTTTCTTGTAGGATTTGAGGCTTTGCATTGTGGAGATAGATGTAATTGAGTTCTTTCGGGTACACCATGTAATGATTTCTTCTTGGAAGAAATGATGGCTCTGCTGAGAAGAGCCAGTTGGTTTGTTCTCAATATTTCGATTAGTCTACTCTAGCCGTCATCAGGAGACTGATGAAACTAAAAAGATATTGTCAAAAGCTTGGATGAAACCCACCATAAATTCATTTCGTAAAATATTTACCGTAAAACCATTCTTCCGATTATATTAAGAAATGCAACATTTTAAAGCAATGTTCCAATGAAAATGAAGGTTACTGGAAACTTCCATCAGTAAAAGACGCAAAAATGGTCATAGGTGATACAAAGCCATATTTTAACTCTCAATCATCCTATTCCGAAAATAATTTTTCAATCATAAATCGGCAGACATGAAACGCCGTATTTCTGCCAAAGAAAAGTCCAATCAAAATGATCAGATGAATAGCAACCAAGCATATAACAAATAACTTTGGAATTTGGTTCTTTGTATAGTTTGATATTTGTTATTTGTCGCCATGTTTCAATACCAGACTACATACCGGTATAGTCCTTCGGTTCTCTGTAGCCTATATATGATGTGTTCATTATAACTTTATTATATTTTTAGCTGGTGATAGTATCAGACGGGAAGGTTATTAAGATATACTGAGACGCAATAGAAACTTACCACTTTTTCGACCTTAAATTATCAGAAATGACAATGCACAAATGTAATATGTGCACTCACGGTGAAGTGGATACAGATGGGATCGAGTACAGTGGACAAAACGTGGACATTTCCTCAATAAAATGCCAACATTTCTAATCCAAATTGTTGTGTTGTCTTATTTTGAACCATTACAATTTTATGCTATTCCAAAACAAGTGGTAAGTTTCTATTGCGTCTCAGTATACTTATGGACTCGAGCACGTGTTTATTTTGCCCATTTTGCTTTCAAAATATAATTGTTCCACGCACTTAGATTTACAATACTTCACTGATGATGCATATCGATTGTGTAAATTGTTAGCCAGAAATCATTCTCATTTTGGGTAGGTCAAGCATAGACTCTGCCTTGCTTCATGGCCTAAACTTAAAAGTATTGTGTGTAAACCTTCGCAAACGGAAATATATAACAACAATGCCTGTTCCCATTGGTCTTTGTATCGCTAATTCACATCAAGTAAATGAATAACAAAGTCCAATGGTATTTTGGATCCAAAGGTACCGGGTATGTCTATCTGGAATCATTTGGTCTGCAAAGTTTGTGTACAAATAACCGTTAATTGGTGATCTTGGTGATTGCAAAGTGCACTCGAAAAATGTGGGGCAAACCGGGGAAAAAAAGAAGAAAAAACAGTAAATTTTCTTGGCAGGTCTGAGAGAAATCATAGATTCCTGTTATAGCTGAGTCATTTTGAAGTACATTCAAACCGCATTTTGTCTCACGCCTGCTTATTGCTGTTGGACCTACCAGAGGAAGGAATAGTCTCTTTGTACATAGTTTCAGGAACCTCAAGCCAAAATAATCACACCTTTGTTTTTGTTTTTTAGAAGACTACAGTCTTTTTAAGAACTCGGTGTCAAATTTCACCCCATCACGTATGGCCAAGAAGACACTGAGTCCGAAGTCACTAGAACGAGAAAGTGACAACTTTGTGTGAACATTGCTTTCTTGTATGATGAGTGTTATGTCCGTTTTGCGTTAACAAAAAGCAGGCATTACGAGTTTCAAAGATAATTGAAGGCTAGTTTAAGTAAGACTAATTGCGGTGACACCATGTGAAATTCTCTATTGAGTAGTAATTAGTTCTGAAAAGAACTGGAGGTTACAATTCGACGTTTTGATCAGTATGCTCTGATCGTCTTCAGGAGAAGGCTGGCTTGCCAACGTCCATAGAGCCTCCATGGTTTGTATTGAGGTTGTTGTGTTTTAGAATCCAGTGGTAACAGCTAGCCTTCTATAGATGTAAATGAAATGAGTTGCCTGCCACTCATGCATTGACAAATCAATTCCATCATATGTCATGTTGAACAATCCCATTACAGCAATCCCATTACAAAAAAAGGTATCTTCCTGGATTAATGAATCGTGACAACACCTTTTCGGTACCCATACGGTGCCCATGAGGTGCATCTTTTTGTTTCGCATGCTTCGCTTCCAACCTTCCACGGATACGCCCAGCCTTCAACCTGTTTTGTTTAGACCCTTGTCTTTTCTTGTGACTGCAGGGATACATTTTGTTCTCCATGCTTTTAACTATCATTACAGAGTAAGTCTGGTGTCCTTGCTCCAATCAAACTATAAAGTGAGACAAGAACTAAAGGCCTAAGGCACCCGTCCTAAGTGATGTCAAAATCATCCAAACATAGGTCTAATTTGATTGACCACTGAGCCACAAACATTGTATTTTCATTAGACTCGAGTGGCACTTCGAATTCAACATTGGTCAAGCATCAAATTCTTCAACCTTTGCAAAGAGGAGTGTAATGCAAGACCCAATTCTAAATCTGATGAGCAATCAGTTTGGATTTTATCCAAGACGGGTCTTGAAACCATTTTTTCGTAGCAGACTCATTTTCTGTCGCCATTAAGTAAGGGGCATCTCTGTTCCAACTCCTTCGAGTTACTCAAGCTTGTGAAGGGTTGCAAGCCAGTCATGGCTGACCAATTTGATACCACACCACAGGTTTGACCTACAGGTTTGTTTCACGGTCTTCCAATCCATTTCTTGCTCTTGAAATGTTTGTTTTAAATGTTAAAATGTTTTGTGATGTTATCTGGTTGTCACTTTTGAATGCCCATTTTTTGTCCTTGTACAGTCCCAATTTTTGTACAAGAAACCCCTTTAAAATAAGCATGAAATATTTTATTTGATGGGTTATTCCGGTTGATCGGCAACTTTTTGTTGTTGTCTTTGTCTTAATTTTGCTTGTATTGAATGTGCTGTGTCTTTTGTTTGTTTGTTTGTTTTCTTTTTCTTTTTGAATTACCGAATATAAAACCAAATAGGCCCACTCGAAAATAAATAAATCTAAAATTTGAAACCAAACGTGAAATACAAACAGTATACGGCTGGCAACCCAGAAGACACCGTTGCTGTTTTCATATTCGTCATAAAAAGGGATAGGTCTGTTTCCGATTAGATTAAACAGTTAAGGTTTGATGTACACGTAACAAAGTGACCCAATAATCGCTGTCTGTGTTTTTGTTTTTTTTGGTGGCAATTAGTGAAACAATTACTGGTCGTAGTGGTCTGCGGTACAATACACACAATGGAAGATTACGTCTTACCGCATTTGGATATAGTCGAATTAAATGTTGAGGAAGTTTACAAAATATCCGGTAAAACATAAAACCAAATTTTAATATCGACCACATCTTATTAACCTTGCTTAACCACCAGTTCTTCTCAGATCAACTCACTTTACATCTTGTTAGAGATGAATACATGTTGCTATCGCAAACTTTGCTCATGCATGTAGCCAGGAATAGGACCTTATAGGGGGCGCCATGCGGAGGGGGCACAAATATTGGCTTAGTATATGCCTGCTTTGAGATAATGTGAGTCCACAACAACTGTTATAAAAAGGGCATTGTTGGCCGTCTTGCTGCACGGGAAACACGACCGTCTGCACGGGAAGGGAGTTGCTTAGTAAGTACTTTTCACAATGCAAAGTTTCAAATCTTAAGACATACCTGGCTGTGGAATTGACTTCTGCATGTTATGTCGCACAAGGCATTGGCTAGACCCAATGAGCATTATCACTACAGATATAACCGGCATCAGCCGCGACAGGTCCCGTACTCTACGTACATCCATGGTTCTGGGGGGAACGATGCCGACGTGAAGCGTTGGATAAAATATTCTTGTGTCAATTTGCCGCGGAAACTCGTATAGTTGAACGGTGTTGGGTAGCTCTGGTGATATATTCCAGATCACTCAGACTCGGAGCTAGAACTGGAAATGTCAAAGTTTACGTCAAGATTCAGCTTCATTTAGAATGGGTTGTATTTACTCACGGCGAGCTAGCGAGCGAGATAAACGGTGACCAACAATCGAACATCGACCGACCTGTCACGCGTGTTCAACTCGTAGTTTTCAATACACATGGCTGTTGTGACTAGTGTATACATTAATCCTATTGCGGTGGCAATCACTCAACACTAACACGTCAATCGCTGTGACGTATACGACAAATAAACCAATCAGGTGACACAAAAGTTATTGGGGCATAACTATCTACTCATCTTAGTACTGTAGTGTGTGAAAAGGTCCGTGGTGTAACAAGTTCACGAAGTGAATAATTATGAATTGTACCATATATCCTGGATAGAGTTCATTGCAGGTTCTAAATTTACTTCGAAATCAAGTGATTGTTAACCTGCATCAATCGAGCATGCACATGAACAGTACAGTTAACCCACAGTTATAAGAGTCAATCATAAATAGATACATGTTTTTAGTTTTTTGGTCAATATACAGAGGTCCCTCCCCCTTGGATTTATGCCAATGCCAAGTAAGATAATTCTTAATTAATTGAGACCAATAAAAGGAAACAAGTGCTTCCTCCCCAGTAACAGTACACCCAGTGACACAAACATTATTTGATGCAACACCCCATTCACACACAAACATATTTACCCTTGAGGAAGTGAGAACTTGTTTCAGTAATCATTGGTGATATGTTATTGCAATCACCATGGCTGGGCGACTTCCAATCAGCTGCACTTCCACTTAGCTGTTGTATTAAGTTGACAGAGAGTTTAAAACACTTTTTATTATTTACACTTCTGATGACCTTATATACCTTCAATACATCACAAATGGCAGTCTAAATAGTACAATATAACTATTATTATTTAAATGAGTGGACAAACATTGTCTAGGTCTTGTGTTCAGCAATAATTATGTCAAATTTCCAAAATTGAAAAGCACAATTCACCAATGATGTCACAAACAGCTTCGATACAAGACGCACACTATTTTTCAGAGAGCAATCTATTCAAAGAAGTTAGAGGGAGGGCGAACACTTAATTCTTTAAAAAGGGGTCAGTTCTTCCACTTGGGTTCAATTAAGAAGCTTTCAAAAAGAACCTTTCTTTTGGTCATATGCTTCCACGTACCTTCAGTGGCCAATCTAGTGGGAAAGGATGTGTGCCCCCCCCCCTCCTCCTCACCTTTTATAGCCATGCATGTAAATTTACCATACATTTGTTTTTTTGTCCCTTTTTGGTAGTATAGTGCCCCCTGTTTGTTGGCAGTATAGTGCCCCCTGTTTGTTGGCAGTATAGTGCCCCCCGTTTGTTGGCAGTATAGTGCCCCCCCGTTTGTTGGCAGTATAGTGCCCCCCCTTGTTTGTTGGCAGTATAGTGTCCCCCGTTTGTTGGCAGTATAGTGCCCCCCGTTTGTTGGCAGTATAGTGCGCCCGTTTGTGATATAGTGCCCCGTTTGTTGGCAGTATAGTGCCCCGTTTGTTGGCGTATAGTGCCCCGTTTGTTAGCAGTATAGTGCCCCCATTTGTTGGCAGTATAGTGCTCCCCGTTTGTTGGCAGTATAGTGCCCCCCCCCCCGTTTGTTGGCAGTATAGTGCCCCCCCGTTTGTTGGCAGTATAGTGCCCCTGTTTGTTGGCAGTATAGTGCCCCCGTTTGTTGGCAGTATAGTGTCCCCCGTTTGTTGGCAGTATAGTGCCCCCGTTTGTTGGCAGTATAGTGCCCCCGTTTGTTGGCAGTATAGTGCCCCCCGTTTGTTAGCAGTATAGTGCCCCCATTTGTTGGCAGTATAGTGCTCCCCGTTTGTTGGCAGTATAGTGCCCCCCCCCCCCGTTTGTTGGCAGTATAGTGCCCCCCCGTTTGTTGGCAGTATAGTGCCCCTGTTGTTGGCAGTATAGTGCCCCGTTTGTTGGCAGTATAGTGCCCCCGTTTGTTGGCAGTATAGTGCCCCCGTTTGTTGGCAGTATAGTGCCCCCGTTTGTTGGCAGTATAGTGCCCCCCGTTTGTTGGCAGTATAGTGCCCCCGTTTGTTGGCAGTATAGTGCCCCCGTTTGTTGGCAGTATAGTGCCCCCTGTTTGTTGGCAGTATAGTGTCCCTGTTTGTTGGCAGTATAGTGCCCCCGTTTGTTGGCAGTATAGTGCCCCCTGTTTGTTGGCAGTATAGTGTCCCTGTTTGTTGGCAGTATAGTGCCCCCTGTTTGTTGGCAGTATAGTGCCCCCTGTTTGTTGGCAGCATAGTGCCCCCTTGTTTGTTGGCAGTATAGTGTCCCCTGTTTGTTGGCAGTATAGTGCCTCCCGTTTGTTGGCAGTATAGTGCCCCCGTTTGTTGGCAGTATAGTGCCCCCGTTTGTTGGCAGTATAGTGCCCCCTGTTTGTTGGCAGTATAGTGCCCCCGTTTGTTGGCAGTATAGTGCCCCCTGTTTGTTGGCAGTATAGTACCCCCTGTTTGTTGGCAGTATAGTGCCCCCTGTTTGTTGGCAGTATAGTGCCCCCTGTTTGTTTGCAGTATAGTGCCCCCTGTTTGTTGGCAGTATAGTGCCCCCGTTTGTTGGCAGTATAGTGCCCCCTGTTTGTTGGCAGTATAGTACCCCCTGTTTGTTGGCAGTATAGTGCCCCCTGTTTGTTGGCAGTATAGTGCCCCCTGTTTGTTGGCAGTATAGTGCCCCCTGTTTGTTGGCAGTATGCTCCCCTTTGCTATGTGACACCCTTTTGCGTCACTGAAGAGCACTTCATTTTATCCCTTTATGCAACAAACATAAGAGATCAATTTCAATTTCAATTTCAATTTCATTCAAACGTTTTGCATAGCAAAATTTCCTGTGTGTATGTAATGCTTATTTTGAATAGCAATTCTTGAATTTTTTTGTGTAGAAAATTGTGAATTTTGTGAAGAAAATTATGAATTTTGCTTAGCAATTTGCTGCGATACAAGGGGGAAATCTAAATATCTCTCCCACTAACTTTATGTTTGTTTTGTATGTATTTTCTTTATAAATTCCTACATACACACCAATATCTGATTTTGATCCTAATGTCCTAATTGAAAATCAAAGGTGCACTGATTGCAATTCTTTCAGTTATTTCTTTTACAAGATAAGCCATTTTGTGAGGGTGAGACTGCTGTAAATCGAAACCAGTTGAGAAACAAACACTTCAACCTGTTTACCCATTTTAAAAGTACATGTCAGTTATCCATATGGCATTTTATCTTATTCAATTTGCAATCCTTTTGCACAATTGAATTTTGAATGAACCTCCTTTCGCACCTCCAAATGATATCGATTTCCCCCACACCACACCGCTCCCCTTTCCAATTGGCAGGAAGGGTTGATGTTACCAAAAAATCAAATTTTCTCAAACACGTTGAATAAAAATAAAATGGTCGGAAATTAATGGCAATGTGCACCTGTCACAATCCCCACGATGTGATAAATTATTCTGAAATATGAATCAATTCCTTCTGGTTGACTTGGCTTTCCTGAACCATTTTCTTTAATGAGGCCCAGGGTACACGTACTAGTGAGAAACTCTTAACTTAATTGTTATATTTCCGCAGCTATTTTATGGGTTGTAGAGGTGCGCCTCTTGAGACGTTTTAATGGTTGTGCACTGACTGTGGCGGGTCTGTAGATTCATTATTATGTTATGTAGGTTTGAATAACTCATGAATTTAACATTTGTCTAGCTCCTGTTAACAGGTGGACTTGCCTCTTGAGAGAATGAAATATGATTAACTTTTCTTAGTTTATTCGATGAAGAACCCCCAGCTCTGAATAAATAAATAAATCCTCGTCTCACCTCAGTTATTTTTCAGTCGTTGTAATTTCCTTATTCAGTGTACTGTTTTCTCAAATCAGATTGTGCCCCTATGGAGTGCCATGGTCAAGCGGTTTAGTGCATCGGATTTGTGTTCTGATGGCTGAGTCGTTAGAATGTGGGTTCGAATCCCAACCGCGACCGGGGTACTTGTGTCCTTGAGCAAGACACTTTACCATAATTGCTTCTCTCCACCCAGGGGTAAATGGGTATCAGTGAGGGCAGAGTTGGTTGTTGTGTTTGATTAGCCCATATGCGCTGTAATGGCAGCAATTGAGCTGTATACTCCCCAGGGAGCTGAGATGGTTTCAGGAATGATTTATGAGCCTGATGAGCAGGGGTAATAATATAATGCGCCTTGAGCACCAGTTTGGTGGATACGTGCGCCATATAAGTCTACATTATTATTATTATTATTATTATTATTATTATTATTATTATTATTATTAAGATAAATGTGTACATAGGCCTATATATATATATATAAAGAGATGGAGATTATTTAAATACCACACTCACAATGTTGTACTTTCAAGGAAATTCACTTATGGATTTTATTCTAAGATTATACATTTTACGAGAAGTCTATTCCCTACAGACTTTTGATTTATATGGCCTCGTGTGAAGAACAGTTTCTGAAATTGGAAGGGGGAGGGGAGCAAAATAAAGAAGTTTAAGAAATCCTTTAATAACAGGGAC
Organism: Zoroaster sp. YZ-2022; assembly: GCA_029582265.1. Taxonomy (NCBI): domain Eukaryota; kingdom Metazoa; phylum Echinodermata; class Asteroidea; order Forcipulatida; family Zoroasteridae; genus Zoroaster; species Zoroaster sp. YZ-2022. The sequence goes on from CM055822.1 coordinate 10,442,974, forward strand.
GGATATCCAGTGTCGCTAAATAGGGGAGCACACAAACAGAACATATATATGAATTTACACAGTGAAAAAAAATTAGGGGGGACCAGCCCTTTGCCAACCCTGGCTTCAACAATACGTTATGATCAGTACATAGAGCCTGATACCTAATACACATGTTTGACCTGCCCGTGTAGGATTTAAACCCAGACCTCTACAGTGGAATGCAAGGATAGTCCATCAATGCTAATGTTATGATCCGAATTCTTTAAATTTATTTGAATGTTTGTTTAGAAACCGAGTCTGCTCTAATGTGTTAAGCAATGTCAAAGGCCAAACTGGTTTTGTGGAACTGAAAATTGATAGAGCTTTCATATTATTTCTAAGGACAAACAAAATTTAGGTTTTGTATTTGACACAGAACTAAGTAAGGCCTTGTCAGAATTGGGTCATGCAACAATTGCTGTGGTTCTGGGCTTGCACTGTAGCATACATGTATATTAGTCCATTTGTAGTTAGTACCGTACCTTTGAAACCTGTCAGAGCTCATAATTGTCATTTGGAGTAAGTCTAGATTTGTGATGATTTAGGTTTGAATAAAATGACCCCATTTTACACACTGAATTGAGATAACCATCAATTTGGGTTATAAAACACAATGGACATTGTAACTTGTTGAGGCAAGGACTGGGCCGTGCATGTTGACTTTTAATAATGGAACCTAAATATATAGGTGATTTTTTTTCTCTTTCTTTCTTCACCTGCCTTTTAAACTTAACTCTACATTTATGTGGGCCTACCAGTCAGTTTTACAAGTGAAACAAGGGTCTTATCAACCTAACATTTAGATGAAATAAAACAACACCAAGAGTCTAGTTTAATTACTGTAAAATCTTCTTTCAAGAATTTTTAGATTGCACTTGGCAAGGGCAAAAAATTGGTTAAATCCAGAATGTTCTTATCTTGGATAACTTGGACTGGAGAGACAACAAGACAGTCTTTAACAACAGGGAATTAGAAAACTTATGAAACAGACATAATTCTACCAGGATACATAGAGAATTAGCTGTTGCAAACTGCTTACCAACCTAAACGACCTGTAGTATAAATGCAAAATAGTAGTTATTGGCCTTACGTTTTGAACCTACCAGGTATCCAAACCATTCATCCCCATGGTCTCAACATATAGGCCTACAGGAAGGGATTGATTAACTTTCCTTTTTTCTCTCTCCACAGACATTTTACATTTGTTTTTACTTTTGTTTTGCTTATTTATTTAGTTCTTATTTAAACCTGGGGAGACCTTTCAGTGGAACACTGTTTTTCAAAGGTGCTTGTTAGTCTATTTGTTGGTTGTCATACTCTCCTTGTCTGATTCTAATCTTCACTAATCTTCTTTAAGCCATAAACTCCAGCTGTCCCTGCACCCTTATCTATTCATGTTTAATCCCTCTGTTGTCCATCCAAGGACAGTACATGGACTCTGCTTCTTGTATCTTCTTCATTTGTGTTCATTTTGCACCTGGCTAACTTCTGCCCACTGCACTCTGTGTGCATGTCTGTGTCTCAACCATGTTGCCTTTGAGAAAGGGCTTTTTTTTTCATTTCATTTATTATTTCACAGGGCAGAAACAATCACAAACACAATGGTAAAAAAACAATTAGAGAAAAATATAAAATACATATACATGATGAAAATAAGTTAAACATGACAAAATGTTGACAGCACCCCTGTAGGATTACCATAATGCTGCCAAACATAATCAAACAATATAAAAAAAAAAATATATAAAAAGCCAAATAAGAATCAATCCAAGGGATTAAAAACAAGTACAAACAAAATAAAATAACAAAAAGGAACATAAAGTATTAGTATAGAGTGTTATGTTGGCCAAACTTACTATGTACCAAACTTACTAGTCCAAACTTACTATGTTTGCAATGTAAGGCCAATAACCACTATTTTGCAGGGATATTTATAGCTATGTTTACATTCAAGACCATATAGTGAAACCTTCCCACCAATTAGTGTTCTTTTTATGACCAATATATCTATCATCAAATTTAATTTGGTAACACATTACATCAGTTTGTGTGTACTCTGTTGTTATAATTGAATAACTTCTTAGCAACTATCTGGTGCCCCTGTATATTATCTCATATCTTGTGGGCCCTTAACCCACAGCAGAATAAACATTCAGGGTTTTAGGGGTTTTTTTCAGAAAGAGGTAGGCATTTTAAATTTTCTTGTTTTTTAGCTATGAAACGATGTCCAATTGCAGCCAAAGTTGCTGGATCAATTGGAATTCTGCCGTGCTGTGCTTTAAACGACTTTTTTACATAGGGGTATGAACGTTTGCCTAATATGTGAGGCCTCTGTTAGCCACCATACTTTGTATATGGGGAATTTTGTCCCCGCGTATACAATGTATCACGTATTTCCCTGTTGGCAAAAAAAAAAAGATGGCCGAAAAAAAAGAAGCACGTCACTGCATTGATTTTGAAGCCGAGCGATGACCAGAAACCGGAGACTTTTTTTGGGGGGGGGGGGGGCCTAATCTATGATCAGTTATGTTGTTTTCATATTACCAGTTCTGTATGTTGTGGTTTTGTTCTTTATAGTCTTGTACAGTATAGTCCTTTACACTGCCTTTTTATTTGTTCTTATTTGTTCTTATTTGTTTGTTAATACTTATACCTACAAGGCTTCTTTGCAATATGTCCATGAAAAAAAGAAGTCCCAAATTAAGGTGAGCAGGCATGTATATCCACTGTGTCCTGATTTGAGGACAGTCGCTGACTTGCAATTCATTGTCTTGGATAGTCATTAAAACTCCAGACACTATAACAGATGGTTTGATGTAGTGGATTAAGTTTCACTTCCACTGTCAGCCCTTGTCTCCTACATAACCACTCTCGAATCCTGTCGCTAAATCATCCCTTACATGAAATGCTTGTTTGTTGTTTCATAATTCTGTTTTTTGTAAACTAGGTTTCATTTTGCCCAATAATAAATGTTCTATAGCCATGCTTTACTAATGCTCACTCTCTCACAGGGTTGATGCCAACTATACTATCCCGATTAGGAGATACTTTTATCCCGATTAAAACCCTATTCTCCCAATGAAGATACCAATAAGTCCCAGTCGGAGAAACCCTTGGGTGACAACGACACCTGACGCCTTACTAGTCGCTAAACTTCAAAGAACCCTAAAACTTCCTCAACATTTTTGATGTTTTTTTAAAAGTTTATGTTAGACAGCTGTATAAAATTAGTACTACATATTACAGTCTACTAACATGACATGGTAAAAGGTGTTAATGACCCTGATCAGGGAAAATATTGCCTCAGGTGAAAATATCACAGGAGGTGGTGTGGAAATGTGGTGAAAACAAGGTTAACATCACCAGAGTATGGACAGGCCTAAGACGTGGGGTCAATTTCATAGAGCTGCTTAAGCAGAAAAAATTGTTTACTAGAAAAATTTGCTTAGCAGATTTCTTTGGTTACCAGCCAAACTTTATACAAAATGTATTCATTTTGGCTGGTAGACTGTTTTATATTGCTTAGCAAAAAAATTTGCTTAGCAGATTTCTTTGGTTACCAGCCAAACTTTCATACAAAATGTATTCATTTTGGCTGGTAGACTGTTTTATATTGCTTAGCAGATTTCTTTGGTTACCAGCCAAACTTTCATACAAAATGTATTCATTTTGGCTGGTAGACTGTTTTATATTGCTTTAATAGCAAAAATATTTGCTTAGCAAAATTCTCTGCTTAGCAGCTCTATGAAATTGATTGATGGTCTGTAGGCAGGATAAATACTGGGTCTCAATGCATTTTTGCGGTATAGGACTGTATTCCTTGGGCCCCGAGAGCATGAAGGATTGAAGCCATGGGGAAGTAGGGAAACCCATCAAATCTGAGGTTATTTCCAGTTGATCCCATTTTAAAACTGTCATAAACCAACATCTCTTGTCAACCTTTGGAATCATAAATCGGGCTGTAACTAGTGTTGAACACATAAGAAACAAGTTTTAAAATTACGCTTTTTATCCCCGACATAGGTCTTCAATAAATTCTGGAACTGGAGATTGGCAGGCATTTTGAATTGAAAAAAAAAAATCGTTTTCTTTTAGAATTTCATCAGTTCATTTCATCATCATTTATATAGTTGATTACTGGTTGAAACCTTAGCTTTGAATTTACTACCCTTGCTGAGCAGATGATCTTCTGAATTAGAGTTCTACTCAATTGAACATGTGATGATCATCTGTTCCCATTTCAGCCATATATCAGCCATATCATAACTGCCATTGTGACACATTTAGGTGTGAAGTTCCCACAGTAAAATCATCGAGCCACATCAACCCTGGCAATGGGATATCCTGGATTGCAAACAAGCTGCCGTCAACTGAAGGGCATGCAGAGGGAAAAAAATAATCCAAAAAAGGATTAAAATAGCTGAAGTGATGCAGGAAATGCATGTCTGCATTGCGGGCCTTTCTGGTGCACTGTTCCCTAAACACATTGCAAATGATGCATTAAACACGTTACTGGGGTAATCATTTTACTAGTCTGCAAATTTGTTATTGATATTTTTTTTTAGGCCGCTTTGGTACTTAAAGGGAATATACAACATTGGTATTTGGTAATGCACGTTCATTTTTGGTAATGCACGTTCATTTTTGGTAATGCACGTTCATTTTTGGTAATGCACGTTCATTTTTGGTAATGCACGTTCATTTTTGGTAATGCACGTTCATGTTTTGAAGAAATATATCATAATAATAATAATAATAATGTATAGATTTATATAGCGCACGTATCCACCAACTAAGTGGCGCTCAAGGCGCATTATATTATTATCCCTGCTCATAAGGCTCATAAGGCTCATAAATCATTCCTGAAACCATCTCAGCTCCCTGGGGAGTATACAGCTCAATTGCTGCCATTTCTAGCGCATATAGAGCAAACCATCTCTGCCTTCACAGGTACCCATTTAACCCCTGGGTGGAGAGAAGCAATTATGGTTAAATGTCTTGCTCAAGGACACAGGTGTCACGGCCGGGGCTCGAACCCACACTCTGCTGCTGGCAACACCAGAACTTGAGTTCAGTGCGCTAGACCGCACGACAATCCACTTTACGTGCATTATACAACACACGGGACCTACGGCTTTACGTCCCATCCGAAGGACGAAGCAATTATGGTTAAGTACCTTGCTCAAGGACACAAGTGTCACGACCGGGGCTCGAACCCACACCCTGCTGCTGGCAACACCAGAACTTGAGTTCGGTGCGCTAGACCGCTCGGCCACGAAATTAACCTGTGAAACTATCATTGCAATAGGTGTTTAATAAAATGTAGCATATGTCGCTTATGTGTTTATGTTTTACACAAACTTTTTTATCTCCAACATGAAAGCACTTCAGATAAAATAATTTCTCAGGACAATTGATACGTGTGCCACCTTTACATCAAGTTCATTTTTAGAGAATAATTTGTTAATTTGATAATCTGTTTTTCCTTAAACAAGGTTTTTACTAACGGGTAAACATTTTGCCTAGCCACATCACATGTGGCTTGTGCCAGTTTTCATCCCCTGCACTGAGCTTATTTTCTAGGTCTTGTTTCAAGGTTTCGATGGTTGCTCCATTGAAGTAAGTCAGGATACCGACATTGGTAAAACTAAGTATAAAAATACATAATCCTCTTGACCTTGGCTTTCAGCCATCTGTCACGCAGCTACATTCCTTTCCAATCCATTGCCTTTGTTGTATTTATCCTGTCTGCTTTTAGATTTTGCTTTTTGTAAACCAGGTCTCCCCCTCCACTCCCTCAGATACCACACAAAGACTATACTGTTCAAGGTTGGACTGGATTTTAGTATAAAATTTGAATAGAATCACTTCGATAGGAGACTAACTTGTGTTATTTAGGGTTGCTTTTGGCAAAAGAGTTATGAAGCTGGAGCCATCTTGACAGTCACACACTCACTCTGACAAACAGACAGACAGACAGACAATCACTCTGACTGTATGATGATAAAATGCAGGATCAGCAATAGAAAGAACATATCTAGTCCAAACTCGGTCGGGTTGGCTATTTTGTTTACAGTATTTATGAAAAACAGCATTTGTTTTGAAACAAAATTGTAGGTTTGCCCTACACATTTAAGTGTGTTTTAATTTTGGCCAACAACAAGCAAAATATTTTGTTAGATATTCAGGCCTGTAATTTCTCAGGATTTTTTTATAAGTTTTCCTTTAGTGCCTCAAAGTTTCTTGAAAGAAGAGAAGTAGCCACCAAGGAAAGAAAGAAGTAGCCTGTATTGTGTACAAACCTCTAGTTTCTTGTTTGTGGGGATGTGGAGAGTCCAAATCCTCAAAAATTAAACATCCAGGAGGTTCAGACGGGGTTTGCCCTCAAGACCAAAGAGAGACCCAGGCCCGCTACCCATTTTTAAAGGATGTTTTTACTTTTGTCAAATCACAACCCTGAGATATTTCAAGCCTGTTTGAGCAAAAGTTAATTAAACACAAATTTGTTTCATACAAAGCTTATAACTGTAGAATGTTCATCAAAGGTTGAAAGCCAGTTTGTGTCTTTGTCATATCATATTTGGTAATGCTAGGTTCCCACTGTCGTGCGATCCGTTACGAATGCCACGATTGGCCATTCGTAGCTGATCGTGGAATTTTTGTTTCCTTTTCTGAAATTTCACGTTTGGATGCGAGTTGATGCGAGTCGATACGTTCTGGTACGATTTGGTGCGCTTGGATGCGATATAGGCACGATTGGTCAATTTCAGATGACACGATCTGTCACGATCTGGTCTCCCGTTCAGATACGATCAGATACGTTCCGATAAGATTGTCCCGATTGAGTCCACGATTGTGTCCCGATCTGACACGATCATCACGATCGGGGTCCCCGATTTTGGACGATCTGATACGTGCAGATACGTTCGGATACGTTCCTATACGATCATCACGAACTGATGCGCTCTTTTGCGTTCGGATACGATTGTGGTGGCGATGTCTTTCACGATCGGGATGGAGAGTGATAACGATTTGAGCCACGATTGAATCCCGACGGGTACATATACAGCCCGACTGACCATGGACTTCATTGTTTCTTGAACTTCTACAGAGTGAAGACTACAACCCACAATCATTGATGATGGCAGGAGTTGAGGATGATGACAACGTGGTGTTTGTCTTGTCCAAGGTTGATCCCGATCACCACGATTTCGAAGCACTATTAGATGCGATCTGTCGCGCTTTGTTACGATCCAATACGATCTCATGCGATGATCACGATTAAAATTAATCGTGTTGATCGTAGAAAATTTTTGAACCGTCCAAACATGTTCTACGATCAACACGATTGCCACGACTGACCTCAAGATCTGATAAGATCTGATAGGATCACCACGATTACTCCACGATTAAGACCACGATTTCAATCGTGGCGCGAATCGTGATAGTGGGAACGGGGCATTAAGAAAGAGGTGCAATTGTACACTTGTAACATCTCTGCCTTTGGGTAAACTCTCAGAAAAGAAATCTTATATTCCTCCCAATACTGACCCAAAATGGCCTAATTATTCCTCAGTGGTCCAAGCTTCCCCTGTGTGTTCACTGCCACTGTTTTTCCTTGTTAAAGACCTCCCTGTGAGCTATTCACTTGCATCATGATTTGATGTTGTTTTCTTTAATAAAGCCTGAAAAAATGCCGGATTTAGAACCTTTTCATAACTGCGTTGGACTTCCCCACCTGGGGTGACATAAACCTGGACTTAAATAATAATAACAAATCTAAATCCAAATCCATTGAGAGTGTTTCTTTCATGGAGTGTGGCAGTTCTAGCTGTCGGAGAGATCAAAATCTCTACAAAATGTTCTCAAAGGTTCTCATGAGTGTCAAACCTAATACATATACTTGTACTGACATAGTTTTTATTCAAAGTTCATTTTAAAGGAAAGGTACAAAATTGGTAATGTTGGCATCTACGAGCATGCTTACTCTCTTTGAATCGAACATTAAAACAACCAAGCCACAGGTGAAACTTTCAATTTAATGTGTTGTGTCACAAGAAAAAAAAAGTTAAAATGTACTCATTCTGATGTGGAATTTAGGAAAGAATACTCTTGTCATAAATTTGAACTGGAATTTATTTCACTTTTTCTGAAAAAGTACAGCTCCCCTGAGACAGAATAATTTCAAGGGAAAATTGCTATTTCTTGTTGATACCCTCATCAGCTTTACACCAAGTAAGATTTAAATTGGTAATTTACCATTTGGTTAATTTGAATTTCTAAGTCTGTACCTTACCTTTATAAAATAAAGAGTCATATCGTGCAAAAAGTTAAGATGCTTGGAAAAGCCTGCTTTCCCAAAATTGAAAATAGTCCTAGAATTTGCAGACAACATGGTTGATTCAAATCTATTGATGTCATTTGTCTAAATTTTATTGCAGATGCTAGAACAAAGCCAACAGCATGGGGAAAGCCAATAAACAGAAAAGTAAACTAGCTAAGGTGAAGGGGACCAGTGATAAACAACCTTCATCATCACAGAAAGTATTCAAGGTTTCTCAGCACAAAGCAACCAAAGCAAAACATAAAGCTAAAGTAGTCACGACAAACCTTAAAAGGGTAAGTAATAAAATGGCGGACAGCCGATGGTGACATTTTGCTCCCTGTCACCCATCCTTGCCTCTCAATAACCCCTCCCTAACTCTCATTGTCCCCCAGAACTCAAATTGATGTTCCGCGGTATTAGTGGAATTTCATTGATTGAGAATCAGTCATTTTTAGAGATTTCAAAGATTCATGTATTGTCATTGCCATGAGATGTCACGTATTCCTCCAAGGAAGTTGGTTTAACTATAAAAAAAAATTGATGAAATTGGTTTAACTAGCAGAGTGTATACAAACATGTACGAACCGTTGTCTCAGAAGGAAACAGAAATATTATTTTGTGATATTTCCTTATTTACACTTTCAGCCTATCTCTTTCTCTCTTTTTTTTCTCTTCAAAATCCATGGTATGGGGAAGTGTATAGAACTCCATTTAACCACATCATCACAGCAGACGACAACAATAACAAAGTTGAGATATACATGTACAGCGCACAGTTATGATACATAAAATAGTCAATCATAGCGATGTAGATATGCTTTTCTCATCAATTGTTGCTTCATCTAGTAAAAATGATTTCAGAATTGTACTACAAGTGCATTATATAAGATGTGGTATCTTGTGCCTAGGAAATCAAATATGTATGGTATTTGAAATAAGCCTTGGGATGTCCAGCAGAGGGAGTCATGCTATGTCACTTGGAGGACAGGGCCCATGCTATTTGCTATGACTATACCATTATTCATAATTCTGATTAAGGTGAAATGTCTTGACCTGGTCCCAAGGGCAGGATTAGCCCTGGTTACTTGGTTTTATCTTGATCCTGATTGGGCAATAAAGTAGATATTAATTGCCTGTTTAAAAAAACCATGTCATGGACTGCTGACATACATGCTGCAGATGGTAGTTCAGTGAGTGATGTGATATCATTTGTATTTTGTTTAAACAATTAGTGAGGCTTTTCATTTTTGCTGTTTTTCACACAGGTGCTTATAGCCAGAAATTTGTCAGTGGAGGGATGGCAATTTTTTTCCATCAAAACTTAGTAGCTCCACAGAAAATATTATGAATTGAGGTCACTGCAAAACTACCCCTAGAAGTTTTAATTGAAAAAATGGGGTCAAATATTTAGCTGTGGGTCAGTTTGTTTGTTTGTTTCAATTTATTTTGTTATTATTATTTTTTTTTAAATCAAAAAGTGCCTGAGGAGGGGCGACCTCCCCCTTCCCCCTCCACCTGGCTATGTTACAGTGGTTTTGCATTACTTTGTTTGATTTGGCTTGGCTATGGTTGGCTTTGTGTTGTTTTGTTTTGCCATGAATCACAAAGTTGTATTTTGTTGAGGTACATCGAAAATTAACTTAACTCGAATGTTTTCAAATTATCAGCCAAACCCCACTGCCTCACCCTGTACCTAATCCTTACAGATTAAACTGATTGTCTTGCATTCCAGACTAAAATGTGTCAAGCCTTTTGTAGGAAGCATGGACTCGTTACTTCATAGTCCCTGTAGAAAGTAGTCGTTAAATATTTAAGTACGAGTACTGTACTATTCATCACTGAATGCAGATACTCCATCAGAGATTACCATAGCTGGGATTATCACAGTTTGCTTAGACTCCCTGTAAAGAGACAGTTAGATGGGATGGTGGAGTGAGACTGGACAACAAGACTCACTGAATGAAGTGACAGTCATGGTGTGACAGTGATTAGTGGTTCAGTCGTCTCTCCTGGTGCTAGAGTACAATGAGTTTAGTCCAGGTAATCTTAATAAATGAAGAACCTCTTTTCATGTTCTACATGAAGGTGGTCTAAGATTATGCTGATTAATGTGTATATATGTACCCACTCAGGAGTAATATAACTCATTCCAGTTGGAAAGAAATAAATCCAATATTTGACCTAATCTGTCATGGGGGAGAGGGGGGGGGGGCGGGGGTAATATATGTTGGGAGGTAACATAAATACAAAATATAGAAGTTAATGGCCTTAATTTTGACCTTGCAGAGTTTTCTCATGGGCTATATGACAAGTTAACTCACAAACACAAGACATAATTAAATATCAGCAAGAATTAGAATGATGTGCGAGACTAGCTTAGACTAGTACATGTACATTAATATGGATTCAAAAACAAACAAATCTTCTTATATATATATATGTATATATATATATATGTATATATATATATGTATATATATATATATGTATATATATATGTATATATATATATATATATATATGTATATATATATATATATATATGTATATATATGCCTCTGATGAAGGTCCGGTTTGGATTGAAAGCTAAGGCCACCCTCTTTAATCTATATATATAAATTTATATAAATGGGAAACGAGCAAAGAAAATTTGGCTGATGCCGGACTCGAACCCGCGACCTCTTGAATACCGTACGGGCGCTCTACCAACTGAGCTAACCAGCCCCTATGTTGGTGGGCGGTCCACTTATGCCAATTATCTATTGCTCTATGGGGCCAGGTCAGAGGCCAAACCATATCTGCCGAGTAGCCAGGGATCATGCCCCGGTTAGATGCAAACAACCTGGGTAACGGCAGTAGGGGGGTTCACACAACGGAACACAAGCCTTTTACGTGGTTGTACACAGAATAAATATATAGAAAAAACTTACCTGAAATATTCTATAAACGGGAAGCGAGCAAAGAAAATTTGGCTGATGCCGGACTCGAATCTGCGACCTCTTGAATACCGTACGGGCGCTCTACCAACTGAGCATATATATATAAGCCACATTGCCTCACCCATTTTGAAGCCGAGCTCTGACAAGAAACCGTGAGACATATTTGTATTTGGCCTTATGCTACACAAATTGTATTTGTTTATGGCCTGGGTGGTTGCACTGTTAGGTTGGGCAAGGCACCCTGAGAGGTGAGGGAATTACCTCAGCACTTTCTTCTTATAACAGTTATCGGATTAGAATGCTGTTAAAAATGGGTTAAATTTCACTCCAAATTGGAAACAAATTTTGTTCCAAGTAGGGTTTTTGAATTATTCTACAGTGTAATGTGTTATAACCGGGCAGTCAACAAAACACATTCTTGCATTAGCTCATGCCAGGTTAGTATAACCAACAAATCGGCCTTAACAGCTTCATGCTGTCTTCATAACTAAGCAAGCAGCAAGCGGCTCTTGAAGAATGAAATCTCTGATCAGCTCAACTGCTGACATTGCAAATAACCTCCATAATTATATCATCAGTTTGGTAGAAGTGTATCTGCTTCATGCAAATCTTAGCCCTCTAGTGGTGAAATGTACTTAGCTGCAAGTCTTGTGCATATTTCATGTTGCCATTTTACAATATATGCGAGAAAACCAGCATAAAAATGCGAGTAATAACACCACGTGGCTGTCAGTCACTTGAATGATTAAATAAAGACATTTTATATAAAACCAGTAATGCTCACTGCTGCATTCCATCCTCTTGCCCACTTCCTTCCAAATATCACACTTTTTCCCCTGTAAAAATGGGCTTTTATTCCACCAAAGTTTAAAATAAATCAAAATGCATGCCTCAAAGCATACATGTATGCTAAAAAAAATTGGAAAAGCCAGTATCGACTGTGAATAAGATGTCTGTAAATGCATCCTTGCTTTATGAGAAACGAGAAAAAAGTTTCAGATTATTTTTTAGTGAAAATGCATTCAGATTTTATTTATTTTTTTCTTCAAATTTTGTATTTCTGTCTCTGGAAGACAAAAATTAAGTTAGGCCAAAAAAAAGGTCTCCGTTTCTGCTCATAGGTCGACTTCAAAATCGGTGCAGTGACGCGGTTTTTTTTGGTGGGGGGGGTTATTTTTTTTTGGGTGGGGGTATTTTTTTTTTTTTTTGTCAAGCAGAAAATACATATATGCGGTTATTGGAACCAGACCACATTTCGAATACACAAAGTATGGTGGCTAACAGAGGCCTCACAAATTGGGCATACAGTCATACCCCTATGTGAAAAAGTCGTTTAAGACACAGTGCAGCAGAATTCCAATCGATACAGCAATTTTGGCTGCAATTGGACATCGTTTCATAGCACAAAAAAAAGAAAACTAAAAATGCCGACGCACTGGTCTGAGGCGATGCACACCCGACCAGAAACCGGAGACTTTTTTTTGGCCTTAGGGAACATTTATTCTAATTTTACTCACATACAGCACCTCAGACTGCAAGATTTCAATCAACTTACAGACATGTAACACCAAGTATTTAAGTGTATCGGGCTTTAAGTGAGATTTCCTATTGTTGGCATTTTGAGTTGACATTGTCTTTGTCTATTTTCTGCTGAACGCTGCTCTTTGACCTCAGTGAATTGCTAGTTTTGTCATAACATCAGAACTATTTCTTACTCAAAAGAGAATTCTAACATGGTGTCACCGCAAACAGTCTTTACTTATTTTCACCATGCAAAGCTACAAAGTCTTACTTATTTACATCAATTACCCTGGTTTTACTTCCTAGGCATGATCCATAGAACAGAAATCCTCTTTGATTCTGCATATGTATCATGTTTATCCTTTTTTGCCCATATATAGTAAATTATCAAGTTAGAACATACTCGGGGAAATTACATCTTTCTAAATTTAGAGGTATACTGCCTGTTAGGATTTCCTGTTGCATTAGGAGGAAGGGTATCTGTGTTACTCCAAAGCATCAACAGCTTTTATTGCAGATAACTTGTTTGAGTGCCCCCCTGCATGTTTGATAAGTTAACCCCTTGAGTGTTGGTGTGTTGCTGTAGTCATGAAACGTGTTCATCCTTTAGTATGTCAGTTGTGATCAAAATGAGTTATAGCTTAATGGGATTATTAGCAAGAGCCTGTTTTTATAGAGATCAATAGAACAATTTACCAAGCAAAGAATTCCCATGAAACAACAAAATAAGATCTTATAAAGGGACAGTACTGTCACAATCAGAGAAGACTTTCAACAGGGCATGGAATCGGTGTCCTGAAAATTACTGGCTTATTTATGCAGCAGCAACGGTAATATGACCTTATTATGTGGGGCGTTATTTTCAGTCACTGAGTTAATCTCAAACTTTAAGTCGAGTTACAAGTCAAAATTTGTTTGTTTCAAGTTTCACACAATTAATTGGTTTTTGGCTGTTTGGTTGTGAAGTTTAATATTGTTCTTAGTTGGAGCAAATTATTAACGTTTTGTCAGACATTTTAATTCCAAAATAAGGTGATTTTCGAGAAATAGCATGGCAATTTGTTTGATTAATGAATCTTGAATGTTTGGGACGGAGGAGATGAAACTTTCTTAAAATAAAATGTTACTTGGGGGATCTGTCGATCATCATAGGCCCTAGCTGTTATTCAGAAGGGGGACCTTGACACCTGCATCAACCTTGAGCTGATACTGTGCCTAAGCCAATTATTTCACTGCACTTTATATACAATATTAGTTAATAAATGTGGACTAAATTAGGCTGGGGCGATATCGATTTTTTTCATCAACGATATATCGGCAAACATACATCGCGATTTTCGATAGTATCGTGATTAATTTTTTCATTCATGCAGAGATGCCAACATTTACGATTTGGGCATAATTTTTACGATTTATTGAGTCCAATTACGATTGTACGATCCTTGTATCAATTTTTGGCCAGCCGCGAAACCAACGATGTAAAGAACCACATGTGTTTACGGCACGCACACCGTAGTTCATCAGCCGTTTACATGACGAAAACCTTTCGTTAGGCGAATTACTCTTTTTCAATTTGGAATGTTGGCATCTCTGTTCATGCATGATTGCTTTAGAGCCGATAACCACACTCCACAGGTATGCACCCTCTACAAGCTTCAAAATAAATCCCAAATTCGTTTGTATAGCATGTATGTACTTCTGAAGTAGTTCGCTTTTGTTCCTCACATCCAAAAGCTGAAAAGACTGTTCCAATTTTGTTTCCATGGAATTTCTGACTTGACTCACAATGGCGATTTTTTTTTGTAATCGCGACATATTTTTTTAATCGTGCTTTTTCCCGATATCTCGATAACTTAAAAAGGTTCTCAATATCATAATCGAATAAAAAAAAGGTATCGCGATATTCGATATTGTCGTTTTATCGCCCAAGCTTAGACTAAATTGTGTTCAATTCTTTGTCTTCAGTTGAATTTCCAAAACAGACAACAAGTCAGCAGAAATAATGAAAGGTTCACAGATGTACAGCAGTCAATTACCTCAGGAAGCAAACCACAGGCAGCATCAAAACCAAAACAAAAGGTAAGATTGTGTTATTATCCATCCTATTCTGAGTAGCATTAGGTTTGTTCATGGTTTAAATCGATGACTTATAACAAAAGGGATCAATAGGTCCTCGATTGGAGGTTATTGCTTGAAAATTTCCTTGGTTGACAAACATGTACAAATCAAATGGGAGTCCAACAACAGAGGGAACAAATAGGAGGTCCTCAGTTTACACCACAAACAAATGTGATTCAGTACGTGTAGTACATACTCATTGGCATATACAGTCATTGACTTGAAGTTCATTACAAATTGTGGCTTGACTGACTACCAGCAATGTCTATTCCTAGTGACATCTTGTTCCCCTGTTTACTCTAGGGTTATTTTAAGGTACTGTAACTGTCAACCAATTTCCTCATCCACTGTGATAATTTAAAGGCACAGCCGAGTTGGTTGTACACCAGTGTCTATTACCAGTAGATATTTCTTAAAAGCTAGTATATGCTTTTGGTAAAATGTCTGTAAATGCATCAATAAAAAAAAACCAACCTGTGAACGTTTTTGCTTATTTTATTGTGTCGTGAATGAGAAAATAGCGAAAATACATTAAGGTTCTTTGTATTGTCCAACATGGAATTTCTGTCTTCAGATGACAGAAATTCATTTTTGAAATTATTTCACTAATTTTACCAAAACGATAGCAACTGAAACAGAAAAATGTCAAGGGATGTTTGATACCATCACAGCGGCATAGCCAGGACTTTTTCAGTGGGTGGGCATAGGGGGCACATTGCTTTTCAGTGGGGGGGCCCAGGGGTATGGGTTTTTTCCCTTTTCTGGGGGGGGGCACTGGAAGTTTGTGGGGGGCACCTGCCCCCCCAGGCCCCCCGTGGCTACGCCGCTGTACCATCATCAACTTTACATCAAATAAGTTTAAGTAAAACTGTGAGCATTATGTTTTTTTTTTTAGATTACCAATTATAGTGGCTTTAAGTCAAGACAATATTAGCAGGATATGAGAGATTGCTTGTAACTCAAGTGTAGTTTTATTAGTTAAACTCCATTTGATTATTAGCTTGTATAAGCTCGGTATGATCACTAAATCTCTTTCAGTCATCTTGTTATAGAAACAATACCTCACTATAGTCTTGACCTTAGCTTTTCAATAATGATAAAATAATAAAGATTTTAAAATACGCCGTTTATCTAGTAGGCAGGAAAAGAGTTAGTTGAGTGGATATGTGGATTTAAATAGATAATTCCGTAAGCTTGTTTTTGAATATGTTGATTGAGTAACAAGGGCATAGTTTGGGGACGGCAGCTGAGAAAAGCCCTGTTGCCAATTGATGCAGATGTATTTGATGATGTAAAGAAGAAATGAATCTGATGATGTGAGGTTGTGGGGTTGGAGTGCTTAGTTGAAGGATATTTCCTGGTCAAGTGAAAAGTAGTTAAATTTGGAGTGAATTCACTGCCATACCGGGAGCCAATGAAGAGATTTGAGTGTGGGGTGATGTGATAAAATGTCTGGGTTTGAGTTATTATTTTGTGGCCGAGCGGTCTAGCTAACCGGACTCAAGTTCTGGTGTTAGCAGCAGAATGTGGGTTCGAATAAGTGTGATGCCATGGCTTCTTTCATACTATGTTTCCTTCTATTCATTTCAAATTGTTATCTCTACTCTTGTTGCCAGCTATATTAAACAATCCCAGCTAGTTATAATCTTAATAGCACTGACATGGTTTGCAAGACATGGAAAAAATGGAAGGAGGAGAAGGGTTCTGTTTTGGCATAAGTACTGACCCTTTTACATGTACTTTATGGAGAGTCCATGGACCAAGTAGAACCCATACTGGTAGACAGTAAATGAGCAGGTTTTGGCAATTTTTAAATTGCATTGGGTAAAACCCCAGAAGTTGAGAACTAGTCCTTTCTCTGTGGTAGGCCTACGGGGCAGGAAATTATTTTACATCTCATGGGTAATTATACCTGTGGACCCTGAATGTGCAATGGTGCACTAGCTGCATAATGTGTCTATTGTAATTTTTTTAGTGTGTGTGGGGGCGGGGCTTCAAAAGCAAGGTGGCTTAGTACAGTAT
The DNA here is from genome assembly GCA_029582265.1 of Zoroaster sp. YZ-2022. Classification (NCBI taxonomy): domain Eukaryota; kingdom Metazoa; phylum Echinodermata; class Asteroidea; order Forcipulatida; family Zoroasteridae; genus Zoroaster; species Zoroaster sp. YZ-2022. The sequence goes on from CM055822.1 coordinate 10,459,921, forward strand.
TGGAATAATGTGGGACATCAGAATTATCTGTAGACTTTACATCATAAAAATGACAAGTCATGTACCCTTGTTATAAATAATGCAAATTAAAAAAAACATGAGTTCAAGCATGTCAGAGAGGTATGCATTTGATTTGTAATTGCCTGACAATAACTAGAAGGTTGTATGACACCTGGTTGTTTGTATAAAGTGAAGGGTTGATGGCAACGTTTTGTTGCTTTCAAGAGTAAAACTCGTAATAAAAGTTTCAACTTGAAGACAGATTTATGTTGTCATTTCAAATATTTTATTGATAAAAACTGAGTGCGTTATTGCTATTGAAAATATTAATCATAATCTAAATATTTCTTTGTGGTTAGTATGGTCAGTCATTGAGGAAGGTCATTGCTTAATGGATCCTGATTGCTTTATGGTCAAGGGTGCAGTTACCTGCAGACTCCTTCTCCCCCAGGGTGGGGGCAGGGGCACTGGGGTCTGTTCTTGCCTAAGGGGGTGTCTGTGGAGGAGTCATGGATGCTTTGACCTCATTGATCCAGGCTCTAGGCTTCATGTACATCCTGATAGCTCCCTAGTGGTGAAATGCACTTCAAGATCTCCTAGTTTGGGGCATTAAACCAGGCCTGTGATTTCTCAGGATTTTTCCTGATTTCAGGATTTTTACAAATCTCCCTTTGCCTCAAAATGTTCTTGAAAAAGAGAAGTAATGTGTCCAAACCTCTAGTTTCTTGTTTGTGGGGATGTGGAGAGTCTGTAAATCCTAAAAAATTAAACATCCAGGAGGTTCAGGGGGCTATGTCCTCTAGACCAAAGGGAGACCCAGGCCCACTACCCATTTTTCAGGATTTAGTTAGGTGTTCGTGCGACAGCGTGAACACCTCTTGAAATTGTTCGTTTTTGTTTTTTGTTTTTTTCCTTCTCCTTCTTCTCGATGAGACTTATCGAACAAAAAAAACATAGTTCCAAAGTTCACAGAGCCTTCAAACTTGACACATACTTAGACCATAACATGTAGTTGTGAATAACGTTATGACATATAGTTTCAGGTAAACTTGTGACGTCATGGTGACGTCATCAGATATTGAAATACACTAAAATTCAATTTTAATATTTCAAAAAATCATATCTCATGAACCACAAAAGATATTTACACAATCTTTGCATCATCTTACAGATCTTGAATTGTGTGACATTTTGTACACAGACATGACCCAATCTGACCTCCCCTTCCAGTCGTAACCAGAAGTTTAAGTGAAAAATATTCTGAAGCACTTGTATAGAGTCCATGATATGGTATTTGGGCGTGCCTTCCGTGGACGAAATTACTATTGACACGTGACCTTTTCAAAAATGTGACTGATGACGTCATCACCTGTCACAGTGCCCTCTGGCGGCGGGTTTAGAAAAATAATAATTTTCTATCTCAAAAACCATAGGAAATTTGAATATGACTTTTGTGAATAAAGTGATTAGTGACATCTTATCTTTAAAAAATATGTTTGATGACATCATCAATGTTCAGAGCGCCCCCTATCTCAGATATTGAACCAAAGCAGGTACTAACGTTATTTTTTCATGATCACGAGGAAGTTTTATTGTCATATATATGACCTTCAAATCACCTGACATAACCTTTACTTCCTGTCTAAACAGGAAGTTCAAATTCAACACATTTTAATGCAAAATTGATGATAATTTGATTGAACCGGAAGTTGACATGAACACCGTGTGTTTGTTCTAACAAACACTTGAGCTCTAGTTATTTTTGTTCTCTGTCAGTTTACATACAAATAAATATGCAAGTGATATCACCCCACAGTACTGTGGCGTTTTATATTCGACGCCGGGGAGACCCAAGGGACTGATCTTATTGAACCAGGGACACAGACCAGCGCCTATTATCCAACAAAAATATTGATTAACCTTGCGCATGGGTGAGCGGCTACCCGAACACAAGGGGGGATAATTAATGAACGGCGGACTTGGCCAAGGGGCAGTTAATTTTGGTGGAAATGTACCACCGCCTAGGGAATGATTATACCTCAATGGAATTCGAGCAATTACCAGTAACCTCAATAAACCTCACAAGGATACAGTGTTACCAAAGACAGTAATTAAATGGTTTATTCTGATCAATGATTCTTTTATAAAGTCTTGTATTAAATTACAATGGCAAAGATAAGGTAAACCTCACCTCGTTGCCTTCTTTAAATACAATTCAATAACTTTATATACACAATCCTCACAATATACCTCAGTGAGAATAACCTCGTGGTAAACCTAACCCACTGACTGATTGACTGTATACCTCAATAAATCTAGCGTTACACAACTCGGCCCCAATTACAGGTATACCTCACAACAAAGCTAATAAACCTCCACACCGGTTAATTCTACAATAGGGCTACACTCAGCTGTTAATCACACCAACAGTGAATCACAAACGACATTCCCCCTTACACGACCTCAGTAAACCTCAGCGGTCCCCAACTCAAGGTTTCACAACTCAACTAGACTCCTGTTCCTACACTTCCCGTAGACAAAGTTATATTACCTCGCTCTACCCGCAGCTAGCTGTCGGCGACTCAGGGATTTCCGCAGTTCCAGCCTACACACTGAACGCACACAATCCCGCACACGGCCCAGCCAGTTGAGCGACAAATCACAGCGATAAACGCATCAATATAGCACTGTTCCCCTATTGAACTCTAATCTCCGACTGCCCTCCGACCCCACCAGTGCTGCTGCTTAACTACCCGGCGCAGACCCCACGCGACGCAGACCGGCGCATAGCGTCGCTGGCCAAAGACGCAGTAAACTCGCAACAGTCCACTAGGCTGGACTAGACTTGCCCCTGTTCCGTCACAGTACCAATGCTTGAAGTCCTGATAAATAAAGTTATTTTATAAATTCAAACCAGAAATACTGGCGACATCCCTGCCATGATAGCATAACAGAAATATTAAAAGTGAATAATGTTTTATGTATTTAGTGTATATTTTAGTATTTCCTTGATAACCAACCATATGGGCCTCATCTTTTCTTGTCACCACTTCAATGTTTAGAATAAAGTTAAGTGATAAAGTGGTTTGTAAAAAGTAAAAGAGCAATAATGAGTGAAGCTTTTAGCTTAAGTGGTCTGTGGAGGATATGAGAATTGCTACCAATTGGCTCTTACTTTAAGAGCCCAAAGTACACTTATGGTGATATGTCTTTGTGCCTTCATACTTCATGACAAGAAATGAAACTCCAATATATAGTTTTAGCTCATTTAGTCTGCTTTATGTAAACAGAAATTGTTCATTTACAGTTTTGACAATGGTGTTCGTCCTTCAGTCAAGAAGATGACCCTCTTCATACATCATCCGTGGGGTGGGCTGTGTGGGTTTGGAGGTGGCTGATAAGACCAGTCCGAGCATTAAGCAGAAATTTTTATCAACTGCAATTGCTACAATTTGCTATTTGCTACTGTACCATAGTGCTGGGAGTTACCGGTTAGTTCGCTAAAGATAATCCCCACCATTTTTAAATACAAATCTACCGTATCTAGAATAAGTACAAACACTACTACATTGAATACCATACAAGTTTTGACTTTCTGGTGCTGGCTTGCAAGTGTGCTTGGTTGTGTGTCTGTTCAAAGAAAAAAACCGTGGTCTAACAGACAGGGCTCATCACATGCATGCAGATGTATAGGTCCTGTTGAGTTTTCCTGGCTCTCACTACACAATACTTAAGTCTTAAATGTTTGCCTTTGGGAAAAGATCCTATACTTCATAGAGCTGCTAAGAAGAAAACAACCGTTTAACCTGAAAGAAAGTCTAGAACAACAAACGGGCAGCAAATTTTCCCCAAATTGTTGGATGTATTTTTACAATTCTTCCAAAATTGTTGGTCGTATTTTTAAAATATTGGTTTTGGTTAGCTGGTTAATAAATTTATAAACGGTTAGTACAGTTTTGGCAGGTTAACTTGTTAACCGGTTAACAATCCCAACACTATGTTACCCACAAGAGACAGCATTTAAAATTAAATTCAGTGTCCATGGTATTTTGACAACTGTAACTGTAAGTTTGGGCATTGATCTAAAGTATGCCATGTACAGTGTCTGTTGCACCTTCAACCATGGAGGAAAGAAAACAGATAGTTTAGATGGATGGAGTAGTCAAAGAGCCTACCTTGATCACATTGATTGACAACTCCACGGCAGTCTGTTGTTGTTTATGCGCGTGCACACCAAAAATGTGGGCCGCGCTAGGTTAACAAATCGATGCATGCATAGTGGTTTTCCCCCATTTTCTGGGGGAGATTTGATAGCGGTTCGTGTGTGATAGCGGTTCGTGATTGTAGCAATTCGTGTAGTGCCCTCGTGTGGCGTGCGGCGATGGATCATGTATCAAAAACATACAAACACAGTCTTGACCAAGACTAATACATCACCAAACCGAGGCTTGAAGGAAAATAGGCTGCCATATGTAGAAAAACTCACTTTTTATTAAGTAATAATAAATTTTCACTTTTAATTATTTAAGCATTTTCATTTTTAATCGAACACTTTATACAATATGTGACTTTGCCCTTGTTGATCCTTTCCTGAGATACTCCTATTCTGATAAATTTAAAATGGCAAAATAACTTGACAAGTTAAGAATAGGGACAACATTCCAGCAACAAAACACAAAAGTGTGCCAGTCATTGTTTACAAGAGACATGCAGCTGTACAGTCTCAGGCATGGACCCCCCCTGTGGCACTGGCCCCCTCTGGTCCCACAAGCCAGTTATCAGGCCAGCAATTGATTTAAATCACTGCTGATATCATTCCTAAATCCTAGTGTGTGAAGTAGACAATGTATCTGATGAGTGATAGTGTACATTTGTGGTCCCAGTGAGGTTAAAAGGAGAATTGCAGACCTGCGATAAATCTACAAACCCTTCCACATGTTAAAGGAACAATCTTATGGAAATCAAAGTTTTTTGTAAATTTCGACAACATACAAAATGACTGCTTGGGGAGAGAGCTTATCAGTCAGTTTTACATGATGACGATTACAAAATCAAATTTTAATCAAATATTTGTATGAGGGTCAGCCTTGATTTTATTTAAAAATGTTTTTTACATTCACAAAAATAAAAAAAATTATGCCTTTTCTGTAAGAATTTCAACTAAATGAAGTATTAGTACCAAAGGGCAACTCAACAATGAATTATTTATAAATTATCTTCATCCACAACCATTATAATTTGCCCACTACAGCCTCCAGCTTTTAACCCTGGGTTAATCTTTAGTGGCTTATCCAGTTAAGGTTTACCTTGGGCAATGGAGTCACTATTGGATAGCTAGGAGGAGAGTGTGGGCTGTGAACCCTTAGGGACAAGTTTCTCATGGTTCTCAACTTCAAGCCCGTTGGTGCCCAATTAAGAATTGGGTACAGAATGAATGAAAATGTCAGATATACCCATGGCTAATGGGACAGTTACTGCCAGGTCAAAAGGCCAGATCATAATGGAATCAGAAATTAAAACAGACATTTGAATTGGATTGTATAGTAGGAAGGAAGCCTTGTGGTGATCCATATAATGCACGAGCATGATTAAATCAAAAAGTGATCAATCAAACCATACATGGGGTAGTCTCTTGCTTTGTAGAGTAAAACAGAAAACTGACTTCTCCTCAGATGGAATCATTTACTTTTAACGGATGTAAGCTCTATATCTAGAGGCTGATAAGCCATGAGCCCACCCCCTCCCCCATTTCAATAATTGTGAATGAATGTCATTCTGTAATCAAATAATACTAAATGTGGGAATGTACGAACAAATATTAAACACAGTTGGGGCATTGCCTAAATACATGGTGTCTTATAATCAAGGTGCATAGGCATTTCTTCTTGTACCCTCTGTCTGGCTGTATCAGTGAAGAGTGATACAAGCTGTGACTACGTTGTCTTACAAAGTGCTCCCTTCTCATAACCCCAATCTGTAATCCAACATCATCAACATTGTTATAACCCCAATCTGTAATCCAACATCATCAACATTGTTATAACTCCAATCTGTAATCCAACATCATCAACATTGTTATAACCCCAATCTGTAATCCAACATCATCAATATTGTTAAATGTAGGCCTACAGCAATTCAGATTTCAATATTTTAAATTTTTCCAAAGATGCTAAACATCCGGCATGTATTACATTATTAAGCAGAAAATACGTAAGACTAAATGCGGTGACACCATGTGAAATTCTCTATTGAGTAGTAATTAGTTCTGAAAAGAACTGGAAGTTACAACTCAACATTTCGATCAGTGTGCTCTGTTTCTCCTGAAGACGATCAGAGCATACGTACCGTATGGATTACAGCATGCTGGCACACCTCATGTAGGTAATAGACTTCTGGTGGCATCCAGTGGTCTTCCGTGAGTCCTAGTATACATAAAAAGACAGTTAAATCACTTATAACCAATGGGGAAGAAGGATCATCCTCTAACACAACACTTCTTCATCCATTGCTTCATCCATGGAGGAAGGAAAATCTATTTTCCTTTCTCCATGCTTCATCAAACCACTGCTTTGACATCTCCTGTTGACATTTCCCTCCATGAAAACATTCACACAACATGTCTCATCCAGGAAGGTGCTCCATGGCTTGCCGATCTTTGCATATGACATAAAACACAATAAAGGGGGCCACTTTGCATCCGTCACGTTAGCAGTTTTTCCAATGGTTGTTATTTATTTTTAAGTACCTGAAACCGACCAAAAAGTGTTTCAACATGTGAATGGACATGCAGGCTTATACTAGAACTAATTTGAGTTGATTTATTTGATTTTTTTATTTTTTAATTTATTTTTTACCCTCAAATTTCCATAAAAATTGGACGGAAAAAGTTACCTCACTTTTCCGTCCATTTGTTGATGGAAATTTTAGGGTAATTAAAAAAATAATAGTAATAATCAACTCAAATTATCTTTAGGATAAGCATGCATGTCTATTCAAATGTTGAAATTCTTTTTGGGTGGTTTCAGATATTAAAACAAATTTTTACAACCATTAGAAAAACTGCTAACGTGATGGTAGGAAAGTGGCCCCCTTTATTGTGTTTTATGTCATATACACGTTCATTGTTATCCCTTCTAAGTACATGTACTCTGGACAGACTATAGAAGGTCACTGGTTACTCATCTGGAAGTACCCCTTATGTGTTCAGCTGGTCAATTATTGGTGGTCAATAATTGCAAACATCAGTCAATTGTGGTATGACCTCAATATGAGGTCAGTAACCAGAGAGCAAATTATCTCAAAGTACCCTGGCCCAAAACTCTCAAAGTTGATTTGTTAAAGAGAATAAACACCAACACAGTAACAGTTTTTACCTCAGCAGATAGATTAAAGATATTAAGCCCGTGTTTTACTGAAATTTGGACAGCAAGTAATTCTGCAAATATTTCCCATTCAGAAAATTGATATTTTACCTGAAATGAAACACAAATACTTTAAAGTGATACATTTCACAAAATATGTTTTAAATTAAATGTCTCAAACATTTATGGTTTGGCCCATCATAAGTTCGTTTGGGCACTAATTAACCAGTTCGCGTCGGGAATAAAAAAGTTTTTCTGGGCCCCTGTGCGGGTTTCTTTTCCCCACACAAACACGTTAATGGAAGCTTCCACAGCACGTGGCCACATCTACCGAGCATGTCACTGTACACTCGGCTCATTGCCACGTCAACCGAGCATGCATACAAATATTGCGGAGTTTCCTCTGGCGTGTATAGACGCTCTCCGATCCGTGGTGCAAAAAAAATTTGCATGTATACACGGCCTCCGACGCGAACTGGTTAAACTTCTGACAATAATTTTTTTTTTTGCCTTTATTTGTTTGCCTTTCTTAAAGGAAATTAGCAGTGTTCCGATTAAAACAACACCAATTTGCTGGAAATAACCTGTAAAATAATGAAAAACATGGTCGATGCATCTTTAATATTTTGCCTCAAACCTAAATTTCTAATCAGCTTTCCCGCACTCCCACTTATCAAATTTAGCAAAGTTCTGTGTTGGATTAGAAGTAATTTTCGGAGGTTGTGATGTAGATCTAAATTGAATTACTTGTGGCTTTAGGCAAGGCGTGCCTCCCCCACCCTGGCCTACAATACACAAGTTCAAGAGTTCTCTACTCCCCCACGAACAAAAACAAGTAGACATGTCATAAAAACCTATAAATGAGCAAAACAAAAACAAAGGTTTGTTTGTGTTAAATATTTAATTGAAAAATAGTGTTTTTGTCTGTAGAATAAATTTAAAAAAAATAAAAAAAACGATACAGAGTTATTTTGGGTTTATAGTGAAAAAAGGGTTTGGGCTTTGCAGCAGCAACTGCTTCTGAAACTTGGACTGTTGTTGAAATTGTTCAAAATACTTGAAGTTCCATTCGATGATTAAAAAATCTGAATGCATTTTCACAGGTTGGTTGTTTAATTATGTACCTTTATTCATGCTATACTACTCAAAACAATTTAGGGAACACCGGATTTTTAACATCAAATAGGTTTGAAATGTTCCATGAACCGGGATTTTCATTTGCAACTCCATCTCTCTTTCAGTAGTCATGTCATGAAATGTGTAATCACTACATGCATCCTTTATCATCTGTTTCATTGTGCAGTTGTTTCTCATCAATTCTGTGAAACATTGTGTTTATCTTAAATAAATGATCTTGCTTTAACTGAGATTATTCCGGTGTTCCCTAAATTGTTTTGAGTAGTATATTTCACAAATCACATGGTCATTTTTTTTCACTTTTGAAAAAAAAATGCTGTTGTTTATTTGCACATGGTAAAGCTAGAACCTGTGTAAGTCTTTATTTGGGCTATAGCCCACCTACATAGCTACCATAACCTTCAGGGGATCTTACATTAAAGGGACATTATCATCACAATCAGAGCAGACTTTCAGCAGGGCATGGAATCGGTGTCCTAGTTCATGAAAATTACCGGCTCGTTTATGCAGCAGCAACGGAAATATGACCATGTCATGTGGGGTATTATTTTCGGTCACTGAGTTAATCTAAAACTGCCACCCGGATTCCATGCCCTGTTGATCATCACTATATTATTGTCCCTTTAATAAGGTGTGAAATTTAATTGGAACAAGTATGAATTACACCATACTAAGAAGACAGCACCAGCGAGCGTGGTCACCTTATGGCCTGGATAATCACCTGCTACATGGTAATGACCTTTACCAATATTTATGTATTGGAATGGTTCTGTTGTAGTCATGGTTCATGCTTTATGATTGCCAATACACTGTTGTATTCTGTTATAACTTGTAATTGACTCTGGTTTATGACACAGCTTGAAAGGAAACCGATATCATTGTTGGACCTTAAACGTGACAATTAGATTAATCAGTGTAATGAGAACTGTGGTTGTGATATCCTTTTGTGTTTTTACTGAAGCTTCAAGTAATTGATTCATGTACGTATCATGTCATTACAAAGTACTTTACCTGAGGCAAATAAGTATTTTTTTTTTTTTAAACTTAGAGTGACAAGATTTGTAAGATGGCTCACCGGTGAGCTACAATGAATATTCCCAGAACTCTTTAAACTGCTCTTTCCTTAAGGCCAAGAGAATGAAAGTCATAGATTTGCGTCCGGGAAATTTCGAAAACACATGAGGCTTTTTTTCATTATTCATTATTCATTATTTCCATTGATCATTAATAGCAGCGCAATCACAAGATGTTTCTTCTAATCTGTGTACGTACGTGCATCATTATACGTGCATCATTATACGTGCATCATTATACGTGCGGGCCGCACACACAGGCATACTAGTAGTAGTACTCACCGCTCAACAGCGAACGTGTTGTGCATGTGAAGGCGGTACAGTTGCAGGTGCGGATCGGACGGAGTTTACCATACAGTTTTAGCGCGATGCGACCTTTTTTGTGAACGACGTATGCGGGACAGAACATGTGCTAATGATTATAGCGCACATACTGGTGGAAATTTGGTAAAAACTTTGTTTTACTGATGTGGATGATTTGGAACTAAATTTGTTTGGTGGAAATACCTTTTTTGTGCAAATAATGATTTTTTTGGCAAATAATGAAAAATTTAGGCGGTAGCTTTCGGGACATGCGGGCGGTGGACGCAAATCTATGACTTTCATTCTCATGGCCTAATGGGAAGCTACAACATTGGCAATTACCCAATTGCAAAATTACTAAAGTTTCATCCGAAAGCTAATTTGTAAAGTCTTTTTGTAAAGTTAGTTAAGACATGAATTCATTTGGGAAATAAATTTACTGATAAATTTCATTAAAAATGACACAACCTCAGGCAGAAAGATTTCAAGAGATGTTTGATACCGTCATCATTAACTATGTGTATACACCAAGTAAGTTTTATAAAAAAATATGATCATTTACGTTTTTTGAGATTACTAATATTGTACCTTCCCAGTGCCTTGTCACTTTATTTCATACGACTAAATCATTCATTCCGGTGTTGTTATAATTATATCTCAGCGACAAATTCCAACAGACTGTTGTTGTAAGAGAACACAACAAGTACATGTATGTTACATGCCTTTAGCTACAAGAGAATGTGTATTTAGTGTGGATATCTTGCCTTGCATGAAGCTGTCATATCAATCTGTTTATTCAACCTATAATACGATATCCACGCTATTAGCAACAGAGAGCTTCTAAAAACAAGTAGTTAAACCATCTCTATTTCACCTTAAATAAACTAACAACCTTTCAATGTTGGTATCTACATGTAGGTATGGGCATTAATAGAGCCGTAAGCAGCCTGTTATTGGGGGAATTTTTTCCAACCTGTTATTGGGGGAATTTTGTCCAGTCTGTTATTGGGGGAATTTTTTCCAGTCTGTTATTGGGGGAATGTTTCCAGTCTGTTATTGGGGGAATGTTTCCAGTCTGTTATTGGGGGAATGTTTCCAGTCTGTTATTGGGTCTGTGTCCAGCCTCTATTGATTCTAAATACTACCGTACTTCTGATGAAAGTCACCTGTGAATGTAATTTGTTTTTCAGAGATTATCTTTATTAGGCTTTTTGTTTATTTTCATTCATCCATCCAACTACCAACCATCCACATTAATTTTTCATACATAAAAGTACATCAGTCCTTTTATTTGCTAATTAACTTCCTTCCGAGACGAGGTCATTATTGCCTGTGACCACACCCAAACCCGGTCATTAAGCCGCGGTAAAGACCACGCAACAAACTGTTATTCCCTTATTATAGTCTAATAAAACCTTTTAGTTGGCTTTTATACTTTTTGTTTTATTTTTTTCCCAACTGGGATGTAGCCGTCACAATTTGTAATTACCCAAGAAGAAAATGAGGGAAATATTATCTAAAATCTTAATTGGTTGTAAAGTGTTAACTGCACCAAACATCCTGAGAAGTTATTCTGTCTGACTCATTGTCATTTTCAAGAAACTTCAAATTGAAATCTTAAATAGATCACCAGATGTTGAACCATTTCCACATTAGAATGAATGTATTTGCACTAAAGGTACAACCATCCTTCCTCCATGGTACAACATACATTTATTTCAATCCTCTCTAGTTTTCAAGAAATATATCATAAAACTAACCAGAACATGTTCAAAAGTATTTTGACTTAATCATAAGTCCATTTTTCCTGATTTTTATGAAATAAATTTTCATTTTAATGACAAGATTTTAAATTTCATAATTTTTATGAAAGAAATTATCATTTTGTTATTGCAATTTTTCTAAATTCGATTTTATTTACAAAAAATTATTTTATAAAAATTAGGAAAAGTGGACTTATGATTAAGTCAAAATACTTTTGAACATGTTCCAGAGAAAATTTTTGAGAAAACAATGAAAAAAAATGCAGTGTTTTTTTCTGGTTTGTTTCTTACAAAAACTAGCCTTTCGGTAATGTATTTGTAAATTTGGCATACTAATTCCTGTTTTCTGTAAGATGAAATCACTTCACACAGATACAATTTCAAGATGATTGATACATGTAGCAACATATTACACCAAGAAAGAACTTTTAGAATTTATTTTGTTAATTTGTGAATCAGCAACTAGATTTGCGGTAATTAGAATAACCAAAGTTGTACCGTTCCTTTAACCCTAACCACCCCAAATCCTGCAAAATCCTCCAAGGGGCACTCTTTAGAAAAAACAACTTTCACCTCTTTAAATGGGACAAAATTACTACCTGGCAAAAGGTACAGGCCATAAGTGCTGAACATGCATGGTGCATTTTAAAGATAAGGGCATGTTTCCAAAAGTGCACTGATGGATTTTGGAGGATTCAGGAAGGTTCCTAGCTAGAATACCTAGGGGGGGGGGGGGGGTTAGGGTTCAGGAAGGTTCCTAGCCAGAATACCTATAGGGGGTTAGGGTTCAGGAAGGTTCATAGCCAGAATACCTATAGGGGGTTAGGGTTAATGACACAACAAAATGAAGTGAAACTTCCACAGGTTAGTTTCTGTACATATTTACTGATTTATAAAGTATGGACATGTTTTAACAGACATTTTACCAAAAGTGTTGCTGCCTTTCAGATAACAAGTTTGTCACATAAGTTGTGTTATAATTTGTGTTATGTACTTAACCCTCCTAGTTCTGGTGCCTTTTTCAGACAAGTTGATGCACCATTTGAAACTATTCGTTTTGTGAAACACACCAAGGTGTAGTGTATCCACCATTCAAAACCATTTGAATGATTTATAAGCCACTGTGTAGTACATTCACCATTTGAAACCATTCGGCTATGGAAACACACCAAGGTGTAGTGTATCCACCATTCAAAAACCATTTGAATGGATTTGAATGGTAGTAAAGCTTGCTACCAACACTGTTCAAATGGTATCACCATGTGTGTACAAAACCAATGGCCATTTTGGTAAGTGGAAATTTTGAATGGTTTCAAATGGTCAAACACTAGGAGGGTTAAAGGGCCAGTATCGTCACGATCAGAGCAGACTTTCAACAGGGCATGGAATTGGTGTTGCATTAGGAGGAAGGGTATCTGTGTTACTCCAAAGCATCAACAGCTTTTATTGCAGATAACTTGTTTGAGTGCCCCCTGCATGTTTGATAAGTTAACCCCTTGAGTGTTGGTGAGTTGCTGTAGTCATCAAACGTGTTCATCCTTTAGTATGTCAGTTGTGATCAAAATGAGTTATAGCTTAATGGGATTATTAGCAAGAGCCTGTTTTTATAGATCTCAATAGAACAATTTACCAAGCAAAGAATTCCCATGAAACAACAAAATAAGATCTTATAAAGGGACAGTACTGTCACAATCAGAGCAGTCTTTCAACAGGGCATGGAATCGGAGTCCTAGTTTAAGATGAACACAGTGACTGAAAATTACTGGCTCATTTATGCAGCAGCAATGGTAATATGACTTTATCATGTGGGGCATTATTTTCAGTCACTGAGTTAAGGCAAAAAAAATAGTCTGTGGTTTCTGGTCTCGGCAAGCGTCACCACAGATCTGCGTGTCGGCATTTTTAATTTTCTTTTTTGTGTGCTATGAAATGATGTCCAATTGCAGCCAAAATTGCTGGATCGATTGGAATTCTGCCGTGCTGTGTTTTAAATGACTTTTCACATAGGGGTATGAACATTTGCCCGATTTGTGAGGCCTCTCTTAGCCACCATACTTGGTATATATATGGGGAAATTTGGTCCCTGTGTATACAATGTATCAAATATGGCCCCCCCTCCCCCCCAAAAAGCATGTCACCACACCGATTTTGAAACCGACCAATGACCAGAAAGTGGAGACTTTTTGGGGGGGCCTATTCTAAAACTAGCACTCCGATTCCATGCCCTGTTGATCGTGACGATATTGACCCTTTAACCGTGATGAATAGGTGTTACTTCGTACAGGGATTATGTGAAGTGCAGTGACAATATTTTGGTTGAATCCTGACACCTAGGACAGTATCTTATTATTCCAGGATAGCTGCTTCAAGGATGCTACTACACCCTCAAGTGTCTTCTTTGTCATCTCCCTAATTGCCTGTTTTTCTCCCCTTCACCGAATTCCTAAAATAAGAGAGGCGATCATTTTCAGTTGTGTGATATCTTTGCTGCCAGGTGCCCACCAATCTGTCAGCCCTCCTGGGTAATAGAAAATCCTGCTCTTCCTCCACCTGGCTTTACTGGTTCACCTTGTTCCTGCTGATCTGTCAGTAAATTTCCATTACATGTACATGTACATGTACGTGTCTGCACATACAATAGCAAGCCACACAAGTAGAAGGATATGTATGTCATGTCTGTGCCTGTGGGTCTTTACTCTATGGTATAAGCCAGATTGTTTTTTGACAAATGTCGGGTTTTCAAGACAAATACAAAAGCAAATCATGACCCCCTTTTCCGAATATAGCCAAATAGGGCCATGACCCCCCCCCCCCAATTCTTTTTCTCCAAAGCTTCCCCCTCCACCCTCCCTGCCAATCATGCCAGAATACTTCACACACTTGGTCCTGTAAATGCTCATTTTGCATCGGAGAGTAACACAAATTCCAAGGTCCGCCCTTAATGGCTTTGTGCTCGCACATTGGCTCTCCAGCATTCCCCTTCCCCCAAACACATTTGTTCTAGATCTGCCCTTGCTCCCCTCTATTTGGATAATAATTAATACCATACCTCTATTAGTACAGTAACCAGCACTCTGAGACTGTATTTAAAGCTTTCACTTCAATACAAAACAGACCTGATCTGATTTCACTAGTAAGTGTCCCACATTCCTTCTATCATTCCTTGTATTGACAAAAGGGTTAAGAAGCTATCAGATTCAGATTGATGTCTTTAGATCAACATCCCTGATTGAGCAAATCCTTAGGATGGATACAAGAGTTGACATCAGGAAAGCAATTTCCGACTCTCAATACCCACTCAGAAGAGATGAGATCATGAGAGAGTGGTTTGAGAGAATTGGACCATACTCTGAGCATAGAGTGACAGCCTGGTGGTCTGGATTCTGTTAAGTCATCCATTTTGACGTCCAGCTTTTTCTTCTCAAGTGATCAGTTTGTAGTCTTTGGGAAGAACTTGAGAATTGTTCCTTCCTAAATTTTGGTTTCTGAAACGCAGAAAGAGTCCATGGCATACTTGCTTTGTAATTATTCGTTTCCTTTCAAATCTCCTCTCCATTTGACTTCTGTATATTGTTGTTTACTGTCTCATTATAGTGAACTGGTTTTTATTTCCCAAATAGCTTAAATGGATAACAATTTTTTTTTTTTTTTTTTTTTTTAAATCACAATTTGAAATACATATATCTAAAATATCAAACTATGGAATACAAATATGCTTAGACCATATGCTTAGACTATATACACATCAGTAAGGATTGGGGGGGGGGGGAAGTTATTGTTCTTTTTAAACTTTCTCTTTGGTCAACTCAGTTTTTTGTTTTTTTGTATTGCATAGTAAAAAAAAATTTAAAAAAATTTAAAATTCTGAAGCACCTACTGAAACTGCAGGGAAATATTAATATAAACATGGTCCATCAATTACTTGGGTGCTGTTGCAAGTATTCTCCCCTTTATTCTGAAAGAAATAAAACAATTTCCTGTCATTTCAACAAGTGGATTAGTCTAGCTTACAGACCCTTAGACCAAACACTTCATTCTAAATAGCTGTTTGTTATGACTGGCGCCTTCTTAATAATATTATTGGATCACTGAGCCAGAGAGACAAATCCTTTAGGTCTGTTTGGATTTAAGTTGCTAAAGAATTCAAACAAAAAACATCATGCTCTTGTCTGCTTGACTGGGCCTAATTTCATAGAGCCGCTAAGCAGCTGATTATTTGCTTACTGTGTATTTTTCATTTCATAGCGCTGCTATAAACCGTTAAGCATAGAGAAAGGCACGCTAACTTGCCGGCTGTTATTGCTAGCAAATGAGTGACGCAACAATACAAATCCATGGTGAACGTCACGGGTGTAGCGAAGGCATTTTCTTTTTGGGGGGGGGGGGGTGTGTGGAGCCAATTTGCCAACTGACATCACAGGTGGGGGGGGGGGGTAGGTAGGAACAACTGCCACCCGAAACCGCAGCTTATAAATGACGTCGGCAAACCCATAGCTCAAGGTTTGCAGACTGAGAATTTATTCTGGACAAACCCATTTGCCAACTGAGGCTGTAAATGCCAACTGAGAAAAATTATTGGGGGTGTCACGCTTAAGCAAATTTGTCTGCTTATAGCTTACCGGTAAGCTGCGCTATGAAATTGTACCCAGATGTGATGATTTGATAGCTGTAGTAAAGCTATAAAATTAAAATACAAATTAGGTTTATGTGAAACAGATATATTCCTTTGTACTTCAAGGTGAAATAAAATAATAAATGCTGGTGACAAGACAAATACGTTGACTTGGGGAGACCTGTTATGTAAAGACAGTGTGGAGGTCAGTTCTTCTGGGCATCTGGGTGGAGATTAACAGAGGACAAAATTCTCTGGGTGTTCAGATATGTGAGGGGTCGATGCCATCACTAAGAATTACTTCCTAGTCTTGGGTATAACCAACTTCTTTATTCTCCAAATGGGGGGTCTAAGACTCCAGCTTTTCACTAATTCCTGTGCTTTTCATAATTATGTTATGCTGTAGTGTGATAAATAGTTATAAATAAATGAATATTGTAACTTAATGGTGCATAAAGCTGACGGATTATATGGATTTATCTAGAATATCAACACCTAGTCTTATTAATAGGTTGGCCTTCACTAGAGGGAAGTGCTGTATATCTTGTAGACCCTCCTTCCCTTATATACCTCAGTGGTGGCTTCACGGTAGGTTTTCACATGGGTACATTGATCACATGTATAGGTCTGTATTCCTTTCTCTATATGGTCTGATCGTGGTCTATCACTGATATTGTACACAATTTTACATTTTTTGAAGCAATAACTCTCAATGCAGAGTGTTCCTGTCTGTTACTGCAACGTTAGTTACTGGTACCAACACATTGAAATAAAAATGCTAGATGTAACTTTACCAAATACATTTGTAGCTACATTCCTCGCGTTTTGTCTACTACCAAGTATCATGTGATATAAAACGTGTTCTAGAAGTGTCTTGTGGACATGAAATATTTGGGGGATAATAAACCATCATTCCAATTTGTGATCCTACAGTTGTAGTTATCCTACCAGTATCCCATTAGAAGTTGTCAGCAACTTTCACACAAGAAATTCTTCACAGTTTGACTTACTAATCATACATGTAACTGTGTTTTTCTGTTACAGAAATTAAATCCACCATCAATGACACAGCAGCCAAATATGGATGAAGCTACTAAGCAGATGGCGTTGTTATGAGGGATGCAGAACACATCTTACTTGTTGATTCTACCTTTTAATAATGCTGCAAACATTATCTTCAGTACAAGTCTTCACAACCAGGGGCTGGATGGAAAATAGACTGTATTAAGATTCAGCACTATGATCATCATCTTGCAGTCAGGGAATCATACAAAGATGGTTGTATCATGATGGGTCTATACCTCAATACTGTAGGGGGGGGCCAAATTCAGAGAGCTGATTACCAGAAAAATATTTACTTAGCAAAATTCTCTGCTTAGCAGCTCTATGAGATTGGCCCCAGATTTGTTTTAAAATCCTCCTAATTCTCAAAATTCTTGTCTGTCCTTGGGTTTCGAGGGATCAAACTTAACCTGAAGAACTTACGTCACACTTTGAGGCTTGTGAATTCTGGCCGTGCGGCCGCCATGTTTTCCCCCGAGATTCAACTTTGACCTTGGTTGGTAGCTAGCGCACAAGCCTCAAGTCAGAACTTCAACACAACGTATCCAATGAAACCCCTTGAATGGTACGCCTGGAGCCTGTCTCTAGCCTTGATAGGATAAAGACAGGGGACCAGTCGAGATCAAACTATCACAGAATACAAAATGTTGAACTCAAGTACTTAAAGCCATTGTGTGGCCATTCATGTGCACTTGAGTGTTAACTGTTAAGTCCAGATTTTTGTAACTCTCAAACTGCAATTCTCTCTATCTGACCTCTAGTGATTAAATGTCAGTTGAGTTGATGCAAATTGTTTCTAAATTGGATTTATTTCATTTGATTACTTTATTTAACTTTTGTTTGTTCACATGTTTAAAATGAATTTCTGTCAACTGAAGACAGAAATTCCTCGTATAACCAAAGGTGTATAGTGGCTTTAAACCTTTTTGATGTTCTCACTATTAACAACAACACTCGTCAAAATGGAGGCTGAATTTTGAGGAGTAAGTGCATATTTATTAAACAAATAACTGTTATGTTAACAAGACACATACATTGTGAAAGCACTCCTTTATTGCTATTCATACTGAATAAATGATATCAAGAATAATATGTGTGTTATGTACTTAAAGGGACAGTATCGTCACGATCGGAGCAGACTTTCAACAGGGCATGGAATCAGTGTCCTAGTTTAAGACGAACACTGGCTCATTTATGAAGCAGCAACCATAATATGACCTTATGTGGGGTATTATTTTCAGTCACTAAGTTAATCTAAAACTAGCACTCCGATTACATGCCCTGTTGATCATGAAGATATTGTCCCTCAAAGTATTTTATTTTACAAGGCAAAATAAATAATTTTGTTTAGAATGTACAACTCTGTGTCTTCTTCTCATCAATCTCTGTGAATATAAGTTTTGACAACACAATTTGCATGAGGTATGAATTGGGCATGAGAATAATTCATTCGAGTCTTTAAAAGTGAAATGCATAATGAGATTTCAATTTTCTTCTTTGCCAGTTGCCATGGAATTTCAAGTTCCCATTTCATATTATATTTGCTTTCCCCAGACAGATGTACAATTACAACTTGGTATGAAGATGTAGTCGTCTTGCAGCCAAGCCTTTATAGAATCCTATATATAATCTGTGCACAAAAGACCCTTTACTAATGGATAGATCTCAAATAGCTCTTATTGTTAACGCTTGACTGACACCTCAGCTGTCTTTTGTTCACAATTGCAGCTATTATAACGAGCTCTACTTGGCTGGGATAGGCCTGAGCGGGCTTCTCAAAGGCTTGGCTGTACCACGACTTTGGCCATCCTCCAAATGTGACACTAGCAATGCTAGAAACCGCTTGCTTCAAACAGTTTTTATTTGAGGGGAAACTGAGGTGACTGTGATAATTAATTGATCAGATAGTATGAGTCAGATCCTTGAAGACGCTAGTAAGTCTCTTCATCTTGTCTTCCATCAACCGTTTCTGATTCTAAGAATTACGTCAGTCCCTGAGTCAGATCCTTGAAGACGCTAGTAAGTCTCTTTATCTTGTCCTCCATGATTCGTTTCTGATTCTCAGATTCAGACAGAAGCTGTCTCATCTCATCCTCTACCTCCAACACCTGCAGATTTCAAAATTAACCATTTCAATTAAGAAATTTGAAGAGAAAAAAACACCAGCAAACAGGCTTCTACATGTACCAATCATTTTGCACCCTTTCCACTTAAGGTGACTCATTAAAAATAGCATGTAGTCTACACAAGCACCATATCGCTGGCTGATATGCGCCTTCTATCAGTGGATTGCAATGGATCGTGTACAAATAGAACCAGCATGAAGATCAAACATTGATTTAAAAAAATATTATCAATGTACTGTTTGAAAGAAGTAAACCATTTACAGATTGGACCTCTTGTAAGTATGTTTGATCAGTACAACAGACAGCTGATGTTATCATTATTGTATGAACTTCATTATTATTTTTTCTTTTTTGCATATGTGCAATTTTAGTGGGTTTTTTCTAGTACTTCTGTGTATGTGCCTTGTCTAAATATTTGGTACTTTCTTTTATTGCTTTCTGTATAGTAATTTTCAGTGTTTTTGTCAATTTTTCCACCCGATTTAAAAATACAAATGTTTTTAGTAAATGTGCAATTTTATTGGTTTTAATGATAATGATAATTATTGTAACATTCTTGCAATTTGGCTTTTTGGCCACAAGATGAAAGAAATAAATTCAATCGATCAAAAACTCAAAAGTACCAAAGATCTCAACAACGCCCTGTTGTGTCCACCATACTTTCCACATTCATTGAGCCCTGGCATTCATAGAGACAATAATGCAAAAATACGCTCAATGTTACATGCTCATCATACTGACTATTGTGACAAACGTGGCCAGTAATTGCTTTGTGTATTTCATCCCTATGATATCTATAGGAATTCCACCAATCTATATATCCCAGAATCTATCAATTCGACATTTAACCCTCCTATGTACAGTGCAGTTTGCCATAGAATTGTCAGACCTTTCAAGTTTGCTGTACTGAAGGGTTTTGAAAGGTGAGAAAACTGTCTGACAAAAGGGACCTATGAAAGGTTTCGAAAGGTGAAACAACTCTCTGAACAAACTGGTGTTGAAATGTTTCAATACCTTTCAAAGGGTATTGAAAGGTGTGGTAGTTCAGTAGCAACAAATTCTGGAGTGTTTTAAAGGGTTCATACATAATGATAGCCATTTTGCCAGTAAGCAGATTTTGAAAGGTCAAACCATAGGAGGGTTAATTCCATAATGCCAAAAAAAGAAAATTAAATCTAAGTACAACATTGGACAAGATTAATGTAATGTACATAAATGTACTTATAAATACGATTTGTCTGACTAGGATTATATACGATAAATTAACAGATGACCGCCTTGAATTTCAATTCCAAATTACTTCCCCAACTTTGAAGGTAAGATCTATGATGGCACTACTCACTGTACTGATAAATAACACATGTTGTGTTATTGCAATACCATGGGACCAGTACATTTCAGGAATGCCAGTAAGATCTGAGGAATCTAGCAAAGAATTTTGAGTCGCTAAGCAGCGAACTACTCCTCCAGTGCCCTATTTAATATTAAGGTTGATTCAATTTGAATCTACATGTAGAAGACCCAAAAAAATTGTCATTTCCGCAGTAAGGTTGCATTTTTGTTTTGCTTTTGATGGCAACTGATGATCCGTTGAAAATCTCATTTTTTCTTTTGGTATATTCTGCATATATTCTACATTTTTATGTTGGTACCTTTTAGATTTTTACAAGATTTTGGTGGGTATATAGCATGATTGAGAGGACACTAGGAAATTGAGTAGACCCAAAACCATTCAAATTTACATTAAAAAGAATGAACGTTTGATTGCTCAAATAAACCGATATTCAAGTATTAAAACTTTGGAACATAAGGCTGAAAATACGTGGTAGGAGTCATAAACAGTGCCCTCTATCTCACCCTATGGTTAGCAGCATCAATTTCTCTCTGTTTGTCTATCCTTATCTCGTCTGCCTCTTCTTCATGATGTCGTCTCGCTGTCTGCAGCTGTTTACTGAATGCATCATCTGCTTGATGTAATCTATCAACGGCAGCTCTGAGGATGTCAAAAAACAAATACTACTTGACAAACTCTCCCAAAATAATTGTACATTAACTAATGTACTTGCAAGTAACCATGGAATCAAGATGTTATCAAGAGTCATAGCTTTTTTTTTATATCCTGATAGTCTTTAAACATTTTCTTGATAAATTTCTTGATTACTTTTTGTTAATCTGCAGTTCTATACTCAGTCCTGTGATTTATCAGGATTTTTCCTGATTTCAGCATTTTTTACAAATCTCCCTTTGCCTCAAAATTTTCTTGAAAGAAGAGAAGTAGCCACCAAGGAAAGAAAGAAGTAGCCTGTATTGTGTCCAAACCCCTAGTTTCTTGTTTGTGGAGAGTCTGTAAATCCTCCAAAATTAAACATCCAGGAGGCTTTGTCCTCTAGACCAAAGGGAGACCCAGGCCTGCTACCCATTTTTTAGGATTTTTAACTTTTGTCAAATCACACCCCTGTATAATTCATAGCTATAAATTGTTATTAAAAAAAAACCACTTTGTTATTAAAAAAGCAGGGAAAAATAAACTGTTTTCAAAGTGCATAACTATCAAGTACCACTGATAAGAATTTTTAATTTACTCAAATTTGTAAAAAATTTCTGGACGCATTTTGATTTTTTAATTACATTGCATTCACATTTTGGATTTGAATTTCTCAATCGAAGTGAACAAAGTGCCCATTCATACCAAAGTTGTACAAACATACAAAATAATTTGGTAATTGACATCACGTGCATATAGGGATATCCCACTCAGGTAGTACAAGACACTGAGTCATGTAGCAACATTCCCTAATCAACGTCTACTTTGTCCTAAAGCTCTTCCCTCTAGGATGCTAACACATTTCCCTGCACAGACTTCAGGAAATATTCAAAGCTGAAACATGAATTATGTCTCGATTTTTGTTGCGATTTGGGATATGGCCTAGATTCTATGAATAGCTGAACAAAATGGGGTGTCAGTCATAATTTTGGCAATGTTGGAAAATTTTATGGGGGGGGGGGAGAGGGAAGGAGACTGAACATGAACCATGATAATTTATTTCTAATTTTGAGCAAATGCACCCTAATGCACCCTAACACCCCCTCCCCCTCCCCCCTCGGTTCGCCCCTGTATGGTTGAGTAAATGTTTAAACCACCAGGGTACAGACTAGCTTGAGACCAGAAACACTTTTTTCTCTTAATTCTAACACGAAATGTTGACCAAGTCGGCCAACGTAACTATAAATGGAATAATAGCCCACAGTCAAAATAATAATCTAAATAGGCACCCCTGGGGGGGAGAGAGAGGGGGTCAACAACAACTCATGACTCCACATTGACCAAAGTCATTTCCTTCAATAATTACGGTGTTTCCTGTTGCAACTGTGTCAAGCCAGGATTATCAAATCTCATTGTACAGTATTGGGAATTTGTTAAGATACAATAAGTACAATACACGCTGTAAATTGATTTAGGCTTGGGCGATGACACGATAATATCGAATATCGTGATATTTTTTTTATTCGATTATGATATCGAGAACTTTTCAAATTATTGGGATATCGTCAAATCGCGATGAAAAAAATATATCACGATGAAAAAAATATATCGCGATTAAAAAAAATTCTCGATTGTCAGTCGGGTCAGAAATTCCATGGAAAAAACTAAGTCTTCAGCTTTCGGAAGTGAGAAACAAAATCGAACTACTTCTGTGGTAAGCCAACTGTCATATCACAAAGGAGCCGCCTAACAAGGCGTTGTTTAAAATCCACCGCCACTCAAAGAAATATATTCAGACGGATTAAGTGTTGGGGATTGAATGGGGTATTTGATCCAACAATGTGTAGACAATGTTAACATCTCACTGTCTATCCATGGTGGTCTGTGACTCTGGCTGGCGCACCACGTGCGAGTACATTATATCATGCATATTTAAATATATGCAGAATATGGGCATTACCTTAAAAATCAACAACAAAATAACATTTGCAGTAATTGCAGGTGCTCTGTGCTCACATTAGTCATGAAATAAATCAAAGCATGGATCGACAGCAGCTTGATCAAAGTTGGGGGATTGGGACACTATTCTAATATACCATACTGGGACTCTTGTCTAGTGACAAAACACATACACTACTCTTGATAAACCATGTGACGTTTATTTAAAATAGTGTGAGTACAATCCAAACTCGGTGAAATTTTCCGAAGTGCAAATGACGTGTCACAATCACATGGTTTTATATTATCCATGGTACTATGCACATACAGGAACAAACCTAGTCACGTGTTTATACTATGACATAGTCACGTGGAACGCGAGTCACGTGAACTCGGGCTGATGATTTGATTGGGACACACGACGCAGTAACTGTCCCACATAATTATTACGCAAACGAATTTGCCAATGGCCATGGTGCACTAGTGAACAGCACGATTCCACATGTTTCTCCGGTAAGCACTGGCGGTATATTGTGACGCGTGTTATATGGGTACATTCCTGTTATTATCGGCTCTAAAGCACTCATGTGTGAAAAAAAATAATCGTGATATTATCCAAAATCGCGATATATATTTGATGATATATCGTGGATGAAAAATATCGATTTTGCCCAAGCCTAAATTGATTATGAGAATAGTATCTGCATTCTACACTTTACTGTGTTTTACAATCTTATCATGATCAGCTTAGCCTGGGCATGACATCCAGGTAAAACAAGCGAGGCTTGGTCAATTCCAAAAACTTTTGGAGTCGAGAAATAGGAATCCAAATTCCATTTGGAATTGATTCAAAATTCCATGCACAATATGTCTATTGAAAAACTTTTATGTATAAAAGCTGTGACTGGAATTTACTACTCCAAAGAGAGTCTACTCTCTCTGGACTCGTATTACTTTATGTTTCCAAAAGCCCATCGGTAAATAGAATCATTGCTTAATGGGGTAGTATCATCACGATCAGAGCAAACTTTCAACAGGGCATGGAATCAACGTCCTAGTTTAAGATGAACAGAAGAAAGGACATAGATAACGAGGGACTAAAGAGACAGTATCGTCATGATCAGAGCAGACTTTCAACAGGGCATGGAATCGGTGTCCTAGTTTAAGATGAACAGAAGAAAGGACATAGATAACGAGGGACTAAAGAGACAGTATCGTCATGATCAGAGCAGACTTTCAACAGGGCATGGAATCGGTGTCCTAGTTTAAGATGAACAGAAGAAAGGACATAGATAACGAGGGACTAAAGAGACAGTATCGTCATGATCAGAGCAGACTTTCAACAGGGCATGGAATCGGTGTCCTAGTTTAAGATGAACAGAAGAAAGGACATAGATAACGAGGGACTAAAGAGACAGTATCTTCATGATCAGAGCAGACTTTCAGCAGGGCATGGAATCGGTGTCCTAGTTTTATAATATACTACTCAAAACAATTTAGGGAACAAAACAATTTAGGGAACACCGGAATAATCTCAGTTAAAGCAAGATCATTTATTTCAGATAAACACGTTTCACAGAATTGATGAGAAACAAAACTGCACAATGAAACAGATGATAAAGGATGCATGTAGTGATTACACATTTCATGACATGACTACTGAAAGAGAGAGGGGGTTGCAAATGAAAATCCCGGTTCATGGAACATTTCAATAACGGGTGTAACCACTTCTTGCAGTAAATCCGGTGTTCCCTAAATTGTTTTGAGTAGTATATTAACACAGTGACTGAAAATTACTGGCTCATTTATGTAGCAGCAACAGTAATATGACCTTATCATGTCGGTATTATGGCAGTCACTGAGTTAATCTAAAACTAGCATTCCCCATTCACACTTTTCAGGTAGAATTGATTCTAACCCGGAATTTACAAATCTTCTGAGACAACATTTGATATAATCCCCTGATATTAACAAAGATGATAACTGGGAGACGACAACCAAATCTTACAGTGTCTGTAAAAAGATTCCCTTAGGATAATGGTAGACTTTCCAACAAATTGTTTGATTTAGTCAAGAAACCTTCCCATTTGGGTAGCATTTTGTTGAATTCCTGTCTTGGGTCTATTTTAAAATCAGATGCCACTCATTAATAGTTTCCCTCTTCATCTGGTTAACATTGTGTCAATTGGAAATAATAAATCATGACAAGTTGTGAAGTGATGTAACGAATTAGCCTTCAGTGATACTTTGATAGCTTCCCTTGCTCCTAGAGAAAGGAGAGGGAGGGGTGTAAAGTTGGATCTCCAGTTGATAAAAAGAGGAACACACAACCAAATGGGGGAAACTGACCTAAATTGGGAGACCATAGTTAAGTTTTGATAATGTGCGTACAAAGTTTCTCACGAAGAAAAGGTTGTAAACAAGAGGTGTGATTTGACAAGTAAAAAAATTCTGGAAAATGGGCCTGGGTCTCCCTTTGGTGTAGAGGACAGAGCCCCCTGAACCTCCTGGATGGTTAACTTTGGAGGATTTACAGACTCTCCACATTCCCACAAACAAGAAACTAGAGGTTTGGACACAATACAGGCTACTTCTTTCTTTCCTTGGTGGCTACTTCTCATCATTCAAGAAAAAATTGCGGCAAATGGAGATTTGTAAAAAATGCTGAAATCACAGGCCTGGTAAACATCCCTGCTGTCCCAAGGATCTTACCAATGTGGGTGGAAGAGGAGGTAGGAAGAGTGAGTATGGAGAAAGAATATTGGCCATTAGGCCAAGACATTATAGGCAGGGAAAGGGAGGGGAGTGGGGGGGATGACTTACTTCTCAGATTGCACTGCTTGATCTCTCTCCTCTTTCATCTTCTTCTCCTTGGCGTCAAAGTTCTGCTTGACCTGACGGACTTGTGTCTCCAGTTGACTGATCAAGTCCCCCTTCTCCTTCCACTTGTTGTCTAGAGCTCTGAGAAAAGATAACACAAGATACTGACTGACTTGAGATGGAGACTAGCATCATATATGACATCTTGGGAGACGGTGTGTTGTAATGTCAAACTCCAAGAACTGAAGTTGTCTAAAAGTAACCTGGAATGGCACTCAAATGATTTAAGGAACATTCTTCTCAAAACAGTCACCCTTTCAAGGAATATGTACGGATTTTAAAGGGACTTTTTATCCCACCTACCTGTATGCCCTTTTACTCTCCTCAAGCTCAGCATGTAGGTCGGCTACTTGACCTTTAAGTTCCCCCTTACGATCCTTCAATCTCTCTACCTCCTCCACAGTGTCTTGATTGATGGCTTGCTCACGGGCTAGTTGCTCCTCAAGACTACGCTCAAGACGCAATGATTCCTCCCTGGCTTTCTTAATCTCTTCATCTCGTTCAACGAGGCCCTGAGTAGAAGCAAACAACGTCGAGATTTGTGAACTGCATCCCTAATCAGCTACTCACCACATATCAATCCAACTTTCTTATAGACTAATCAGATTGTAACATGCACAACATGTGGTAGTGTCAACGTTTCTATCAAGTGGATACCATGCATGGAAATACAAGCCGTAATCCTAGAATTTCTGATAAGATTGCTATGCTATGAATGCATATGCATTTTGCATCATAGGTTGAATCGTCAAACAGTTTTCCCCATACATATTAAGGCATGAAAGATGACCATGATGAAAATCTTCAAGCAGGAATGTCTTGGAATAAATTAGAAGAATCAAATTTCCTTGAAAACAATCTAGCACAGAAACTCTGAATAACATCCTTATTTACTATGAGTCAATACAAAGTGTCTTCTCCTCTCCCCACCTACCTCTTTAAGTTTCCTGATAGTATCTGTCTGATCATCCAGCATCTTGGTCTTAATCTTCAAGGCATCATTGTCTCTCTCTGAATGTTTCGTTAAGGAGGAGACCTCAGCAGTCAGTGCCTCGATACGTGCCTCTAGTCTTCCTCTATCCTGAGCCAAAGATGCACCTGCAAGATAGGATTATCTATTTAGGAAATTCATTGCTTGTGACCACTTTCCGAAATATTTGTTGGGTTTTTAGGGAGGGCCAAAGTCATGGTATAGCCAAGCCTTTGAGAAGCCCGGCCAGGCCCAGGCTTTTCCCATGCCTACTGGCCTATATAATGAGCTCTGCTTGCCTGGGCTAGGTCCTCCAGAAGCCCAGGTTATATTGATTGGCAGGTACTGTATTGTTACAGGATTAGGACTCACAATAGACAATTAGGAGGCCAGGTAGCCTGGGCCTGGCCAGGCTTCTCAAAGGCTTGGCTGTACCATGACTTTGGCCTTCCTCCCTTAAGAAAAATAAGCATTGAAAACTTGAGTATCTAAATGGTCGAAGACTAAAGTGGATATGAAGCTTGCAGTGATACCATGCGAATGAAAGATCTATTTATTATGACGAGTTGTTCTGAGAAGAAAACAAAATCAGAAGTCAAAAGATATTATTTTAACAGGGTGTTACGTTTGTGTCTTTACATTAGTGTCTTAAACAAACACACAAGACATTAAGAATTCAGTTTAAAGGTTCCCCATAGCAAAAATGTATAATCAATTCTGAAATCATTGGCTCGGAAATAAATGGTCCTTAGAGGGAAACTGTCATCTTGGTAACATAAGGTTAAGTACCTTATAACCTCAGAGTTATAGTTTAATAGATGTATCACCTGTGTTTTACCAGCAATTACCAACATTTTCGGATTTCATTGGAACATTGATAAATTGCTTTTAGAAAGGAAAACAAATACTTTAAATGGGATATTTGACAAAATAGCTGTCAGGAGCTTTGTCTAAGGCACCTTCTCAAAACTTCCAGGATAAGTTGCAGAAAAGTTTTTCCGCAAAGGGTATATGATTGTGAAAACGTTGAGGTCAGATTCTTTTGCGAGATAGATTTTTCCTCTATACAAAGCACACATTTATCCTCTATAATGTTTATAGACTCTTCACCGAGCAGTCTGCGGTTTGGCCAACTGATAAGATCTCACAGCCCTTTGCGGTTTGGAGAATCCAGGCAATGTTTACGAAATGTGACATGCGTGATTTATTTTGTGAGAGTGTTGATCAAGGACAATCTAGGCTTACTTGATGTCAATGAAAGAGCCCGATCTTTAGCAACAGAACACATAGGTTTACTTTTAAATAAAATGTTATTCATATCAGAAATTCTTCAATACCATGAAGATTTTAAGAATGAAATGTTCTTCGGCAATATAGTAAGAGCACAATGGTTACAGTCAGTAAGATTTAACTGTAATTGTATTTAAACCTCGTTTTCAACTAAGGAGCCCAGGGAACGATTTCGTTTTGCATAGCAAAACTGCGATGCAAAAAAATCATTTTTTGTACAGCAATCTGTGAATTTTGTATAGCAAATTTAAAAATGCTTAAAATTACAGTATGTAGTGTGCATAGGTAAAGGTGTTGTTTTTTAAGGCTTTACTGTCATTTGGTTCATAATATGAATGTCCAAATTTTACCAGAAATAATAATTTTCAGTGTCCAGAAATTACCACAGGTGGTATAAAAAATCACGTGTTTTTTCTTCTAGGCCAATTTTCTTCATTATTTTCGCCAAATTGTAGTCATTCATAAAAGTTAGTCCTCCATCTATTTTCTTTTTTGTTTACACTGTTATATCGATCGCTAAAACAGATGGAATTTTCGGGTGCTTTTCAAAGTGAATTTCGCCGAGTGTAACGTTACTTTGTGGTATGATCTCTAACGGTATGATCAAGCTTGATTTTGATTATTAAAAATTTGTCATGAAAATGAGTAGCTCACCGTGGTTGACAGTGCAATCATATTGTGTGCCGAAATGATTCTAAATCTCACCACTACATATACAAATGAATGCTCATTTTGTTAATTTTCAAAAACTTTTATTATAAAACGAAATTAGTAATAAAGGTTTCTAGAGTTCCTTTGAATACGGCCGTAGTGACTGTACGAAAGCGTACGTGTGAACTGAACACGGTACTATTGTGTATAGGGGGTGGCTCAATTGCTCAATGTTCCCACCCCCAAACTCGGGAGAAGAAAAAAATAAACACGTGCGAAGCTAAAACAAACTGGGTGGTTGTTGCGCATTTTTCATTTCGGAAATTTCGCCTGTAGTTAATTCATCAGCAGAAAAATATTGCATGCACATAGAATTTAAGGAAATTGCGGATAAAATCCTTACGGATTGCTGGGAAATAAAGTTGCATATAACGGATGCACATAGGTAAAACAGTGCACGTGTTCACTGTTGCTCACTGGGCGAGTGACCAAACCGCAAATCCACCCAGCAGGGACCACCCGCTGGCTTCCAGTAGATAACGATCTCAATGTCTGCGGTTTAGTCTTCATGTAAACAAATTGCCTGGTCTAGTTTCAATACTTCTCCGCAAACGTATTCGCAATATATTTAGACTGCTTGGGGATACTTTGAGCATTGAAAAATCAACTGTGCGTAAATCTCTGCGCAAGTTATCCCGGAATAGTTTTGAGAAGGTGCCTAAAGAGTACTAAAACAAATTTATGACGGGACCCACCGTAAATATATTTCTTTACATATTTATTGTAATGCTTCTTATTCAATATTTTGAGAAATAATATTGAGAAATGTGTCATTTTAAAGCTTTTTTCAGATGAAAAAGAAAACTTTTGGAAATTGTCGTTAAAATAGCAGGAAAAATACATCTATAAGCAATGGTGGGAAGAACATTAGCACTGTGCCGACCATGTCACACTGAGGACCACAATGAAGTACTGAGACGGTCAATTACACAGCAATCCTATCCCATTCTCTGCTCACCTTGATGTGCCAACTCCTGACTCCATAACTTTCGCTCCGCCTTCAAACCCTCTATGACCGATTCCTGAGCCACAATCTGGGCGTCTAACCGGCTCTTCTCCTGCCGGAGGGCTTCAAAATGAAGCAGTTTCCTCCTTGCCTCTTCTAAATGGGTTTCTGAACTCTGAATTCGATCCTGCAGGAAATAGAACAGTCAAACATTCCTATGGGTCAGTGCACAGTCAAAATTGAAAAGACATTGCTTTATCAGGACACTGGATAGAAAAAGCTATTCTTATTATACAGAAAGTCCAGCAGAAAATTTGACAAAGAAGTAAATAGACCCTTCTAACACAGCATAATATTTGTCTAGTTCCCAGACTACGAATTCAAAAAAGCCTAAAACAATTTGAAAGCACCGGTCTATTTTTGACATGAGGCTCATTATGATTCCCATAGACTTGTGTATTAAAACACCAAGATGGCTGCTCTATGATAAGGTCTATAAGAGAACAAGCCTCTTTCAAATATCCTGAGACACTATTAGTTTCATACAAATTATAAGCAAAAGACCGATCCATTAAGCTCCACCCAACATAGTAACTGCCTAGGAACGGCAGATGTGGGTACAACATGTGAAGCTCGATTGTCGAGCCGCCGACGCACGCACACACGTCCCATACATAAATGTACATAACAGCAGCTTGTTTACCTTCGTCATCGACTGTTTTAACATGTTGAACTTTTGTCAGACTTTTTGACGTGTAATCACGGCTGTGATTGGTCAATAAGTAATGGGGCGGGGCTTAATGGATCGGTTTATTGCTTGGCAACTACAATTTACAAATATGAACAGAAATTTTTTTAAACTTTTGGCTAGCTTCGTGGCCGAGCGGTCTAGCTTACCGGATTCAAGTTCTGGTGTTAGCAACAGAATGTGGGTTCGAATCACGGCCGTGACACTTGTGTCCTTGAGCAAGACACTTAATCATAATTGCTTCTCTCCACCCAGGGGTTAAATGGGTACCTGTGAAGGCAGAGTTGGTTTGCTCTATATGCGCTAGAAATGGCAGCAATTGAGCTGTATACTCCCCAGGGAGCTGAGATGGTTTCAGGAATGATTTATGAGCCTCATGAGCCTTATGAGCAGGGATAATAATATAATGCGCCTTGAGCACCACTTAGTTGGTGGATACGTGCGCTATATAAATCCACACATTATTATTATTATTATTATTAATAATCCATCATCGACAGATGCCATGATAAAAATGAAGCAAACTAGATTGATAGATGCCATCAATGCCATTGTAGTAAATTATGTGACTACCTGCTGTTGAAACCATAAACCTCCTTTGAACTTACCCTAGCCATTGCTGTCGACTCATGTTTGGATTTAGACAACTCTGTAATACGGCCTTTCTGTTCCTTCACAAGCTGTAACAATCCAAATGAACCAAAATGAAAACTGATTGCATTCTGGAATGACCCTGTGTCTGAATAAAGCCACTTTATTCTTACAAAGTCATATAAATAAAAGGGCAATTTAAACTGAGAATTGGAACTATTTATGGCCTGAATTTCAGGAATTACCTTAACCAGTTCGCGTCGGAGGCCGTGTATACACGCAATTTTTTTTGCACCACGGATCGGAGAGCGTCTAAACACGCTACAGGAAACTCCGGAATATTTGTATACATGCTCGGTTCAGCCATGCGTGCACGGTGACATGCTCGGAAGTGCCGGCCACCCGCTGTGGAAGCTTCCATTAACGTGTGTGTGGGAAAAAGAAACCCGCCACAGGGGCCCAGAAAAACTTTATTCCCGACGCGAACTGGTTAAATTAACAAGTTTCTAGAGTTTGTAAATAAAGTGAAATATACACATGCAACATTTGATGATTTGGGTGTGGACGATATACAAAACGAACACGAAGTTTCAATGTGTAAAATCGCATATCATTCACCCATACGATTAGCAACCAGAACATACCCAATTAAACCTACATTATGGGCAACCGTGATGGACTAAAACATTCATTTATTTCAAGATGAACATTTGCCAAGTCATGAAAGCATAAGAGACTTACAGCAGTAAGTTCAGTCACTACACCAGAAGTCCTCTTTTCTTTATCTGTCGTTGATGTCAATGCTTGCTTGGCCATCGATGCTTCGTGGCTCACTCTCTCAAATGCTTCCTGAAGCTACAAACATTTACAAGGAATTTTTTTTACATATTTATATTTCACAACTTCCAAGTTACAATAATAATATTGTAAAAATATAGTATATCATATACAATACGTGGTTAGTTATCAGTCTCACTGATATACCGAATATCACATATCCTGAAGATATCCTGGGTACTATAGTGGCTTCAGAAAACTGTCAAAGAAAAGAGAGATATGTTCAGTGGGGGAACCAATGCCAGATATGATGGGTCTTCCTGGGCTGCCAGGTTTAGAAATTAGATTTAAACTTGTCATTTATTTTTCGCTAATGTTTGGTTGATACAATATTCATCTTTTCTACGATATTCAGGTTGGGACAATAACAGAGAGAAAGGGAGTATGGAAAGGGAGTATGGAATGGAAGTTATGAAAAGTAAAAAAAAAAAAAAGTAAAAATTGTAACTGGAAAGCTCAGCTTGAGAGTAAAATGCTTTTGAAGAGTTGTAACGATGCTTGTTAGTCCTTAGCTCTTTGATTTTGTCTTACCTCACGGAATCTCTCTGCTTCCATCTGAAGAGCAAGACGGAACTCATCTTCCAGCCCAGAATATTGCCGCGTCAGAGTATCCATCCTGAAATCAAAGGTTATAGATGAGGAATTTGGGGGAACGAAAGAATGTGGTAAGGTTTTGTTGCTTCAGAATTGTTGAATATCCATCCAAGAATAACCACATGTGTAGTTTTCTGTTCTCAGAAGTGCTTCCTTCGTTGTCAAATGGTACGCCAGGGCCTGTCTTTGTTCTTGCGGATAAAGACAAAGGACAAAGGACCAGTATAAACATTGTTGCTGCTGCTGCTGTTGCTGTTGCTGTTGCTGTTGGGTATGGGTTTTTTCCCTTTTCTTTTTCTTTCCTTTTTTTGGGGCACTATTGGGATTTTTCGTGGGGGGGCACTGGAAATTTGTGGGAGGGCACGTGCCCCCCCAGGGGCCCCCCCACCCCCTGTGGCTACGCCGCTGATTAAGTATACATATGGTTACACTTTGCTAATGGTTTCCAGACTTATCATACCGTTCTTTATATAGTCTGTATTCCTGCTCATGTTTGTTTTGTTCTTTTGATATCTCTTTGTTAATCACATCCTGTAGCTCTCGGCTGTCTAATCGATACAAGTTGTTCAACTGCTGCCTATTATAATAAATCACAAATAATTCATTGGGAATGTTATGAAAAGCTAGTACATTTTTAATACAAATGAATTGAATTAGTCAGTACACTTTATAGGGAGTGTTGGTGTGGTATTTTTCAGTAACCCTTATCATGCTGAGCGCAACAGAAATGTTAAAAATCTGATGGATCTTGTTGAAGTGAGCAGAGAACAAAGGATCTTTTGTTCTTGCTGATGGATCTTACAGCAGGCTTCACACTTCACAACTTTAGATGTTGTTGCATTGAGCAGTGCGAATAGCCAGTTATTGAAAGGGGTTAGGTCGAGCGGTTTAGTGTATCGGATTTGTATTCTGGTGGCTGAGTCGTCAGAATGTGGGTTCGAATCCTGTCAGTGACCGTGGTACTTGTGTCCTTGAGCAAGACACTTTACCATAATTGCTTCTCTCCACCCAGGAGTAAATGGGTACCTGTGAGGGCAGAGTTGGTTGTTGTGTTTGATTAGCCCATATGTGCCGAAATGGCAGCAATTGAGCTGTATACTCCCCAGGATGGTTTCTGGAATGATTTATGCGCCTGATGAGCAGGGGTAATAATGTACAGCGCTCTGATACCTTGTTTAAGAGCGCTTTAAAATGCCCGACATTATTTTTTATTATTATTAAGTACAATGTATGTAATATTGGTCCTGTGGGGTTCAGATGAACCATACAGGTGTTGAATATAAATATTTCCAGCTGTGGATGAGAACAGGATTGGCCAAGGCAAGTAATTGATGTCCAAACTCACCCCCCAATTCCCTGCCCCATTCCACCTTGATATCTCCAACACCTTTACTAAACTGTGCCAAACTGACTAACCTCTACATTTGATTAATAATCCTAGCTATGATGACCACCCTGTGTTTCTGTACCCCATTAGCTTGGAGCTCATGTCGTCTTATTCCCGACCCACCATCAAACCTCAGACCTCTAATGTACACCCCCCCACCATTTGCCCACTGCTGACCATCCAAAGATGACCAAGGTCATTAGGTAGTGGTCAGCAGACATAATGACCCACCTGTGTTCCTGTTCCCTATTGGCTATTAGTTCCTGTAGTTGTCGTATCTTCTCCTCTTGTTGTTTACACTGTATCTTCACT
Source organism: Zoroaster sp. YZ-2022 (assembly GCA_029582265.1). Lineage (NCBI taxonomy): Eukaryota > Metazoa > Echinodermata > Asteroidea > Forcipulatida > Zoroasteridae > Zoroaster > Zoroaster sp. YZ-2022. The sequence continues at coordinate 10,494,546 of CM055822.1, forward strand.
AAATCAACCTCTCGCCCTATGGCCGCTGCTCTCATTTGATACTCCTGAGTTCTCTTGTTCTGAGTCAACGAGGGAACAGGGAAAATATATTTGGAAGCTATGTAACCTACTAGGGTACTTACAAATTGGGAAAACAGATCCAATTATTTATGTTATTTTACTTTCATATGCAATTAAAGGGACACGTACCTTTATACTTATTATAACTCTATTATAACAGTGTATTATTAATTAAACTTTACCTAATTTAATCTTATATTTTAAAGTAGAACTTTATTTTTTCACTTATTTATTTTTATGTTTTTCAATTTGCATATTTTATCTTTTTTTTATTGCACACCTGGAAGTAGTTTTTCATGTTTTTATACATGACTAATAAATATATTTTTGGAATCGGTGTCCTAGTTTAAGATTACTGAAAATTACTGGCTCATTTATGCAGCAGCATTGGTAATATAATAATAATAATAATAATAATAATAATAATAATAATAATATGGACTTATATAGCGCATGTATCCACCAAACCGATGCTCAAAGCGCATTATATTATTACCCCTGTTCATCATGACCTTATCATGCGGGGTATTATTTTCAGTCACTGAGTTAATCTAAAAATAGCATTCCAATTCCATGCCCTGTTGATCGTGACAATATTGACCCTTTAATACATTCTCGGGTAAGTGTAGACTTGTTCAATCAAACGCAGAATTGAAAACATTTTGCCAAGTTATTAAAAGGAAGCTTCATAGATGTTGTAATTGAACAATGAGGTTTTCAAATATTTAATTGGTTTTGATAACTGACTTCATGAGCATGTTGATTTAATCTCTCTGTCTCCATCTTAGCTGATGTAGTCTCCATTGCTCTTAGGGCTAGTCTCTGCTCCTCTTCTGCTTTCAGGGAGGCTGCTAAGTTAGCACTTACTTCCGTAAACTTGGTCTGTAACAACCAGGCATAAAACATAGGTTTATTTGTAAAACATAGATAATTAATGAGGCAATGTTGGAATTATTTGAAAATATATATTTTTCTGCAACTGCAAAAAGTATTTTCAAAATACAACCCATTTCTAAAATATCTTGTGAGACAATATTTTTGTATTTTTGACAACAAATGTAGATTGACATATAACTGAAACAGTAACCTTAGCCTACAGGCCCCCTAAAAAATATCCAGTTTCTGGTCATAGGTCGGCTTCCAAATAGGTGCGGTGACACTTTTTGTTTTTGGTAATCTTTTTTTTGCCAACCAGTAAAATACAGTGTATACGCGGTTATTATAGAATCAGACCAATTTCTCATACACAAAGTATATACATGAAGTAAGAAACCATAGACTTTTTTGGGGGGGCCATAGGTATATTCACCTAGATTTATGTTCACTTAGTTCCAAAATTGAGATGGTCAACACAAAGAATGTGATCATTACATAATAGTCACCTGCCCTCTGTTGACAAGCAAGGGTAATGATTCTGACTATCTTACCTTGTACTCCTCCAACTTGTCTTCTAGTCTGATCCTGGACTCCTTCTCATTCATTAATGCCTGTTTGAGTCTGGTGCTGGCTTGGATGGCAATATCTTGTAGGTCGCGATCTTCACTGGCTACAAAAATACACAACAACAAAATGTTTGTACAAATTTGAAAAGACTGTGGTTTCAAGATGACACCTAAAGTGAATCAAAAAAGCATATGATAATAATAATAATAATGTGGACTTATATAGTGCACGTATCCACCAAACTGGTGCTCAAGGCGCATTACATTATTACCCCTGCTCATCAGGCTCATAAATCATTCCTGAAACCATCTCAGCTCCCTTGGGAGTATACAGCTCAATTGCTGCCTTTTCAGCGCATATAGGGCTAATCAAACACAACAACCAACTCTGCCCTCACAGGTACCCATTTACCCCTGGGTGGAGAGAAGCAATTATGGTAAAGTGTCTTGCTCAAGGACACAAGCACCATGGTTGCGGTTGGGATTCGAACCCACATTCTGATGACTCAGCCATCAGAACACAAATCCGATGCACTAAACCGCTCGACCATGGCACTGATAAGAAAAAGTTTGGTTTCAACTATTTATATGCTCAAATGTATTCATTGTATTTTTTTGTTTCCAATCATGATATCACTATTTCTAACACTGCAAACATAAATCAAGTTTTAACATCAGTATTCAAATCTCAGTACAGTTTTAAAAACACCACAGTACAAGGTGCCTGGTCTAGTACCCCTATACATCACCCTGTTATTAATATCAAGTATTTATACTCATTTAGAGTGTGTTTGTTTTACTAAAGATCATGGATCAGGATCGTGTGAACTAACGTATCAAATGCAGTAACTGGATCAGTAAACTGTCTAAACGGTAAGCACTGTCTGGTGATCAAGATCACCGGATATGTGCAAAACAAACAGACCCTTTAAAGTTTCATGAGTCCTTATATTATTTAATTCATTAACCCTCCTACTACCACAAGGGTCAAAATCAGTCAAAATGTTGATATACTTGCCAAGGTATATCTAGCGCACTTAACCCTCCTACTACCACAAGGGTCAAAATCAGTCAAAATGTTGATATACTTGCCAAGGTATATCTAGCGCACTTAACCCTCCTACTACCACAAGGGTCAAAATCAGTCAAAATGTTGATATACTTGCCAAGGTATATCTAGCGCACTTAACCCTCCTACTACCACAAGGGTCAAAATCAGTCAAAATGTTGATATACTTGCCAAGGTATATCTAGCGCACTTAACCCTCCTACTACCACAAGGGTCAAAATCAGTCAAAATGTTGATATACTTGCCAAGGTATATCTAGCGCATAACCTCCTACTACTACAAGGGTCAAAATCAGTCAAAATGTTGATATACTTGCCAAGGTATATCTAGCGCACTTAACCCTCCTACTACTACAAGGGTCAAAATCAGTCAAAATGTTGATATACTTGCCAAGGTATATCTGGCGCATAACCCTCCTACTACTACAAGGGTCAAAATCAGTCAAAATGTTGATATACTTGCCAAGGTATATCTAGCGCACTTAACCCTCCTACTACTACAAGGGTCAAAATCAGTCAAAATGTTGATATACTTGCCAAGGTATATCGAGCGCACTTAACCCACCTACTACTACAAGGGGCAAAATCAGTCAAAATGTTGATATACTTGCCAAGGTATATCTAGCGCATTAACCCTCCTACTACTACAAGGGTCAAAATCAGTCAAAATGTTGATATACTTGCCAAGGTATATCTAGCGCACTTAACCCTCCTACTACTACAAGGGTCAAAATCAGTCAAAATGTTGATATACTTGCCAAGGTATATCTAGCGCACTTAACCCTCCTACTACTACAAGGGTCAAAATCAGTCAAAATGTTGATATACTTGCCAAGGTATATCTAGAGCGAATATCCCTCCTACTACTACAAGGGTCAAAATCAGTCAAAATGTTGATATACTTGCCAAGGTATATCTAGTGCACTTAACCCTCCTACTACTACAAGGGTCAAAATCAGTCAAAATGTTGATATACTTGCCAAGGTATATCTAGTGCACTTAACCCTCCTACTACTACAAGGGTCAAAATCAGTCAAAATGTTGATATACTTGCCAAGGTATATCTAGTGCATAACCCTCCTACTACTACAAGGGTCAAAATCAGTCAAAATGTTGATATACTTGCCAAGGTATATCTAGTGCACTTAACCCTCCTACTACTACAAGGGTCAAAATCAGTCAAAATGTTGATATACTTGCCAAGGTATATCTAGCGCACTTAAAAGTCAAACACTGTCAAACCTTACATTTACAGGTCAAAATGAGTTGACCGTTTTTGACTGGAAAAAGCATTGTCTGGTATTATTCAGGGTGGTCAAAATGACAGTAAAAACCAGTAAAATATGCCCCTGTGTGCACATCTGGGTCAACAGTCAAAACAGGCAGTCGACTGATTTTGACCACTATAGCTACTTGCCACTAAAGTGCAGCTATAGTAGGAGGGTTAATATTATTGTGAATTGTGACGTTATGGAGAGAACAAAAAACACCACAGCAATATCGGTGTGTGATGCTGTACATCAAATGTATTTATACGATGTATCAAAGATTCAATCCATTAGTATGCTCCTGTAATTGCTGTTTTCATCCCATAGCTGAATTAGAACGGCTAGTTTCTATACCCACTTTAACCCTAACCGTTCAAACTCCAACAGCAGGGTTTGTTGAATTTTGATGGACTCATTACTGTACAGCCCAGACAAGGGATCCTTTACATGGGGTCCGGGTGTCCCAATTCCAGCTTTAAAGTCCAACAGTTGGGTGGTAGTGTTAGGAAGGTTCTTTAGCCAAAGGAAGGTTCTTAGCCAAAATAGCTAGGGGGTTAGGGTTAAACCACAGTATTAATTCTGTGTTATACTTAAACCATTAGCCTGTATATCTTTAATGTGATCAGCCAGTCTGCTAGCTGCCTGCTCAGCAACCCACTATACACCACAATATTAATCATGTGTTATACCATTAGCCTGTAGATCTTTGATATGATCAACCCACTATACACCACAATATTAATCATGTGTTATACCATTAGCATGTAGATCTTGGATATGATCCGCCAGTCTGATAGCTGCCTGCTCAGCCTTCCATCGTCTCTCTCTCTCAACATCTAACTCCTGCATCAGAACCTACACAAATAACAACAATGTAAACACAATCAGGGAGCAGCCATCTTGGTTTTTTAATACACACGTCTATGAGAATCATATTGAGGCCCATGTCTAAAATAGTCTGGTGCCTAACAAACTATGAATTTTCAAGTGGTGGTGTTTGATCAGCAGTCAGGGAACCTCAGAAATATGGAATTAATGTGAGGAGGGTCTATGAACCCTCAAGAGGAGAGTGAATGATTGCGGTAAGATTGTAATTCTCAGAATGAAACTCACGGCAGATGAATACCAGAAGAGCATGCAATAACCTGAACATTACTCACAAGTTTATCTGCATCTTGTTCTGCTGTAGTTGGGACGACTCTACTCGCGTGACGAGGGTGACCTTTGACCTCTGACGCACTGGGAGGGGAACTTGTGCTTGTGCTGCCAGTGGACTTTGCTGGTCGCTGAGAATGTATGCTGGCTGCGGATCTGGAAATACAAGAAAATATCCATTATCTATATGAATAAAAATATAAAATTACAGTACAAAAACCTTAACAGAACCTAGGGATTACATACAAAATGGCTGCTACAGCAGTTGTTATAAAAAAAACAAGGATTAGGTTCATTACACAAAACAAATGATTTGTTTTGTTGTATTTGTTATTTGAAATCATTACATACTACTCAAAACAATTTAGGGAACACCGGATTTTTAATATCAAATAGGTTTGAAATGTTCCATGAACCGGGATTTTCATTTGCAACCCCCTCTCTCTTTCAGTAGTCATGTCATGAAATGTGTAATCACTACATGCATCCTTTATCATGTTTCATTGTGCAGTTGTTTCTCATCAATTCTGTGAAACATTGTGTTTATCTGAAATAAATAATCTTGCTTTAACTGAGATTATTCCGGTGTTCCCTAAATTGTTTTGAGTAGTATATTTATCTCATTTTGTCTTTACAATTTAAAGCCACTGTACACTATTGGTAATCTCAAAAAATACATGTGATCACAGTTTTACTTCAAACTTAGTTGGAGTAAAGTTCATGATGGTATCAAACATCCCTTGAAATATTTCAGTTTCAGGTGCTGTAGTTTTTAGTAAAATTAGTGAAATAATTTCCAAAAATAAATTTCTGTCATCTGAAGACAGAAATTCATGTTGGCATGAATATGAACAATCTGAATGCATTTTCACTATTTAACCCTCCTATGGTTTGACCTTTCAAAACCTTTCAAAATCTGCTTACGGGCCAAAATGGCTATCAATTATTATGAACCCTTTAAAACCCTCCAGAATTTGTTGCTACTGAACAACCACACCTTTCAATACCCTTTGAAAGGTATTGAAACATTTCAACACCAGTTTGTTCAGAGAGTTGTTACACCTTTCGAAACCTTTCATAGGTCCCTTTTGTCAGACAGTTTTCTCACCTTTCAAAACCCTTCAGTACAGCAAACTTGAAAGGTTTTGAAAGGTCTGACAATTCTATGGCAACTGCACTGTACATAGGAGGGTTAATCACAGGTGTGGGAGGAAACTAGAGAAGGTTGGTTTTAGTATCTTGGTCATCATAATGTATGAATACATTATTACTGACTAACATCCCCAAACCCATCAAACGCCAACGGCTGGTTGATTGTATTTTGATGGACTCGGTACTGTATAGCCCTGACTTGGATACTCTGCATGGGGCTGGGTGTCCCAATTCCAGCTAAAGTCCAATAGTTGGGTGGTAGTGTTACTGCATGGTGTTTGATTTTGATGGACTCTGTACTGTATAGCCCAGACAGGGATACTTTGCATGGGGCCGGGTGTCCCAATTCCAGCTAAGTCCAACAGTTGGGTGGTAGTGTTACTGCAATGTGTTGATTTTGATGGACTCAGTACTGTATAGCCCTGACAGGGATACTTTACATGGGGCCGGGTGTCCCAATTCCAGCTAAGTCCAACAGTTGGGTGGTAGTGTTACTGCATGGTGTTGGATTGTGTTGGATTTTGGTGGATTCAGGAAGGTTCTTAGCCAAAATAGCTATGGGGTTAGGGTTAATGTTCAAATGTCAGCATTGTAATTGTGTTGTACATCCACTTCTCCTTAAGATAAAGCACGGATAATGAATACTTATATTGGTGATCAAAAGATGTCAATTGTATTGAGAAAACTCTATTATATCAATCCAATTCAATTTGAACCCACAGACTCACATGATCTATAAATACATACCTCGTCTCCTGCTCACCATCTAGCCTCCCTTGTCTGACCTCTGAGGTACGTGTCTGTCTGACATTAGGTCCTTTAGCCGTCTTGGCCGCCCTCCTCCTGATAGCTGCACCCATGGATGACCCACGGCTATCACCGTCACTTTCATCGGTTTGGTCCGTGTCTGAGGAAAAGCAATCACATTTGTAAGTATCTACTATTTAAAGGCAAGGTATAGGATTTGCAATTGAATAATAACCAAATAGTCAAATAGTTATGTGAAACCTACTTAGTGTAACACTGATGATGGTAACAAACTTATAAGAAATTCATTGTAAGAGACTTACAAGAAATTCATCCAATGAGCATAATAAAACTTCATTCAATTAACCCTTCTGTGGCTGCAAGGGTCAAAATCAGTCAAAATGTTGATATACTTGCCAAGGTATATCTAGTGCACTTAAAAGTCAAACACTGTCAAACCTTACGTGCACTAAGTACATTTACATGTTAAAATGAGTTGACTGTTTTTGACTGGTAAAAGCATTGTCTTGTATTAATGAGGGTGGTCAAAATGACAGTAAAAACCAGTCAAAAATGTCCCTGTGTGTGCACATTTGGGTCAACAGTCAAAAACAGTCAGTTGACTGGTTTTGACCACTATAGCTACTTTGCCACTCGAGTTCACCTAGAGTAGGAGGGTTAAAATAATTTTGTCTGAGGTGCCGTCAATTTTAAGAATAATGAAATAATTCCCAGTTTCAATTTCGGAAAGAGACTACTTTCCTCAATTCCATGTTAAAATCAATACGAGAAATCTGAATGCATTTTCATTATTTTATTGTTAAGGATACACCAAATATCCCTGAACTCTCACCACCTTAAACCTCACACCGACATAAGGGAGGAGGGCCAAAGTCATGGTAATAATAATAATAATAATAAATTTATTGTGCGCATTTTCCCATAAAAATGTACAAAAGCGCATTACAATCTTAAAAACTAGCACAAAATAGTAAAACAAACAGATTAATACATTAAGTCAAAAGATGTAAAAACAACAAAGTTACACTTAAAAATAAATAAATTAACCAAATGCTTGTTTAAAAAGAAAAGTCTTAAGCTCTTTCTTAAAGACAGACAGAGACCGAATTGATTGGATATTTGAGGGCAATTTGTTCCATAATGTGGGCGCAGCCTGCAAGAATGATTTGTCTCCAGTAGATTTTTTCATTTTTTCTTTAGGATAATTTAAAAGCAACCTGTTATTGGAACGTAAAGAATAGCTGGAATTATCTTTAACGTGCAACATATCAATAATGTAATCTGGGGCAAGGTGGTGAAGAGCCTTAAATGTCAACAAAATAATTTTGAATTCAATACAATAATGTACAGGCAGCCAGTGTAACTGATAAAGTGTAACTGATAAAGGTACAGTCAAGCCTTTGAGAAGCCTGGCCAGGCCTAGGCTACCTGGCCTCTTAATTGTCTTTTGCGAGTCCTAATCCTGTAACAATACAGTACCTGCCAATCAACATAGCCCGGGTTTCTGGAGGGCCTCGCCCAGGCAAGCAGAGCTCCTTATATAGGCCAGTAGGCAGGGGAAAAGCCTGGGTCTGGCCGGGCTTCTCAAAGGCTTGGCTGTACCATGACTTTGGCCCTTGTCCCTAATCTCCTTATACACTCACACATGTTGGTTTTACTATACCAACAATGACCCAAGTAGACCTCTTACATTGTTCACCTTAATTGTTCCCACTGTTGTAAAATTTCTTGTGCGTGCCCCATATGATTTGTACACAGATGACTCCTAATAAACATTAGGCCTTCAACATGGAACTACCATTCCCTTTTAGTTATCAAGTCCTAGGTTGCATAGCTTTACTATCTCACACCTTACACCTTTCTTTGAGAACACTGGTCTACAGCCAAAATGCTTCCGAAACAAATGAAGTCAAACTTGACTAATTATGGGTTACTGAGAATGGAAAAGATGCTTAAAATTGTTGATTGGCTCTAGTTTTCAAGATATGGTACCGTTTAATGACTACATGAGACAAGCCAAGAAGCGCAGAGTAGACACTGAAAAAGGGCTGAACTATGAACTGATACATAGTAAGTGTTACATAAACAGGGCAGGTGACATAATATCAAGTGAAACAACCATAAACACATGAAAAGACCTAGGTTTACAATTCATGATTAAAAATCTGCTATGTACACCATATACATAGTACATAAAATGTAAACTTAAATATCTTGGAAACAGTAGCCAATCAGCAATTTTAATTGTCATATTTGAATTCAGCACATCAAAATCCATAATAAATAGCACATTTTATCTCCGAAGCAGACAACTTTAAAAAAAGTGTTGACCAGTGGAATCAGAGAGGCAATCATGTTATACTCACCTCTCTTGGCTGTCTTTGTTTTTCCTGATCGCTGTCTAGAACTACTCTCCTTGTCTTTGCTTCTCCTCGGTTTGGTTGGTTCACTGTGGCTCTGGGCATCAATGGTTTCTTGTTTTCTGGTCATGATTTTAGCAAGTTGCCTCTCAAGTTGTTCCAGCCTCGTCTCATGGTCTGTAACAGCCACCTTGTTGGATCAAAGAAAATATTGGAGAAAAGATAAGCATTAGTTCCAAAAAATATTTTGTAATGATATTTGTAATATAACCTGCTCCATACAAAAAAACACAAAAAGATAAGGTGAAAAATACCATAAGGCCGAACAAAAAAATAGTTGTGTTTCCTATTACACTGAAAAAAAAATAGGGTGGGTAGGTGGGTAAAATCTCTTTTTTTGCTCTAAATTGTTTTAAGCAAAAATATTATGGTGGGATGATGGTAAATTTTTTGTGTGCACTCATTTGTAACAGTTAACAATTGACAGTGTCAGATTTATACTGTACATGTTAATACTACCTATCAGCACTGTATATTCACTGGTTGAGTGGTTTAAGAATATCTGAATTTAGAAAGCAGATGGTTGTGAGTACAAATACACAAGACCATGGCCACTTTTTTTCAAAGGCTTCCGTTAACGCCCATTTATTGTTGACTGACATGTCAAGCCAAACAAATATGACATTTACACTCAGTATGACTACAAAAACCTGCAATATGTTACTGTTGTGTTTCATTACTTTGTCTTCTATAAATATGGAGAAATAAAGAAAATGAAATATATTCCATGATCCGCCAATACCTCGAGCACCGCCTCGATCGAGCGAGCGAGACCTTGTGCTGACCATCGTGTAGATGTTGATGTTACGTCTTGCTAGTGTTCAGGGCTACAGCATTATGTGTACGCAATCCTGATTGGCCATTGAGTGCTCTATATCAAGTAAAATAAAAGTTCACCAACCAATAGCAAGTTATTGGGAATGATTACCTTTTTTTGGTGTGCACGACCGTCTGTGTTCGTCGTGTATCTCGTTTGCAAATTGCATGCAAGGGCTGTTCATTCTGCGCTTGCTGCGCTTGCTGAGCTGTCATGGCTGTGGCTTCGCGTCGCAGCAAGTGCAAAACCGCAGTGCCGACCAACTTAAAAAATGTTTTTAAAAAATCAATAAAGAAATACAGGACAAATTAGACTCGGGGTCGGCACCATAAGTTTTTTTTTTATATTATATTTTCGAATAAAAATATATAGGTTCTGCGTGATTTTCTAGGTTGGGTCGGGTAACCGGAAACACAACTATTTTTTGTTTGGCCTAACAAGAAGTGGAAACTCAGTAAAGTCTTGTCTACCTGTTGTTTCTTAGTATCAGATTGTTTCATCATAGTGATGTTAACAGCTGGTCGTCTATCAGACTCAGTCGTACTTGTTGTATCTGATGACATCACAGCATGACGGCGGAATCTATCTAGCATCTGATCAATCCGTGGTGTCACAAGATTCAAAGTAGGCTCCTGAGACAAAAAAAGAATCTCTTCATTGTCAGTTTTTTTTTTTAAACCAAAATAATTCCTTTATCATTTTACTTTTTCAAAAGTGTTCTGCATGAAGAGTCAAGGACATTGCATTGGCTCACCTGTACATTTCCTGCAGCAGAATCTGAACTGAGAAGGTACTCCAAGTATTGGTCTAATCCTGATGGGAAAATGAATGAAAAAACAATTAATGTTCACGGAGGCAAATGTTTTAAAGGGAAAAATTGTAGTTTTAGTGGGGGATAAATCGTGGTGTAGAACATATTCAATGAAAAAAATCTTTTTTACAAATTGTTCCCTATGATAGAAATCTTTTCTTTTTCACTTAATGATCGACAAGAATGTCAAACCTGCATCTGACAACAGTTGGATACAATGTTTTTAGCTTGGTTTATATGCCACAGCATTGTCCGTCTATTCGTCTTTCAGTCTGTGTGCTGGACTGGCTGACCATTTGTTTGCGCCTACAATAAAATAAAACCACTGTCACATTTTGACATACTACCCACCTGGTATATCAGCTAGTCCATCTTCTTTAGTTGTGCGTTGCCCTTGTCTGTTCAGACCATCTAATATTTGTAGTCTGGGCAATGAGTGAAGCATTGCTGTACGGTAGCCTTGAAACAAGAACATTTAATAATGTTACTCATAATGTTTACAACAACCAACTCTTCCCTCACAGGTACCCATCTACTCCTGGGTGGAGTGAAGCATTGCTGTACGGTAGCCTTGAAACAAGAACATTTAATAATATTACTGATAATGTTTACAACAACCAACTCTACCCTCACAGGTACCCATCTACTCCTGGGTGGAGTGAAGCATTGCTGTACGGTAGCCTTGAAACAAGAACATTTAATAATGTTACTGATAATGTTTACAACAACCAACTCTACCCTCACAGGTACCCATCTACTCCTGGGTGGAGTGAAGCATTGCTGTACGGTAGCCTTGAAACAAGAACATTTAATAATGTTACTCATAATGTTTACAACAACCAACTCTACCCTCACAGGTACCCATCTACTCCTGGGTGGAGTGAAGCATTGCTGTACGGTAGCCTTGAAACAAGAACATTTAATAATGTTACTGATAATGTTTACAACAACCAACTCTTCCCTCACAGGTACCCATCTACTCCTGGGTGGAGTGAAGCATTGCTGTACGGTAGCCTTGAAACAAGAACATTTAATAATGTTACTCATAATGTTTACAACAACCAACTCTACCCTCACAGGTACCCATCTACTCCTGGGTGGAGTGAAGCATTGCTGTACGGTAGCCTTGAAACAAGAACATTTAATAATGTTACTGATAATGTTTACAACAACCAACTCTTCCCTCACAGGTACCCATCTACTCCTGGGTGGAGTGAAGCATTGCTGTACGGTAGCCTTGAAACAAGAACATTTAATAATGTTACTGATAATGTTTACAACAACCAACTCTTCCCTCACAGGTACCCATCTACTCCTGGGTGGAGAGAAGCATTGCTGTACGGTAGCCTTGAAACAAGAACATTTAATAATGTTACTCATAATGTTTACAACAACCAACTCTACCCTCACAGGTACCCATCTACTCCTGGGTGGAGTGAAGCATTGCTGTACGGTAGCCTTGAAACAAGAAAATTTAATAATGTTACTCATAATGTTTACAACAACCAACTCTTCCCTCACAGGTACCCATCTACTCCTGGGTGGAGAGAAGCAATTGCAATATGGTAAAATGTCTTGCTCAAGGACACAAGTACCACCAGGGGTGGATCCAGGGTCTCACAAAGGGGGGAGGGGTAGAGGAACACTGACAAATTTACATGCACAGCAATAAAAAAAAAAGTGGGGGGGGGGGGCACATGCTCTGCTTTGCCACCTCCTGGATCTGCCAATGTGGACCACAGTTGCAATCAGAAATTCAAACCCACATTCTGATGACTCGGTCATCAGAACACAAATCCAATGCACTAAACCGCTCAGCCATGGCCGGATTTGGAAGGGTGTGGAAACAAACATGCCTTCAAGATGACCATAATGGTGAACTAACCCCTTCCCCTTATTTGTCAACTATGAAAGGCAAATCTCATAATGTGTGTTATTGACATGGAAAAAGTCTCCGATTTAGAAGTAAGGTTTGCAGTAGCACCATGTAAATAATCTCTTAGGAGATGTAGAAGTTGTTGGTTCTGAGAAGAACCATTGGTGAGAAACTTGACATGGTGCTACCTCAAACCTTACTTCTACTGTACTCCCAACATACAAAGCTTCAAATTCAACTAACCCTAACCCCCGAGCTATTCTGGCTAAGAACCTTCCTGAATCTGCCAAAATCCAACACCATGCAGTATAAAAAAAACACTACCACACAACTGTTGGAAATAGCTGCAATTGTGACATCCAGCCCCATGTAAAGTATCCATGTCAGGGCTATACAGTACCGAGTCCATCAAAATCCAACACCATGCAGTAACACTACCACCCAACTGTTGGACTTAGCTGGAATTGTGACACCCAGCCCCATGTAAAATATCCATGTCAGGGCTATACAGTACCGAGTCCATCAAAATCAAACACCATGCAGTAACACTACCACCCAACTGTTGGACTTTAGCTGGAATTGTGACACCCAGCCCCATGTAAAATATCCATGTCAGGGCTATACAGTACTGAGTCCATCAAAATCCAACAAACCCTGCTGTTGGAGTTTAAATGGTTTGGGATGGTTAGGGTTAAGATTTTATCTTCACCTGGCTGAGAGCAAACAGGGTTATCCTTATCATCCTGTGCTAAAACTAGCTCCTGTAGATGATCCAATCTACTGATGCACTCTACAATGTGATGAACAGAATTAAGAAGATTCCCTTGAAGTTGAAGATGCGTCAGACTATATTGAGATCCATGGAGCTCTATCAGACCACTCAGATCAGTTATCAGGTTATAGGATAGGTTCAAACGTCTAAGAGACCTGCAATACAAGATATTTGTTACAAGCTTTTATGAAAAAATGTACTACCAAATGTACAAGCAGAGAAGTAAATTTGACCAGGAATATTAATATTCCATCTCGTGACATACATTAGGTAAAATTTCTCACTGGAGCTTGGAAATTCTTCTCCAAAATTTCAACACTTTTTCTAGGGAACACTTCTTGAAACCTAACATTACAAACATTTTTACTAAACAGCAAATACAATAAATATCCTTAGAATTATTCAATTAAATATATAAAATACAATATAATTAATCTATTTTAACTAGTTTAATATTGTTTTTTTGCCTTTGCTGGTGCTGAAATCTTGACTTCAACCATGACGCCAAGAAACCCTACCTTAAACTTCCAAGGCCAATCACAGCTTTGATATGATTGCATGATAAGTTCAATGTCCGCAGTTCAGTAAGTGATTCCAAGCCTTCAATACGTGAGATCTGATTGGAGGAGAGATCTAGGTGCTGAAGACGTCGTAGCTCAGTCAGTCCATTGATGAAGCTGATTTGATTACAGTGAATATTCAACGTGTGGAGGGTGGGTGATAACTGCAGACTGTCCAAGTTACGAATACCAGCATCAATCATGCATAATTCATGTGTGTCACTTGTGTCAAAGTTCATATTGTGATTATTTGTTGTACCAGTCAATCTTACTCTTACATTCTTGGGAACTTGCCTCTGAAAAGAAATATTAAGACAGAAAAACACTTTTTATGATTTAAAACCCTCCTATAAAAATTGCAGTTTTGGGCCTAGAAACTGCACCTTTCAAAACCTGTCAGCTGTAGGGTTTTGAAAGGTTATGTAGTTGTTTCACTATGCACTACACTGGCAGGTTTTGAAAGGTGGTGTAGATATAATATGTACTATACATAGTTTGTGTACATAACTGTTTACTGTTAGTCACTGCACCTTTCAAATCCCTTTGGCAAGAAATAGACTGATACATGTAGATATGTTTATTTTAGAGATTACTGTTTATGTACAGGGTAGCTCAGGCACCTTCTGAAAGGTTTTGACAGTTGGATGAACTTTATTGAGGATTACTTAACTTTACTTTAAGACTTAGTACCAGTACCTTTCAAAACCTTCCAACATGTTTTGGCATGTAGATGTACTTGCTACAGACTTAGCTTAGTTTATGACTTAGTATCAGCACCTTTCAAAACCCTCCAGAGGGTTTTGGCATGTTTACTTACAGTCACACTTACTAGTACAAGTGTTATGACATGCATTGGCAGGTTAATGCTGTGAGCCATAGGCTATGCTTACACAGTGCAAATTTGGCAGGTTTTGGCATGTACACTAATTTAATGTTAAGTAAAGAGCCTAAACATCATTGTTCAACCTTAAGTTTAACAATATTATTATTATTAACAAAGGAGGGTCACTTATCATGCCTATATAATTCTACCTCCATGGTAAAATACAGTTAGAAATTACCATTTATGCAAATACTCCTGCAGGCCCTAACATCACCCTCGTTTTTTCCTAGAAAAATCACAACCGCTAACATAAAAAATGTTTTGAATTTTATATGCTAACGTTACTGAATGTGACATCACAGAAATTTATATTTGAAAAACTCCCTGGCTATAAATGTATAATAATATAACCAACTTTAATTAACACTCGCAAACACTGACCCGTATAACAAGTTAGAGTAGGTAAAACTTGTAGCTTTGCATGGTGAGGATGATAAGACTAATTGCGGTGACACCATGTGGAATCTCAATTGAGTAGTAATTAGTTCGGAAAAGAACTGGGGGTACAACTCAGTTAGAGTAGATCAGCTACATACGTCGGTGAAGGACAATTTCTCACGTAACTGATGCAGTATAACATATGTAAGAACAGGATTTGCCTAAAGATGGGCGGGCTTTTTTGTTTACTCCATCATCAAATGTTTGTTTAAAATAGCACCGAAAACTTACCTTACAGACAGCTTCCATTGCCACATGATTAACTCAATTCACACTTGAAGATTAAGGCATTTTCAGTTTTTCGCCGTTTGAATAAGTGAACCAGATGCTTCTTACTCTAGTCTACTCTTCTTATACTCTTAGTCTTAGAAGTTGAACTCGGCGCGTCATTATTGTCAACAGAGGGCGTTCTTGCTGAGGCCTCGGCCATTTAACTGCTTTATTGTATATCAAAATAATTATTACAGGTGGTAAGGTTGCCCCACTGATTTTACGAAATTTTGAATGAAAGACACATTACCTGAAATTATATTAGCTATAAAATTGGTTATAAAATTAATAAAAAGCATATATTTTTATCTTGGGTGTGTTTGTTTTTGTTTTAAATATTAACGCTTTGTCAAATACAAAATATCTGGTTTGATCTGTGATTTTTGCCAAAAAACTGATAGGGATCATGGTTCAATAACCATGGGGTGTGTTGACAAAAGTAGCAGGCCTAGGTCTCCCTTTGGTCTCGAGGACAAAGCCCAATGACTCTCATGGATGTTTAATTTTGGAGGATTTGCAAACTCCACATCCCCACTAAAAAGAAATTAGAAATTTAGACACAACACTGGCTACTTGAAACTTCTCTTCTTTTAAGAAAATTTTGAGGCAAATTAAAAGGTAGATTTGTCAAAAATCCTGAAATCAGGGAAAATCCTGAGAAATGACAGGCCTGAATAGCATCCATTCATTAAATTGAGTATAAAACGGGACCTTTATGATACAATATTTTTAAAGATTTTTTGAACCACCTTATTTTTTTAAATGCATGAAAATTTGATATTATTATGAGTCAGAGGTGTTCACAGAAATATAAAAAGAAATGTTTTTTTCACTTTTAACAATTTGCATTCACAGTGGTCTTACAAATTCTAGTACAAATTATTATTTTTAACATTTCGTTCTAAATAATCTCCAAGAGAAAATAAAGAGTGGCATTTAGTACTTTACTGGGCGGATAACTGAATACATTTCAACAACGACCAACAAGTTATTTGTGATATTTGTTTGAACAAATGCCATAATAACCTCTGAATACATATTTCCTTCATTGCAGGTTGGTTTCATATCGACCAAAACAAGTTGCATCATTCAGTGTGACAGCAATTTTTATTTTCATTTATTGATGGAATTTATGAGTTGGGATAAATGCAAATTGCGATACCCACTGCTATAAAGGAATGTAGCCAGCCTATCATGATCGGGCAATCTCGGTGGTCCAGAGGTTAAAGACATCTGCGTAGTAAGCACGAGGGTGTGGATTCCCACCCAAGTCACCTGTGGAGTTTTATTTCCTGCAAACACTCAGAAAGCATCAAGTATACAGCACCGAGCAGATACATGGGGTGGGGGAAACATGGCAATTTCCCCCTTTTTATTGTCATTCATGTAAGTTACTATCTGTTTTTTGTGTTCCCCCTCCCTCACCTTAGGCAGTGGTTCTCCTTTTTTTAGCTGTGTACACCCCCTTTTGTGAGACCCTGGTTCCGCCCATGGTATACAGTATTTCACAGATACATTGGTGTAGGGGGATAAATCAAATCAGTTGAATCTATATTTCTTTTAAGATGCACAATTCCGTTATCATTAACCCTAACCCCCCAGGTATTCTGGTTAGGAACCTTCCTGAATCCTCCAAAATCCATCAGTGCACTTTTGGAAACATGCCCTTATCTTCAAAATGCACCATGCATTTTCGTATTCAGCACTTATGGCCTGTACTTCTTGCAAGGTAGTAATTTTGCCCCATTTGAAGAGGTGAAAGTACCAGTTTCCAACTTTCCCAAAAAGTGCCCCTTGGAGGATTTTGATGGATTTGGGATGGTTAGGGTTAATGAACAATACAATATACAGTTTAATATGCAAAGAATATCAATAAAGGTCACTGTGTCAAGCAAAACAACCCCTCAACGTTTTTACTTTTACATTTAGTTAAACAGATGTTTTGTTGTCTAAAATATATACAGGTCAATAATTTATATTTATTGCAAAATAGATGTTCAAAATTTACAAATGCTAGACTCTAACTGCAAAAAGTGCAATTATAACGAATTTAGCAGTGAATTTGGAAAGCTAACAACAACAGAAAGCAAGCATTTAAAGCCAGTACACACTTCAGGTAAATAACTGTAAATGTATCCATACATTATAAGAATCAAAGAGATATACGTATACAAACCAAACTGTTTCAACTTATTTTATTGTGTTGTGAAAATACATTCAGATTGTTTGTATTAAAACCCTCCTACTACAGCTGCACTTTAGTGGCAAGTAGCTATATATGGAGTGCCATGGTCGAGCGGTTTAGTGCATCGGATTTGTGTTCTGATGGCGTCGGAATGTGGGTTCGAATCCCAACCGCGACCATGGTGCTTGTGTCCTTGAGCAAGACACTTTACCATAATTGCTTCTCTCCACCCAGGGGTAAATGGGTACCTGTGAGGGCAGAGTTGGTTATTGTGTTTGATTAGCCCTATATGCGCTGTAATGGCAGCAATTGAGCTGTATACTCCCCAGGGAGCTGAGATGGTTTCAGGAATGATTCATGAGCCTAATGAGCAGGGGTAATAATATAATGCGCCTTGAGCACCAGTTTGGTGGATACGTGCACTATATAAGTCTACATTATTATTATTATTATTATTATTATTATAGTTGTCAAAATCAGTCAACTGTCTGTTTTGACTGTTGAACCAAATGTGCACACAGGGGCATTTTTGACTGGTTTTTACCATCATTTTGACCACCCTGAACAATACCAGACGATGCTTTTACCAGTCTAAAATGGTCGACTCATTTTGACCTGTAAATGTACTTACTACACGTAAGGTTTGACAGTGTTTGACTTTTAAGTGCACTAGATATACCTTGGCAAGTATATCAACATTTTGACTGATTTTGACCCTTGTAGTAGGAGGGTTAATTCTAAAGAAGAATTTCTGTGTGAATGCTTTTTCACACGTTTCTCATGACTTAAGACTCCACATTGACCTGAATCCATCACTGGTTGATTGTTCAATATTTATCTTGATTCACAGAAAGTAAACATATGCATAGAAGCAGTTCAAAGCCCACACTGTATCATGTGTTTACAGGGCCTATTCTGATCAAAATGAGAGCATTATGCATCAAGAAGGAAAATATCAATGGTTACCCGTGTTTCCTTTAGAAAATAGTACTTGTTGCAGAATTTAAAACATGAAGGCACACCATTTCCCCCACCAACCTTCCCTCCCCTCCCCTCCCCTCCCCTCCCCTCCCCATGAAAGATATATCCCTGACTGAATACAATGAACAAAGATCCACTCTACAATTTTTTTTTCCTGAAAAGTTTCAAACCAACCACACCTCCTTTCAGATACCCTGTACCATGTCCTCTCCATAAAAACAACTCCCAAATTAAATAAGTAAATCATGGATCCACATGGTGAACTCTTCCAAACATTATTCAGCATTAGTGTCATCGTACTCGACCTCTGAGGCTGCTGCCCTCAATGCTGCTACGCATTCCACCGTCACGTTCATAGTACCTATGAGGATGGATTCTTCTTTGGCATAATGAACTGTGTACAAAAAGTCAAATATTTGTATCAGTAATGAGAAAGTAATTATGTACTCAAAGCAATATCTAAAACTAAAATAAAATTGTCATGAATTAACCCAACCACCCCAAACCATTCAAACTCCAACAGCAGAGTCTGTTGTATTTTGATGGATTCGGTACTGTAAAGCCCAGACAGGGATAATTTGCATGGGGGTCGGGTAACCTAACTCCAGCTAAAGTCCAACAGTTGGGTGGTAGTGTTTGTGCATGGTGTTGGATTTTGGTGGATTCAGGAAGGATCTTAGCCAAAAATAGCCAGGGGGTTAGGGTTAATGTAATATCGTAATGCCATTATACATTATTGGTAATGTTGGCAAAACTGCTTTAACCAACCTGTGAAAAATTCAGCTTATTTACATTAAGTCATTTGAGAAAATACTTAAAATGTATCCAGATTTTTCATATTAATTTTAAAATGGAGAAAAAACTTTACTAATTTTACTTAACCAGTTCGCGTCGGGAATAAAAAAGTTTTTCTGGGCCCCTGTGCAGGTTTCTTTTTCCCACACACACGTTAATGGAAGCTTCCACAGCCCGTGGCCACGTCTTCCGAGCATGTCACCGTACACGCGTGGCTCAACCGAGCATGCATACAAATATATCGGAGTTTCCTATGGCGTGTTTAGACGCTCTCCGATCCGTGGTGCAAAAAAAATTTGCGTGTATACACGGCCTCCGACGCGAACCGGTTAAATGCACCCTAGATAGAAAAATTGAAAAGTACATTTCATGTAAAATTGTGATTCTTTTAAATATTTGTTTTAGATTCCCAATAGTGGGAACTTTCAACTCCTAACTTCAAACTGCCAGAATTGACTGATCACACGTGTTTCTATACCATTTTACCAAATTAATCCTTCTTGAAACTTGTGGGGTTAGTTATTTTTAATTAAATAGATATGATGACTACAAGCAACTTTAAAATCATACAATTGTAACTCCTAGTTTCTAACTTACTGTCAATATCTTGCTCAATAACATCATGTCCATCTTGAAGCATCTGTCTTACATCAACGTAAGCGTAACCAACATCTTCACATTCTAAGTCTTGACTCTCCTCATGAGGTTCACTTACAACTATCAGTTTGATTCTGGCAGCAAATGAAATATGTCATTATTATGTAAATCTTGTTCATACAAATCCTTCTCCTGAAGACGATCAGAGCATACTGATCGAAACGTCGAGTTGTAACCAACTGGTTCTTATCAGAGCCACTCACTACTCAAAGAGAACTGTTACATGGTGTCACTGCAAACAGTCTTAATTAAGTACAACATTTTGTAAATGCATCCAGATAGAATAAGAATCAAGAGATATGTATAAATACCAACCTGTGAAAGTTTCAGCTTATTTCATTGTGTAGCTAACAAGAAAATAGTGAAAAGGCATTCAGATTGTTTGTATCCATTCCAACGTAAAATTTGTCTCCGGAGGAAAACAAAGCAAATAAATTATTTGATTAATTGTTCGCACCCGAGACAGAAATATTTCAAGGGATGTTTAATACCATAATCAACTTTACACCAGTAAGTATCATATAAATCTGTCTGTTTTTTGAGTTTACCAATATAGTGAGCTTTAACCAGTTCGCGTCGGGAATAAAAAAGTTTTTCTGGGCCCCTGTGCGGGTTTCTTTTTCCCACACATGTTAATGGAAGCTTCCACAGCTCGTGGCCACGTCTTCCGAGCATGTCACCGTACACGCGTGGCTCAACCGAGCATGCATACAAATATTCCGGAGTTTCCTATGGCGTGTTTAGACGCTCTCCGATCCGTGGTGCAAAAAAAATTGCGTGTATACATGGCCTCCGACGCGAACTGGTTAAGCAACAGTTTTTGTAAGTGTTACTTACTTCCCTTGTGATTTATCCTGTGGATGTAACATGCTCGCCAAGTAATCTCTCTGCAACTTATTATTCTCTGCATCTACGTGAAATACTAAAATACAAACAATCAATGAGAAATCAGTCAAAACAGAATGCTGTTAATTATCCAAACACTTGTTGACATGTTCAATTCGTCAACAAATTAACACATTTGTGCTTCACAGGTCAATCCGGAGTCTGGTAAGCAATTTGTGTTAATTTCCTTTTTAAACTTATTAAAAATAAGATCAGTGTACTTAATACAAAAAGAATTTTACCTTTGAAAAGGGTTTCTCTGGGACTTTTGTGGCTGCGAATTATTATTCAGGGGGCTTTGTCCTCTAGACTAAAGGGAGACCCAGGCCAGCTACCCATTTTCAGGATTTTCAAATCACATCCCTGAATATGAATTAAATATATCTTTGTCTTCTTGTTCAACCACTAACTATATGTAGGGCTGGTAGCTCAGTTTGGTCAAAGCAGTGGAAGAATAAACCACTGGTTCAAATCCAACAAATCCAACAGTCAGCTGCTTCACTCATTGGAATGTTTGAAGTAATCTGTACATATTAAAATCTTGTCTGAAGAACGAAGGGACATCAACCTACCCTTCTTGAAGTTGTAGACCAGGTTGTTGTATGCCTTGGGTTTGGGTAAAGAGAACGGCGTCTCCGTCTCCTCCCCTGATAATCCAAGGAATTGATACTCAACATACAGCCTCTGAACATTGTCATCGTTAATAACAGGTGTATCTGTGTCTAGACTCAGGTGGAATATGGTGACAGAGACAGTGTTCTCACTCTGTGACAGAAAGCAAAACATGACCAGAATTTGTTTATTTAGTAATTCCTATTTTCAGAAAAAAAGAACATTACATAATAACTGGTATGATAAGAAATGATAAGACAATGCATAAAGGATCCTCAAAGCTTGTTCTCCGTTAATATATAGAAATCAACATTAAAATAAATATTTCTGAAAGTATATAGAGAGGCAAAGTAATAATTAACCCTAACCCCCTAGGTATTCTGACTAGGAACCTTCCTGAATCCTCCAAAGTCCATCAGTGCACTTCTGGACACATGCCCTTATCTTTTCGTTGATCTTTCATATTCAGCACTTATGACTTGTACTTGCCAGGTTATTAATTTTGAAGAGGTGAAAGTACAAGTTTCCAACCGTGCTGAATTTTTCCCAAAAGGTGGTTAGGGTTAAGAAGAAACAATTACAAAGATGGGTGACAGTACAAGGACTTAAAAACAATTTATGTTTGACCAAATTCAAGTCTGTAGTTTTATTCACATGGTATCACAATTGATACAACAAAACCTGACTAGACTGTAGATTTATCATGGCAACAGATGTTAGTCTATCCCTCCTATATACAGTGCAGTTTGCCATAGAATTGTCAGCCCTTTCAAAACCTTTCAATTTTGCTGTACTGAAGGGTTTTGAAAGGTGAGAAAACTGTCCGACAAAAGGGACCTATGAAAGGTTTCGAAAGGTGTAACAACTCTCTGAACAAACTGGTGTTGAAATGTTTCAATACCTTTCAAAGGGTATTGAAAGGTGTGGTTGTTCAGTAGCAACAAATTCTGGAGGGTTTTAAAGGGTTCATAATTATTGATAGCCATTTTGGCCCGTAAGCAGATTTTGAAAGGTTTTGAAAGGTCAAACCATAGGAGGGCTATACAAAATCAAGAGACATGACAACTAATGCCTAACTATCACTTGACAAGACATGACATACAACAAAACCACTGTCTGTAAACTTACCATGGCAACAGATGTAGGTCTATTGAACGCAGGAGACATGACAACCAATGCCTCGCTGTCACTTGACATGCCGTTATCGTCTGTCATGTCTTCACCTTGTCCAGCATCTCCTGCTCCCACCTCCTCAATCCGATCATCATCATCATCAACTTCATCATCAACTTCTTCTTCATCATCATCCTCCTCCTCCTCCTCCTCCTCCTCCTCCTCATCTATGGGTTCTGGGATGTCAATCTCCTCCCCGATGGAGTCTTCATCATCGTCAAAATCTGTACCAATTTGAAGGTAATGAACAATAGTCCAGACTAGCATTGCTTGTAAACGGTTCTCTTGAATAAATTTGAAATATTTTTTATTATTTTTCAAAAGAGGGTTAACTGGGTTTTCCTTTTATGGCCATATATTGCTTGACAAACCAACCAATAAATAATGATTCATTAATTAGGCACTTTACTGGCAAATAATGAAACATTCCCTTGAGATTTCAAAAGCAGCACTTTATTTGAAGCGTTTGATGACTGCCCTCTGACCCTGCATGGTCACACAAATGGGTGATTACTAAACAGTTACTCAGTCTTGGCTGCAGATCGTAGAGCCAATGAAGTTTGGAAATAAACTAGTGGCTTTATTGATGTTGAAATATTACCATACATGCTACAAAACCAAGTTTGAGATACCCATTTGAAGAATAACTTGACTATTTCCTAAATGACCCTCCCCTTCTGACAACAATTATGTTGTATTGTCATTCATATTACACAGCAGGAGTAAAGTTTGCAGTAGCACTATGTAACAATCTCTTAAGAGTTGTAATAATTGTTGGTTCTGAGAAGAACTGGTAGTGAGATAAGTTAGTGTAATACCGGTTCTTCTCAGAACTAACACTTATTACAAGTCTGGAGAGATTGTTACATGGTGCTACCACAAACCTTACTCCTACTGTACTTCCACCATGCAAAGCTTCAAATCCTACTTATATTACAGTAATTACACTGATTGATTTGTTACTTTGAGATACCAAGTTCCGGTATTGTTACAATATTGTTACACTACTCCTACCTCTTGACTCTTGAGCATTTGTATCTCCAAACATTGTATCGTCAAAATGCTCCGTCTTACTAACCTGCCGAGTAAACACAAAGACATGCAGAAAATACTGGCATGCATGCATGCATACATACAGCATCCAAAAATGTTGCATCCAAAAATGGGATTTTCATTGGAACATATTCTCAACTTCCAAAAACGGAAAATAATATTTGTGAGCAATTTTAACTTTCCTCAGAGCTATGAAATCTAGTAAAAGGCGTCTACTGGAAGATTGTTTTTACTTATTCACAATAATGTGTAAATGCCATAAGTCATCGTTATAATCCAACTGGTGATTAAAACAGATAATGGAATGCCACTGTCACTAAAATCCAATTTTGTCTGCCAACAAAAGGTATATTTATCACTTATCATTCATTAAAAACAACGTAACAAAACATTAGAGATAGATGCATTTTTATTATTTCCATTTCACAAGAGAGA
The DNA here is from genome assembly GCA_029582265.1 of Zoroaster sp. YZ-2022. Classification (NCBI taxonomy): domain Eukaryota; kingdom Metazoa; phylum Echinodermata; class Asteroidea; order Forcipulatida; family Zoroasteridae; genus Zoroaster; species Zoroaster sp. YZ-2022. The sequence continues at coordinate 10,519,082 of CM055822.1, forward strand.
AATAATAATAATAATTGTGAAATAAAACACAAATAAAACGTCATTCCTTTCCACATTTTGGTTCCAACAAAAAGAAAGTACTTTAGATGGGCCCTTGTGATGGATAACTTTTAAGTCCGAGTCCACAACTCAACAAGCTCTAAAGGCCCCGGTCAAGAAACAAAAATAGCCCTGGAATACATCATCTCTAAGAAATAAAATAGGTTTTAAGAAAATGTAATGTTTGCATGCTTCTTGCAGCAGTAACATTAGTTACCATGGTGTTTTTAATCATTGATGTTTTTAATCTGAATTCCCAAGATTCCCTAAATAAAATATTTAGTTGTTTTTCTCTATTAGACCAAGACTGTTTAGTTCACTGACTACTAATGTTACAAACAAACAATTTAAAGGCACCAGACTACTGTGGACATGAACCTCAATTGGACACCAAAGAATATGTGATGCGATCTGGGAAAACCCGTCGGATGTCGCCAATAAACATTCTCCAGTACAGAGCAAAATAGTCCCAAACCATTTTTTTTATGAAAACTTGTTTTTCACTTGATTTGTATTCCTTAAGTGCCAAAAAATATTTCCTGAGTTTTTTTATTTCAAATTGTTCCGTTTTATATAATAAAATCAACAATATTTATGACATGTTTATTTGCAAAAATCTTGTTTTCTGAATTTTATTAATGAATTATTCGCCTAAATTTATAAATGATTGATTATCCGTTCTGAACACCGTATCAGACCGCTTCACCCCTCAAATTGAAGCTTGAATTGTGTACAGTGTGAAAATACAAATGCGCACGTCGATTTACCGGGGTAAGTATCACTGCGCATCCCCCATTTGCGATGTGAGTTTTCCGTGCGAGTAAAAAAGTAGGCCTAATGTTCAAGATGGCGGCACCTGTGACTTCGCGAGGGCATGAAGTTCAGCTTGTGTTGAATGAGCTAAGACAGCTGAATTTACTACATGTAGAAGATCAGAATGCCATATCAGAAGTAATAACAGATTATTTTACTACGAGAGAAGATTATGACTCGGATCATATGACGATGTTTCTATGGTAGATAAAGCGGACTATCTTGGTGAAAGCATAGCCGATATTGAACAACCCGAAAGTTCACAAGAGCAACATGACGAAGCTTTCATTGCTTTCCTGATACCCTAACACAATTTTCTAACGCAATTTTCTAATGCAATTTTCTCAGAACTTATGATCACAAACTTCTCACCTTCAATTGAACGAAACTTTTGATATAGAGATGATAGAGACATGATTTAAAAAGCACTAGAAAGAGCTTGATCTAAGCTTTACAATGTTGTAAAAAACGCTGAAAGTCATTTTTGCACAATGTTAAGGGTTTTCGCAGATCGCATCACATATGTATTTTTAAAAAAAACAAGAAGTCCACTAAGGCCAAAAAAAAGTCTCTGGTTTGGGGTCGTAGGTCGGCTTCAAAATTGGTGTGGTGACGCATTTAAAAAAAAAATTTTGGAAAGTTTTTTTTTGTGGCCAACCAGTGAAATACGTAATACGTGGTTATTGGAACCAGACCAAATTTCCCATATACAAAGCATGGTGGTTAAGAGAAGCCTCACAAATCAGGCAAACATTCATTCTATGTGAAAAAGTCATTTAAAACACAGCACGGCAGAATTCCAATCGATCCAGCAATTTTAGCTGCAATTGGACATTGTTTCATAGCCCCCCCCCCCCCCCCCCCCAAAAAAAAATGCTAACGCACAGGTCTGAGGCGACACATGCAGACACCAGAAACCAGAGACTTTTTTTTTTGCCTAATGTTACAGGTTTATTATCCTTACCTCCTCCTTCCCTTCCTCTTCTGCCTCCTCATCCTCCTCACCGTAAGCAGCCCTCATCTCCTGGGCAACCACATCGTTCATATCCTCAGAATCATTCTCTGTCTGTTGTGGTCCCTCAGCGAGTCCTTCTAGTTCCCGTTCGACATCATCAAGTACTGCGTCTTCCTCGCTGTCAAACGGGCTATCTGGGGCTGTGGTCGAGGGTTGTGTGTCGCCCTCTAGAGTCTGCGTAAGGCCCAGGGATTTAGTCTGCTGCTCCTGTGAGGAGACCATAAAACCGGTCTTGAGTTTCCACAAAAAGAGCAAAATTTGAGTTTATTTGTTTGTTATCACAAACCAGTTTGCTTCACATAATAAAGCTCATTCGATCCCTGCTCTGTTATTCTCACTAGGGCAGATTCAGAAAGGAGTGAAATTAATTGCCATGAAGACTGCAGCAAGTAACGAAACAGGGCATGGAATCTGAGTACTACTTTTAGATTAACTCAGTGGCTGTCATAACATCCAACATGATAAGGTCGTCATATTACCGTTGCTGCTGCTTTCATGAGCCAGTAATTTTTAGTCACTGTATGTGTTCATCTTAATAAACCAGGGCACTGATTCCATGCACTGTTGAAAGTCTGCTCTGATCGTGACGATACTGTCCCTTTGAGGGAGACAATTCTTCTCTGTCTTTCTGTCCATTGACCATACTTACCTGAGCAGGAGGTGTGACATCTATGACAGGATTTTTAAGAGATTCAGCAGATTTCTTGCGATGTGCAGGTTCCTAAAATTAAAAATAAATTCCCAAAATAACATTAGCTTAACATCTTTACCTTTAACCAGTTCGCGTCGGAGGCCGTGTATACAGGCAATTTTTTTTTGCACCGTGGATCGGAGAGCGTCTAAACACGCCAAAGGAAACTCCGGAATATTGGTATGCATGGTCAGTTGAGCGACCCGTGTACGGTGACATGCTCGGAAGACGTGGCCACCCGCTTTCGAAGCTTCCATTCACGGTGTGTGTGGGAAAAATAAACCCGCACAGGGGCCCAGAAAAACTTTTTTATTCCCGATGCGAACTGGTTAAAAACAAAATATTTAACATCAAATTACAATTTAAAACATTAATTAATAATTACCATTAACTTTATCAAGAAATTAAAAAAAAAAATTAAAACGCTGAAGTTATACACCACCACAATTATGAATTCCATTATAGCGAACATTTGGTTATAATGAACAAACAATGGGAATCCACTATTAGTTTTTTTGTTTTTTTTGCCTTGAAACCACGAATCACTTTAACCCTAACCTTCCCATATCCTCCAAAATTCTCTTTGCTAAAGTGAAGGATTTTAGAGGATTGAGGTTATTAGGAATACTTGCCTTTCCATGGTAATGTACATGTACATCCATGTTTGTTGTAGTGATTGCAAGGTCAGTGCTTGGATCAGTGGACACTGTTTATTGCTCCATGCATGCAGGGAGGGTCCCTGGCCATGTAAATGTATCACAGATTAGAAACACATGTGTGCATACATGTCATGTGCTTGCTTTACAACTGAAGGATTTCGGAGGATTCAGGTTATGTGTAAGCAAATGGGCCTAGGGAGTTAGGGTTAATGATTAAAAGCTAAAGTGAACATTTTGTGTTAACCCCATAGTTCTGTGTCAACCCCATAGTTCTGCACAAAGATACCTGGATTTTTTTACATTTTTTTTCTAACAAAAATATACTAAGAAAACTTGTTTTTATAAATTCAGAAAAACTTCATTTTTGTTTGATTTACCCGTGATTGTGAGGATACTCTTGGACGAGGCTGAGGTCGTGACCTCTGTAAATCCGTGCCATTTCCTTCTACTGTTTGAGGCTGATTACTAGTCTCTGCTCTAGGCACTGCTGGTGTTGATGCTGCCAGTGGCTTTGGTTGTTTCTTTGGGGTGATTTCCGGAGCGCCTGGTGTTGAGACTATTGCTGGTTTTACTGGCGGTTTGCGTGCCAAATTTGGCTGTTGTCTGAAAGGAGTGCTTGGTGCCGAGGGTCGTTTTGATGACTAAAAAATCAATGAAACAAATAATGTTATACTTTTGGCAAGATAAGTTGATAATATTTATACCAGAAGTCTTTTATCCATATTAAGTGTGCCAGATCTGTAATAAAGAAGTCCATGGCATTGTTTCAAGAAAAAAAAAAAGATTTTGGCTATTCATGCATAGCATTATTAGGCGACTGCCGGATGTGCAAAAAGCTATGATGCATTCTGACAGATCAGCACGTTCGAGAATGGTCTAGAGCATTTGACGCATATCGTGTTGTTAACGCGACAATACTGCTGTGAAACTCTGCTGTAGTGCGGTCATGTCTGTTCACATCACGTTTAATTCTGGATACAGTAAGCTGTGTCAAACGCCTATTCCATGATGCCGCAGGGCAGAGAAGCCAAATTAGTGTTCCCATGTTTGTGAATGTGCCCATTTTGCGGAAAAAACGCCATGGACTGGGTTAAAGCAGGCGGACACACTTCATGTAGGTAACAGACCTATCAGGAGTCATGCTAAATAACTAAATTGTTAGTACTGATAGATGTGACTATCTTACCTTTGGTTTATCTGATGTAATCTTTGGAGCCATATATGTATAATGCCATTTCAGTACCATATCTAGTGTACCACATGTTTTTCCATCACTCTGTAAATTAAAACAACACATTATACAATTATGTGATGTGATCTGGGGAAAAACCCTTCATATGGTGAAATTTGTCATTTGTGTATTATATACATCAAATTAACGAGGACACTGTGCTGTTTTCAAAACTGTTTTATTCATGATTCTAGGTTGTCTATAACTTGAGTTATGCTCTCGGGAAGTTATAACCGCCGCTGTCCTTAAAAAACAATGGCGGAAACGAAAAACAAAGACGGCTTTTTAATTATCTATCATCATATGTTTTTACATCTAAAACGATGGAATTTTTATTTAATATTTTCAAGAATGATCATTTGGATATTAACAGTTAAAAAACTCAAATTGTCAACAACAAAAATTGGGGGACTATTTTGCCATTATCTTCAAAACAAGTTTGCCGACATCCGACGGGTTTTCCCAGATCGCATCACATATTTCCCCTGAAAGGATTCAAAAAGTATCTCAATTCAATCATACAGGATCCATATTGGTTTTCTTACACACGAGTCTGTGATAATCAGAATGACGCTGCAGTCAAAACCAGACTGGTGCCTACGAAGTGTTAAACCAGTTATCATTACTATGCCATAGGGTACTGGACAAAGATGGCTGCCTACTGACCTGTTTGAGTTCAAAGGTTCCTCTGATGGCTTTGTCATGTGCTAGACTAATGAGAGGAACCTTAGCCACGCCTAGATAGGCCATGTCCTCTGGGTCTGTATCGTCAAACACGTAAACCTCCATATACTGTAATAATACACAAGAGATGATGTTTGATTAACCCTAACCTTCCCAAATCCTCCAAAATCCTCTTTGCCAAAGTGAAGGATTTTGAAAGATTGAGGTTACATGCTACATGCTCTTTGCTATAGTGAAGGATTTTGGAGGATTGAGGTTATTAGTCATACTTGCCTTTCTATGGTACATATACATCCATGTTTGTTGTCGTGATTGCAAGGTCAGTGCTTGGGTCAGTGGACACTGTTTTATTGTTCCATGCATGCAGGGAGGGTCCCTGGCCATGTACATGTATCACAGATTAGAAACACATGTGTGCATACATGTCATGTGCTTGCTTTACTACTGAAGGATTTTGGAGGATTCAGGTTATGTGTAAGCATGGGCCTAGGGAGTTAGGAAGGATTCAGGTTATGTGTAAGCAAATGGGCCTAGGGAGTTAGGAAGGATTCAGGTTATGTGTAAGCAAATGGGCCTAGGGAGTTAGGAAGGATTCAGGTTATGTGTAAGCAAATGGGCCTAGGGAGTTAGGAAGGATTCAGGTTATGTGTAAGCAAATGGGCCTAGGGAGTTAGGAAGGATTCAGGTTATGTGTAAGCAAATGGGCCTAGGGAGTTAGGAAGGATTCAGGTTATGTAATCAAATGGGCCTAGGGAGTTAGGAAGGATTAAGGTTATGTAAGCAAATGGGCCTAGGGAGTTAGGAAGGATTCAGGTTATGTGTAAGCAAATGGGCCTTGGGAGTTAGGAAGGATTCAGGTTATGTGTAAGCAAATGGGCCTAGGGAGTTAGGAAGGATTCAGGTTATGTGTAAGCAAATGGGCCTAGGGAGTTAGGAAGGATTCAGGTTATGTGTAAGCAAATGGGCCTAGGGAGTTAGGAAGGATTCAGGTTATGTGTAAGCAAATGGGCCTTTGGGAGTTAGGAAGGATTCAGGTTATGTGTAAGCAAATGGGCCTAGGGAGTTAGGAAGGATTCAGGTTATGTGTAAGCAAATGGGCCTAGGGAGTTAGGAAGGATTCAGGTTATGTGTAAGCAAATGGGCCTAGGGAGTTAGGAAGGATTCAGGTTATGTGTAAGCAAATGGGCCTTGGGAGTTAGGAAGGATTCAGGTTATGTGTAAGCAAATGGGCCTAGGGAGTTAGGAAGGATTCAGGTTATGTGTAAGCAAATGGGCCTTGGGAGTTAGGAAGGATTCAGGTTATGTGTAAGCATGGGCCTAGGGAGTTGGGGTTAATAAGGAACGCTGACATACAGATAGCTTCCGAACTGTGTAACACACAAGTGTTATGCAAATTGTGTTATTAAATTTTGTTTGACTTACAGGGTTATTTATTGTTCTTTAGTCTCCCTCATATAGAAATTTATTGACATTAAGAAAAAAAATAATTTCACAACTTAAAACTGATATGCACTGGGTGTTGTCGTACAACACTAGGTACAGTGAAATGGGGAATTGCATATGCAGTTTCGTAAATGATTAAATTTAGAAATGTTTACCATATTTCTCCATGATATGGTTCTCGGCATTCTATACCTGTATTATGTATTTTAGTGTCACAGGGCTCTCATCAGGTACTTTATACAAAAACTTATTAAATTAATGTTAGGGACAAGGGCCAAAGTCATGGTACAGCCAAGCCTTTGAGAAGCCCGGCCAGGCCCAGGCTTTTCCCCCTGCCTACTGGCCTATATAATGAGCTCTGCTTGCCTGGGCTATGCCCGACAGAAGCCCAGGTTATATTGATTGGTAGGTACTGTATTGTTACAGGATTAGGACTCACAAAAGACAGATTAGATAGCCAGGTAGCCTAGGCCTAGTCCGGCTTCTCAAAGGCTTGGCTGTACCATGACTTTGGCCCTCCTCCCTTAGTGCAATTTCAGTAGTTTAGAGAGAAGACATTATGAAACTTCAAAATCTTACGACAGGTTAATACAGATTAGATAGCCAGGTAGCCTAGGCCTAGTCCGGCTTCTCAAAGGCTTGGCTGTACCATGACTTTGGCCCTCCTCCCTTAGTGCAATTTCAGTAGTTTAGAGAGAAGACATTATGAAACTTCAAAATCTTACGACAGGTTAATACAGATTAGATAGCCAGGTAGCCTAGGCCTAGTCCGGCTTCTCAAAGGCTTGGCTGTACCATGACTTTGTTCCTCCTCCCTTAGCATGTAAGGGACTGAATAGACTGGTCCAAATGAACTCAGGGGAAAAAAACGTTTTTCAGCAAATGAGAGCAAACTACGACATGCGGATGCATACTTTTTGTAGAAGTTTATCCAGTTTCATTGTCCAGACTAACCTCAGATTTGAGATAATGATCCAGTTCAGCATTCATAATGACTGCATAGGTATTTGAATCATTGAACTCAGGAGAGTTGCTACTGGTTACGATGGTTGTATCATGATCATTGAAATCAAAGAATCGATATACAACGTAAGGATTTGGCTGTACACCTGCAGAGGATAAATCAAATATTACATGGTCAAGTTGTGCCACACTTACTAATCTCACAGACTTGATCTTATGAGAGTAAAAAATTTCAGAAAAAAAAAATCAATTGATAATAATTAATTACCTTCTGGCAATCTGGAAGAGAGTTTCAAAATTGATTGATCGCTGGAGAATAATACTACATGCGTATAGACTATTATCTCAATGCATTCATATTGTGTTGCATCTGAGAAAAAAGGTCATATCTCCAAATATGCAATTAGGTCATATTAGGTCAACAAAAGGTCAACAGTAAATGAATTTGCATAAACTAAGACAGCAGGGTGCAACAACATTGAATCTCCATTGGTGTTTGTGTACATCGTGGAACTCTGTAAAAAGATATAACGTTCAGTTTTCACTGCACATGAGCTTTATTCCATAATTGTGTGGTTCCCTAAACTCCATTTGAAAATCACAATAAAAAAAAACAATTTGAAGGGCACCAAACTATTTTTGACATGAGGCTCATTTTGATCATCATACACTTGTGCATTAAAAACCCAATATGGCTGCTATATGATAAAAGTCTTTACTCATCTTGTTCCCTACCTTCTCTTCTAGCCTTCAGACCGCTACACCTAATCACCTTGACAGTCAACTCATTCATATTGCTCTGCTGCCCTCTAGTGTCTTCACCCCGTTGTGCTCCTTGAGGCTGGTCAAGAGTTGATAACGCTTGGTTTATTGCCTTGGTATTTGAAGTGATGTATCCCATGGCTTTCACTCTTTCCTGTCAACAAAAATCATTACAGTGAATTTTTAGAAATCATGAAGTTTGAGAATGAAATGTTGACTCCAATGTTGACCTGTCATGCAGATTCTACTTGTTCATACCACAGAATATGTTGTTTTTCATGTAAAATTTATTAAATCCAAATCTCAACTTTGGATGGTTTGGGGAATTTTACATGATTTTTCAAATGATTTTTCTAATGATAAAATAACAATGTAATGAAACCAATCGTCAATAAGAAAAAGGAGCTAACTTACTCTAAACAATCTCAATGCTTGATCCATTGGTACTCTCAGTCGCACCCAGAACTCTACCGTACCAAAGTTGACACCAGCACGACCAGATTCAACACCTTAAGCAAAATCAACAAAATACAGAAGACATTCCCAAGGTATTTCTTTCTAACAAGTTTAAGAGTTTTCTAACATGTTTAATAGAGGTCTAGGAAATTCAATGCAAATTTGTCAAGAATCCATGACAGCCGACCATCCATAATAAAAAGTCAATTTGGCAATGAAATCACGTTTTTTGTCAGAATTTCAGAAATACACCACAATCATGTGCCCTTTTAGATTTGTCATGACATTTCATCAGGGTTCTGACAGAAGCCTGATCATGCTGTGGTTTGGCTGAATTCCTGCAAAACAAATATTGCAACAACTTGCATCTATGAGAGGCCTTACCCAGCAGCTGAGCAGTGCCATGCACCCGTCCATGAGGTTTCTCTAAGAGATCTCTGAATTTTAGCTGACACGCGGCGATGGTACGGAACTCTGTCCCTACAGCTTGGTGAACCTCTAGAGTCGTTGATCCCTTCATGAGATGATGTAGAAAGAAGTCATCTACTGTCACCTTGTACTGAGATGTAAAGTCATACTGAGGTCTAAAGGAAGATATGAAATATGGTTGGTTTTGTTCTTATCAAGAAGGTTTAGCTCTGAAGCAGTGTTGGTCCAATACTAGCTTTGCTGAATGAAGTTTTCTCAAATTATGAAGAACAAAATATTTATATGAGAAATTTTCATAAACTCAATCCTGATCATTCATTTTGTATAAGTAAGATTTGTAGCTTTGCATGGTGAAAAGGATAAGTAATAATAATAATAGTAATAATGTGGACTTATACAGCGCACGTATCCACCAAACTGGTGCTCAAGGCGCATTATATTATTACCCCTGCTCATCAGGCTCATAAATCATTCCTGAAACCATCTCAGCTCCCTGGGGAGTATACAGCTCAATTGCTGCCATTACAGCGCATATAGGGCTAATCAAACACAACAACCAACTCTGCCCTCACAGGTACCCATTTACCCCTGGGTGGAGAGAAGCAATTATGGTAAAGTGTCTTGCTCAAGGACACAAGCACCATGGTCGAGGTTGGGATTCGAACCCACATTCTGACGACTCAGCCATCAGAACATAAATCCCATGCACTAAACCGCTCGACCATGGCACTCCACATAAAAAGACTGTTTGCGGTGACAACATGTGAACAATTCTCTTTTGAGTAGTAATTAGTTCTGAAAAGAAGTGTTGGTTACAACTCAACATTTCGATCAGTATGCTGTGATCCTGTTGTATAATTTGAACATTTTTATGTGTCAAAAATGTATAGCCTGATGAAGAGAAGACAATGAATCGATTGTCACAAGAGATTAAAGGGCCGGTCACACTGCAGCGATAACGAGTAAGGAGAACGAGAACGCTGCTAATGAACGCCATCGATTGGTTGAATAAGCGTGCGCGTATTCCACGCGGTACAATTTAACCAATAGAATGCGTTCTTTTCCGTCGTTTTCGTTATCGTTACTTGTAATCGCTGCAGTGTGACCGGCCCTTAACGGGGGAAAAACGCAGGGAGAAAAGAAACGTCCATGTGATTAAGTTGAACTGAAAACTTGATCTACATGGCTTAAACGATGCCCCAAAGCCAACCTAACAGAATGTACCTGTAAGGACTACACAGCACCACTGTGTTACTAACTAAGCATATTTAGTCGGCAAGGAATCTCACCTGTCCCCCTTGACGACCGGTGTAGACTGCAGCTCAAACTCAAAGAACTCATAAGTAACAAACGTAGACGGATCATCGTCCCCAAGAGCCTTCAGACCATCTTTGCTGTACACAATCTGACATTGCACAAAAGATACAATGAATAAAAGTTGAAATTACAGGTAAATGGAGTAATGTTATATGCTGTATCGAAATCAGACACATTTGGGCAAGAAATCCAAATGGTTATTGATAGTGAAAGTGGAGATCTTCAGCTTTACAATGATAGCTTTCTTATTTTAATTGGACGTGCAAAAGTGGAATTATGTTTACGAAAACCCAAAAAGAGTTATTCCCCTTTAAAGTGACAACTTTCATTTGGTATAATTTAATTAATTAACTTCTTACAAAGGTACTTCTTTTTCTCTAGCAACAGTCATTGCAGAAGAATAATATTGCCTTATATTAAGGGTTTTACATTTTTTGGGGGGCTATTTCTCAGTTCTGAGCTCTTCCCAATTCCGTCTGATTTCAGTAGAATGTGTCACAAATTTATAATTACATTAACAGAGAGATAGAGAACAACTGCGTAGGCACTACCCAATCAGACCGTTATCACAATGCTGCCATCTTGGTTAGATTCCTGACTCAAGACAATGATGAGAGCACTGATTCTCAAGACATAAAAGGGGCCAGTCTATTTCTCTCTAAGCCTCGGTTTAACCGAGGCTTAGAGAGATAGGTCTAGTGGATTAAACAAAAAAACAACAAAAAAAACTGCAAAGTACACCGTGTAACATGCCGCACTATCATTGTCCAATCAATCAACGATCTTAAAAACATGCGCCTTCAATTGCTCATGCATGGTGCGGATAAGCTGGACTTACTTTAGTGATGTGAAGCTCCAGTAGGTTCTGTCCTCGTTCTAGTTTGACCGTCTCATCAATCTCCTCGTAGTCATCGTCCTGGTAACAAATACACATTGGTAAGGAATGGTATTCAGTAAGTTTGTATCAAGATGCTGTATTGATGGATCGAATGGCAATTTAATATGATGAAGAGAATACACCATTTTATAACACCTCATACACAGATACTGTCTTGTGATTAGTTGAGAGCGTGTCACATGATGTTCGCTATTTTTACTGTAATGCCAAGCAAACAAGAAAAGTACTAGCCCATAACAACCAATGAACTACCTGATAGCAACCTTCCAGCAGCATGGTATCATGGTATGAGGTGTTATAAAACAAATATTGCAGGGATGTGATTGGGCAGTTTTGAAAAATCCACGTAAATTTTGCTAGGGGTATTGGGGCCGCTATTATGAACAGCATTGGAGGTGTCGTGGCCGAGCGGTCTAGCTTACCGGATTCAAGTTCTGGTGTTAGCAACAGAATGTGGGTTCGAATCACGGCCGTGACACTTGTGTCCTTGAGCAAGACACTTAATCATAATTGCTTTTCTCCACCCAGGGGTTAAATGGGTACCTGTGAAGGCAGAGTTGGTTTGCTCTATATGCGCTAGAAATGGCAGCAATTGAGCTGTATACTCCCCAGGGAGCTGAGATGGTTTCAGGAATGATTTATGAGCCTTATGAGCCTTATGAGCAGGGATAACAATATAATGCGCCTTGAGCACCACTTAGTTGGTGGATACGTGCGCTATATAAATCCACACATTATTATTATTATTATTATTGGGTCGAAATCTATAGTTCTGAGCATTTGCTTTGCTTTCCTTTATTGCTTAAATCTTTAAAATCCGGAGGATCACAAAATTGCGATTTGTAAAAATCCAAAAATCTGGAAAAATCCAGACAAATCCGGACAAATCACACCCCTGATATTGACTGCTTTCACTCATGATACATATAAACTAGCCTCACTCGGTAATCCCTGGAGCATTCTATTTGCTGTACCACTCGTAGCAGTCAATATTTGTATAATGGTATAGGCTTACATAATGGGGCTCATTCCATGAAGCTTTGACAGATGGTAGAAGATTCCTACATTGAGCCTTGCAGACGACCATAGACTGCCTAATGACTACTCTGGTCAGTTATTTTGCTACAGGGGACAAATGTATTTGGAGTAATCGTCAGAATTCCTCTCAAAGATTGACAATTTTAACTCTTGACTACAGGCCAAAAGCAATATTAGACTCACATCAGCAATATCTGTAACCTTGTATTGTTTGGTACCGTAAGCAACATCACGCAACTGTCGCTCTAATTTCTGTAGTGGAAAGAGAAATCAAATGAAAACAAATTTTAATTCATCAACAGAATCTCAAAGGATCATCAGCGAATATTGAAAAATTAAAAAAAGTAAAAAATTTCTCAAAAAAGTTTTATGCTGCATATTAAGAATGTACCATATCCCTCCTAATACCCCCATGCTTCCTGAAAGTCATTCTGATCACAGCTTTTTTGCGGCTTCAAATATTTGAAATAATACACCAAATCAGACTGTAAGGAAGAGTGGAAATTGTAACAACAATTGACAGACCCATAATTCTTGGTGGGAAAAAGTAATCAAAAGTTGGAATGCAGTTGGGTCATTCCACTAGGTTAGGGCGAGCTTTGTGACTTGGTGTCCTTGTTATGTAGGTAGATGTACCATTCATTATCCTTATTATGAGTCCACATTCATGGGTCATTCCACCAGGTTGAGGCAAGCTTTGTGACATGGTGTCCTTGTTACGTAGGTGAATGTACCATTCATTATCCTTATTATGAGTGCACATTCTTGGGTCATTCCACCAGGTTGGGGCAAGCTTTGTGACATGGTGTCCTTGTTACGTAGGTAGATGTACCATTCATTATCCTTATTATGAGTGCACATTCTTGGGTCATTCCACCAGGTTGGGGCAAGCTTTGTGACATGGTGTCCTTGTTACGTAGGTAGATGTACCATGTTCATTATCCTTATTATGAGTGCACATTCTTGGGTCATTCCACCAGGTTGAGGCAAGCTTTGTGACATGGTGTCCTTGTTACGTAGGTAGATGTACCATTCATTATCCTTATTATGAGTCCACATTTTCAGTTGTTCTTCAAATAAGAATGAAATCAATCTCTGTGCCTTGAATAGGATGTTACAATAATGTTAATTAGGAGTCATAATAAATTATAATAAATGGTACATTACCTAAGTAACAAGGGACATCTATCACAAAGCTTGCCCCAACCTGGTGGAATGACCCAGTTGCATCATGCAGATTGAATCTCTCTTGAAAGATAACAGTTGAGTTGTGAAATCAATTCATTTTTCTCAAATAGATGAATTTTGTCACACCATACCTTAATCCTAGCGGCTCTGATATCCAACAGCTGTGCGTATTCTTCTAGTTTAGTCTCGTATTCTTGCTTATAATCATCAAGCCTTGTCGTGGCACCCTCTACCTCAATCTGAATCACAAACAGATTGAAGCATTTTCTTGGTTATTTTTTTCCTTAAACAATATTTTATAAAGAATGGAATATATTTATTTGCATAAAACCTTTGACAACAAACAAGGTAAATAATGCCAAAATTAAATTTCATGAAGTAATGTAATAGACTGGATCAAATACTTTTATTTTGGTATCAACATATATTTGGAAATGTTTTAAGACATTTAAATTCTAATTCTTGTCACAAATTTCACAGTTAATAAAGCTAAATTATTTGAAGTTTTTTCCTCAACATTAAAGGGACAATATTATCATGATCAGAACAGACTTTCAACAGGGCATGGAATCAGTGTAATATGACCTTATCATGTGGACTTTTATTTTCAGTCACTGAGTTACTAGTAGTCTAAAACTAGCACTCTGATTCCATGCCCTGTTGATCAAGGTGATACTGTCCCTTTAAGATGTTTATTATATACTACTCAAAACAATTTAGGGAACACCGGAATAATCTCAGTTAAAGCAAGATCATTTATTTCAGATAAACACAATGTTTCACAGAATTGGTGAGAAACAACTGCACAATGAAACAGATGATAAAGGATGCATGTAGTGATTACACATTTCATGACATGACTACTGAAAGAGAGAGGGGGTTGCAAATGAAAATCCCGGTTCATGGAACATTTCAAACCTATTTGGTGTTAAAAATCCGGTGTTCCCTAAATTGTTTTGAGTAGTATACAACCATCTTGATTTAACAAAACACAATACTATGTAAATCAGACCAAGGCTCATGTCATGACATAGCACAGCCTGGCACTATGTCCATTGTGAGCTATTTCACAACGGTGGATAATGGAGAGTAAAGGAACAAGACATCATTAATTATGACAGTACATACCTGATAATCCCTGTTGATCTTGTGTTGTAAGATAAGCATATTCCTTGTCTTCTCTAGCTCACTGACTGTCTCAGCATGCTCTGCTTGTAATGTGATTACCTGCGTCTTCAGATCTGACAAAGACAAAGAAAATATCTCTACCATCTTGCCTGAAACCAAGGATTAAAGGGACAGTATCGTCACGATCAGAGCAGACTTGCAACAGGGCATGGAATCGGTGTCCTAGTTTAAGATGAACACAGTGACTGAAAATTACTGGCTCATTTATGCAGCAGCAACGGTAATATGACTTTACCATGTGGGGTATTATTTTCAGTCACTGAGTTAATCTAAAACTTGCACTCTGATTCCATGCCCTGTTGATCGTGACGATATTGCCCCTTTAAATAATGCTCAGTCAACTGGATACCTTCAATACTAATATTACTAATAATAATACTGTCATTTATATAGCAGCTTCTCCCAAGGTGAAAATGCACAGAAATACGTGAGCAAGGCCCCTTCTCTTTCATGATAAGTGTCCTTGGTTCTTTTTAAGTGCATTACCAAATATATGATGGGACCTAATGCTGAGGTCATATCATGCCCCTGCAAGAACGGTGAACATTTCATGGAATGGTCTCCCATCCGAATGCTGACCGTGGTCAACATGGCTTAACTTTGGCAATCATACCAATGGCTCTTCCAATGAGCTGGTACTGAATTGACTACATTAACATAATAGTTATGAAAGGTACACAGATTATTAAAAATTTCCATTTTACACAACTGAAATGATTCATGACATATTTACATTGTATTATTACAAAAAAGTCTGTCCAAAGACATATGCATGCTGCAGTTGATTAAAAAAAACTTTATGACGAATCTTTATTGAGACAAATTGTTTACCTTTGTTCATTTCCTCATCAACTTTCTCCAGAAACTCTAGATCCTGACTTCCTTTCTCTTTCCTCTTCTGAAATATTCAATTCAGAAACAAGATTAAAGTATAACAACTACTTCTAACATCTCTAAATTAAAATTGTGCAAATTGTTCTACAGTATTAAGCACCATTACCTTGACTATAATCAGAGCCTGTTCTAGTTCTTGGAAGTCAATGGCGCTCTCTTTGGTAAACCCCTAGAGGGCGCTATAAAGAAGTACATTACAATTGTTCTGGTTACCTTGACTATAATCAGAGCCTCTTCTAGTTCTTGGAAGTCAATGGCGCTCTCTTTGGTAAACCCCTAGAGGGCGCTATAAAGAAGTACATTACGATTGTTTTGATTACCTTGACTATAATAAGAGCCTCTTCTAGTTCTTGGAAGTCAATGGCGCTCTCTTTGGTAAAGAATCTCATCTTCTCTTGTAGTTCATCCAGCTGTTGTCTGACCTGATAATAGTTGACCTGAAGTTGTTGATTTTCTTTCTGTAACTTCTCATATTGCTCTGTAAAAAACATAGGGAAAACATGCAGACTCTATAAGAACCAAGAAATATGTACAGAAACCAACCAGTAAAATTTTGTTGTGCCATTAATGAGAAAATAGTGAAAATGCATTAAAGGTTCAATATTGTCACGATCAACAGGGCATGGAATCAGAGTGCTAGTTTTAGATTAACTCAGTGACTGAAAATAATACCCACATGATAAATGAGCCAATAATTTTCAGTCACTGTGTTCATCTTAAACCAGGACACCGATTCCATGCCCTGTTGAAAGACTGCTCTGACCGTGATGATACTGTCCCTTTAAGGTTTGTATTTTTATTCATATTTTTATTAAAAATAGAACCTTCATACAGAATAACTTTTCAGGATGTAGCTAAATTTCTATATAATTCTATTGTTGTTTGATACCCATCATCTCTCCTCTGCACATGTCCAAACCATCTCAATCTCGCCTCTCTCACTTTGGAGACAAAGTGAGAGAGGCGAGATTGAGATGGTTTGGACATGTGCAGAGGAGAGATGAGGGGTATGTCGGGAAAAGGATGCTAAAGATGGAGTTGCCAGGCAAGAGGAAAAGAGGAAGGCCAAAGAGGAGGTTTATGGATGTGGTGAGGGAGGATATGCTGGTGGTTGGTGCAACAGAGGAAGATGCAGAGGACAGGAAGAGATGGAAACAGATGATCCGCTGTGACGACCCCTAACAACAAGGGAGCAGCCGAAAGATGATGAAGTTGTTTGATGCACCAGCTAAAAAATAAATAAAAATCTTAGCCATGAAAGCCTTGGGACTTATTTCATGATTGAGGAATCATACCTCTTTCTTCATTGAGTCTATCTAGCAGAGTATTCTTATCATTAAGATCTCCTTTCAGTGTCGCCTCCAGCTGGGCTATCTGTAATTTCAGTTGCTTCAAATTGGCTCGGTACTGCCTCTCTCGCTCAGCATCAAATGCACTGGGTAGGCAATATCAAATGTTACACTCATACGTTAGAGGGAGACTATGATACATGCATGATACAAGAGCTATACAGAGTATATGTGACCATCCACCACGAACGGGCTGTAAAGTCGCACACGTTGATTTAGCAGTACGGCTTGTAATGCATGAAAAATCAGTCGGTTGGCCATTTTGGTATTTGTTTTAGAAATGAAAAGTTTGAATTATTCTCCTTTATTACTGAAAATTTCAGAATTAAATTCAATTTCAAAAATCATGAAAACCACGTAAATTCTTTCGGGCAATGAGTTCATAAATCTGTACAAAATGTAAGTTTATATGAAGTTTATATGAAAGTGTAATTAATTAGTGTAATGATTTTGATACACCATAACTTTGCATAGGAATATAGGAATGACTTGTGTTTGGTATCATTTTAAACCTTATGATATACTCTTTCCAAATATATATGAACCTCCAAATGTGAAATTTTCGACTTTACAGCCCCTTTGTGGTGGATGGTCACATATGAGCAATTCCATGCTTACTCATGTTACATTTTTGAGGTATTGGGCCCACTCTTAACATCATAAAATATATTTCACTCCTACCATTTTTCACGCTGCATTATGATATACTGAGATGCAATAGAAACTTACCACTTGTTTTGGAATAGCATGAAATTGAAATGGTTCAAAATAAGACAACACAACAATTTGGATTAGAAATGTTGGCATTTTATTGAGGAAATGTCCACGTTTTGTCCACTGTACTCGATCCCATCTGTATCCACTTCACAGCGAAACGTCAGAGGGTCACGTTGCCAAAATAAGTGCACATATTACATTTGTGCATTGTGATTACTGATAATTTAAGGTCGAAAAAGTGGTAAGTTTCTATTGCGTCTCAGTATATATACTACTCAAAAACAATTTAGGGAACACCGGAATAACCTCAGTTAAAGCAAGATCATTTATTTCAGATAAACACAATGTTTCACAGAATTGATGAGAAACAATTGCACAATGAAACAGATGATAAAGGATGCATGTAGTGATTACACATTTCATGACATGACTACTGAAAGAGAGAGGGGGTTGCAAATGAAAATCCCGGGTCATGGAACATTTCAAACCTATTTGATGTTAAAAATCCGGTGTTCCCTAAATTGTTTTGAGTAGTATAATATAATATAATATAATAATGTAAATTCATATAGCGCCGGTATCCGTCAACCAAATAACGCTCATGGCGCTTTGCAAAAACAACAACATGGTATAATACAATACAATACAATACAATGAAGGCATTTATATAGCGCTCTTACACAAACGGTATCACAGCGCTTTATAGTGAGATGCAAGTACAATTTAAAAATAAACAGTGCCTAAAATAAATGAGTCTTGAGAGATGTTTTAAATTGACTCAATGAAGAAGCATGACGGATACCAGATGGTAGCTCATTCCAAATGCTGGGTGCAGCAGTATAGAAACCCTTGTTAGCCGTAAAGTTAAATGTGTAGTTGGCTTTTGAAGATCCGGGAATCAGAATTTGAACGGGAGTCCACTGTGGTTAGGTTGGTATGGTGTAATAAGCTCACAGAGATAGGGATGCAGAGTCAGTAAACACATTTATAGGCAATAGTCAATGTTTTGGAAATCAATCCAGTCTTGAACGGGAAACCAGTGAAGTTGTCAGAGAGGGGGGACATACATGGTCATACTTTTTTAGCCTTGAAAATTAATTTTGCAGCACGATTTTGAAGCCGTTGAAGATTTGATCTCTTTGCTAGAGGATCCTTGAGAAGTGAATTTGTGATAGTCCAAACGCACAGTTGTGACCAGAGTAACGGACTGTCATGATGACAAGTGATTTCATCAATAAAGATACGAACTTCATATACAGATTTCTAAATGAAAGTTAATGGTTTTGCATATTGAAGATACATGGTTAGACATACTCACAGTACTGTCAAAATAACACCAAGGTTTTTACACATGAGGAGGGTTTGATAACTGTATTACCAATTGTAATGGTGACGCCAGATAATGTTTTCAAAAGTCTATGGTTGGCAGCAACAAAAATTCAGTCTTTTTCATCATTGAGGAGGAGCATATTTTTTGACATCCATGCCTTGATGCTAGAAACACAAGCAGATAAAGTTGAAAGTGCACGATCTGTTTCCACCAGGTTTCCTGGGATCAACACACATATATAATTGGGTGTCATCAGCATAAAATGGAATTTGACACCAGAATGATGCTTAATAATATCTGAGAGTGGTGTGTGTAGTAAGAAAACATCTGAGGTCCGGGCCACACAGGAACCTTGTGGTAAACCATAATCAAGAGTTTATGGATCAGAATAGTTATTGGCAATCTTAACTCTACAAGTCCTACCAGTAAGATAAGACTGAAACCAGTTGGAAACATTATTATAAAAACCAAAAAACACTAGACAATCTATTTAACAATATACAATGGTCAGGTGGTGTCAAAAGCAGCAGACAAATTCCTAGCAACACCACAAAACGGTTTGTCGATTGTCAATCGCACGATATATCACTTTTTGATTCTCAACAACGCCGCTTCCTGCGGTTGTGGCCAGACTTGTAAGCTGATTGAAATTTACAGTGTAAGTTATTATTATCAATATGATCAGAAACACGTGTCAAAGCAGTCTTCTCAATAACTTTGGATAGAAAAGCAGTGTTTGATACTGGTCTGTAGTTTTTCAAAGTGTCCTTATCCAAGGACATGTACAAAGCATAAATCCAAGTTCAATCAGTCAGTTCAAACTTCATACGCTTCTAAGAACAAATGTGTTTTTAAGTTTGTCTTGAACATGTCTTACTCGGCACAAAATAAGAATTTCAGCAATATTTTATGCATGTTCTAAAAATGTAACGTAACCAGCATTTTTCTCTTAAATATGGATACATATAACAAGTTTATGATTTTATTTTGTGTGCCGAGTGTGGTCTGGGTATAATGCAACTTCTGAAATATATAAGTAAGGAAATTATGGCATTAAGAGTGGGCCCAATACCTCAAAAATGTAACGTAACCATGGAATTGCTTATAGACAGGCTGTGGATTTCATTGGTTGGAGGTGTGAAGCACATATGCCGTAAATGTGTTACTGGCTGGTATGCATGAAATATCAATGAAATGCATAGCTGTGCATGGTACCAACCATTTCAAAGGGGGTATCAAAAACGTTTGTGACCCTCACCGCGTGATGTCATGTTTTAGGCCTACAAATAATCATTTTGCATTTGTATCCCCATATCTCGCTTTCATTGACTTTAACCCTCCTACTTTAGGTGAACTTTTGTGGCAAGTAGCTATAGAGGTCAAAATCAGTCAACTGCCTGTTTTGACTGTTGACCCAAATGTGCACACGGGTGCACTTTTGACTATTTTTGACCATCCTGAACAATACCAGACAATGCTTTTACCTGTCAAAAACGGTTGACTCATTTTGACCTGTAAATGTACTTACGACACGTAGGTTCGACGTTGTTGGACTTTTAAGTGCACTAAATATACCTTGGCAAGTATATCAACATTTTGACTGATTTTGATCCTTCACAAGGGTTAAACAGATAACAAATTTGATTTTTATTACCTTTAAATTTACCAATACAAAATTACAAGCAACAATATGCATATCAATTTTTAAAGAGAATGCAAATAAAAAAATTTCTCAAAATAACAAAATCGTAAGTTTGCTGGTGCAAACACTTCTTGTATTTCCTCATAGAAAGTTTCCTATTAAGTGTATTATTTATCAAGAAACAAACCAACCTGTTTAATAACTTCTCGTTGGCTTCTTGTAGTATCACCTTCTCATTCTCAACATCACCGATTCGTTCTTGAAGCTTAACAAAAGAAGAAAATGACGAAAATCAAAATAGTTACCACACGAGAGAGTCAACATGTTGACATAACTTTAAGGTGGTCAAAACTGTCACTATTCTTTGATTTATTTGACGAGTGTATGTTACCTTGAAAAGAAAACATTTTACAAGCCAAGAAAATTGATGAAAAGGAGAGATGAATCTAAGCAAGCTTTAACCAGTTCACATCGGGAATAAAAAAGTTTTTCTGGGCCCCTGTGCGGGTTTCTTTTTCCCACACACACGTTAATGGAAGCTTCAACAGCGCGTGGCCACGTCTTCCGAGCAGGTCACCGAGCATGCATACAAATATATCGGAGTTTCCTATGGCGTGTTTAAATGCTCTCCGATCCGTGGTGCAAAAATAAATTGCGTGTATACACGGCCTCCGACGCGAACTGGTTAATGCCAGCATACATGTTTGGTAAAATTTCATACATCCATAATGAATAAGAATATACAGGGGGTGTGATTGGGCAGTTTTTAAAAATCCACGTAAATTTTGCTGGGGGTATTGGGCCGCTGTTGTGAACAGTGCAGGGGTGAAATCTATAGTTCTGAAGCATTTGCTTTGCTTTGCTTTCCTTTATTGCTTAAATCTTTAAAATCCGGAGGATCACAACATTGCGATTTGTAAAAATCCAAAAATCCGGACAAATCACACCGCTAGAATAAGTTATGTATAAAAACAAAAACAAAAAACCTGTGAAAGTTTCAGCTTAGTTTACTGTGTCCTAAACAACAAATTTGAAAATGCATTCATAGATTTTTTTATTCATTCTAACATGGAATTTACAAATCCAGAAGACGAAAATTCAGTTGGAAAATCATTTCACTAATTTTACTAAAATGATAGCACCTCAAACATTAAGATTTAACCCTCCGGGGAAGCACGTGTACTGCAGCTGTCTCAGCAAAACCACTAATTATTACATAACTCACTCAACATTTTTTTTTTTTCACATCCATCTAGATAGGCCTATTCCACGGCATTTCACATCAGTTTTAGGGATCAATTGAAGAAATCCTACTCCAATTTTTTTTTTAGCCGGCATACTAGATGTGTTTTACCCATCTGCTTTATCTCTTTTACTGCAGTAAGCCTTTTAAGGCACAAGAGGGCGCTCTTCACGGGCGCTCTTTTTGAAACTGGCATGAATGGCAAGCTTCATAACGTCTTTTTTGGACTTGTTATTGTTCGAATCAATATATTATCGAATCAATATTCACATTCAGTGATTCATAACCTTTATTTTCATAATTTACTCTCTTCAATAGCATAAAAATTAACATAGATATTAATTAAAAAAGAAAAGTCACTCGTACTGCAGCCACAGTACACGTGCTGACTCCGAAGGATTCTTCTTGAACCTGTCCCCGGAGGGTTAAAGGTATAACTAATACATAATCCTATGAAACTGTACAATCTATCGCCAACAGCCGCCTCTGGCGGCTGGGGACTCCTGAACCTGAACCATAATACCATCATTAACACCAAGTACATTTGATGCGACACTGTGATCATTTTCATTATTGTTATTTTGAATATTTTATAGTTTTGTTCTTTGTTTTTTTTGTTTTTTTTTGTTTTGAGAATACCAATAGTGTATCAGTGGTTATGCTAATCCTACCTCCATTATAGCTCTTTGTGTTGAGCTTGACTGCTTAATCTCATTCTGTAAACCAAACACTTTACTCTGCTCTTGTTGATATACTTTATTAAGTTCCTCCAGCTGGTTCAAGATGGTGTCATGACTCTTCTTGACCATTCTCAGATTCTGTTGAAAGAGGATGAGTCTCAGAAATAAGGATTTTACTTATACGCCAAGGTGGAATGGCCATCGCCATTTATGTAAATTAACCAGGGCCCAATTTCATAGAGCTGTTTAGCAGAAACTATTCCTCAGTAAATTTATCTGTTAAGCAAAATTAAGCTGACAACCTGCCAAAAACAATTTGACAATTCGGCTGGAAACCTATTTTTGTGTGTAACTTTTCTATGCTCAATAAATTTGGCGTGCTCAACAAATTTGGCATGCTTGTCAGCTTTTTGTGAGTCAACCCCGCCCCCCCTTTGTTGACATGTGCCTCCATTTGTTGGCACTCCTGCATCCGCCATTGGTGTCAAGTCCTTTCTCCTTTAATCCTAACTCCGAGCTATTTTGGCTAAGAACCTTCCTGAATCTGCAAAATCCAACATCATGCAGTAACACTACCACCCAACTGGAATTGGGACACCCGGACCCCATGCAAAGTATCCCTGTCAGGGCTATACAGTACCGAGTTCATCAAAAGCAAACACCATGCACAAACACTACCACCCAACTGTTGGACTTAGCTGGAATTGGGACACCCGGACCCCATGCAAAGTATCCCTGTCAGGGCTATACAGTACTGAGTTCATCAAAATCAAACACCATGCACAAACACTACCACCCAACTTTTGGACTTAGCTGGAATTAGGACACCCAGCCCCCGTGCAAAGTATCCCTGTCTGGGCTATACAATAGTGAGTCCATCAAAGAAACCCAGCTGTTGGAGTTTGAACGGTTTGGGGGTGGTTAAGGTTAATGAGAAACTGACCTCTTCCAAGTTAGCATATTGAGCCTGCAGTGCTGACAGCTTGGTTGCTTTCTCTTTCACCTCTCTCTGAAGTCGAATCATCTCAACGTTCTCATGGATGTTACTCCTATGAGGGTATAATTGAGAACCATTCAAGAATAGTGAGACGATGTTTATTTCATGAAGTATTTGAAGTTAAACTGAATTAAACTGAGGCATTTGACAGCTGACGTTTAATCAAGTTATTTGAGGTTTAATTTGTGAGGGATCTGTGAATTTCTTTAAAATAAGAAAACTTTTTAAAAATCAATAACAATTTGTCTACTATTAAACTCAAAATGTGTATTTTTTTCTTCAGAGTTGCTCTACAATGCTAAAATCATTACCTATTTAGTTCAACACAACAACAAATACACAGAGTTTAAATCATTTCACTTCAAAGAGATCCCAAGTTAATCTCCCCCGGTCTATTAGGCTGCTATCAACCAGGACTTCACATCAATCTCACTATAGACTACTTCACAAATACACGCACACGATGCATCTCAGTCTAGCTCACATTCACCGTTCACCGTTTCCTGTGTGTAACAGTGAAGTTTGTAATCAAACAATCTCGGAAGTTGCTTTAACCCTGCTACTATTGCTGCACTTTAGTGGCAAGTAGCTATAGTTGTCAAAATCAGTCAACTGCCTGTTTTGACTGTTGACCCAAATGTGCACACAGGGGCTGGTTTTTACTGTCATTTTCACCACCCTGAACAATACAAGACAATGCTTTTACCAGTCAAAAATGGTTGACTCATTTTAACCTGTAAATGCACTTACTACACGTAAGGTTTGACAGTGTTCTACTTTTAAAGGGACAATATCATCACAATCAGAGCAGTCTTTCAACAGGGCGTGCAATTGATGTGCTCGTTTAAGAGGAACACAGTGAATGAAATTATAATATAACCTTATCATGAGGGGTATTATTTTCAGTCACTGTGTTAATCTATAGCTAACACGCCGCTTCCATGCCCTGTGGATCGTAACGATAGTGTCCCTTTAAGTGCACCAGATATACCTTGGCAAGTATATCAACATTTTGACTGATTTTAACCCTTGCAGTCACAGATGGGTTAATAAACTGTTATAAAAGAAGAAAAAAATGCATGGCTTGTAACATATATCTGGGGAGGTAAGGTCAGTTTTGCAGTATTTTGATCATAAGCTAGACCGGGATGCATTTCACAAATTGGTTTGCGTGTGCGGCTGTGCACAATGCAGTATTTGCGAAGAAGTCTATACAAAAAGTTTCTTTGCAAACTCGAACTTGTAAACTTGTTGCGTAGAAATCCGATTCAACCAAATTGTGATCTCATCAATCTTGGGAGTGCACATGGTTTTTAAGTTTTTTTTTTTTTTAGTAGCCAAACTTAATACAAAGCTGAGAAGGGAAGCTAGGCCACAGCAAATGCTTCTTTCTGAGTTGGTCAAAGATGGGGAAAACTGTACTTCTTTTTGCCATTATTAATTCTTTTTTGGGATATACCCCCTCTAAATAACAAGTCTACATGTATCTACCAAGTAGGAATTAAAGCTTTATATATTTCAGATTGTTTATTCTTTTCTATGGGTGTAAATTTCAAAGGTATTCCCAAGTGCATTTCTTATGTGAAAAAAAATATATATTAAAATTACAAAAATGTTAAAATCAAATTTTGTTGAAATTCACCTCGTATTTTCAAATGTTCCCACAAAAATGTTGAGCACCGGTGTGTGATCAAAAATCAGAGAACTACCAAATATCACAAAATATCTTTTGCATATTGAAATGTTAGATAACTTATTTTATCATTAGAGAATGCAGTCAGCAAAAACAAATGTCAATATATTTTGACATTTCTGTCAGCGAGTTGTAATGTTAATCTGGAGCATGGTATTAATTGGAGCACAATGACTGTGACACCCAGTCAACTCAACTGGTTGCTTCAAGTGACATATCAGTAAAATGATATTTGTTTATTATTGGTCATGTTGTCACAAACTGCATTCTCTAAATATAACTTCCTTCATGCAATCATTTAGTATTTATCTTATCATGCCCTGGACTGCCAAAACAAGGTGAGTATTAATGTAGAATTTAAATCATAAATGTATGTCACAAACATCACTGAAAAATGAATTAAAATAGAACAATTGGGTAAAGTGTGAGCTGTGAGGAAATGAAGGGTTAAGTAGGGGGTGGGGGGGGGGGACGGGACACGACAGCCTTTGCATGGAATTTAAGTATTCTTGTTCATTTAAGAGTTACCAAAAACCATCCAAAAACTTACAGAAAAATGTATGTGATATTTTGTTTCACATTCACACTAAATTGTTGGTTAATATTTCAATAAGTGAAATTTGGAAAATATGGTAAGTGTACAATGCCCAATAATGAAGGACACATACAGTTTACAGTTACTTACAAAAGTTCCAATGTACCATCAAATGGCTGATGAAGGAATTACACATCCAAGTGTATGATTAAAGGGACAATATTGTCACGATCAGACTGCACTTTCAACAGGGCATGGAATCGGTGTTCTAGTTTAAGATAAACACAGTGACTGAAAATTACTGGCTCATTTATGCAGCAGCAACAGTAATATGACCTTATCATGTGCTGTGTTACAGGCGTTGATCTTATCCGTGGCCACCGCGGTCATTGCTGTGGTGCCCCTCCGAGTTGGCCATAATGGTTGGCCTTGAAATTTTGATGCAGCCAAGGCTAAAGTGGTCATGCCCTCTCGATCCTTAAGTTCGAGGTCTAATATTATTTTCAGTCACTGAGTTAATCTAAAACTAGCACTCTGATTCAATGCCCTGTTGATTGTGACGATATTGTCCCTTTATAGGTAAAACTTGTAACTTTGCATGGTGAGGAGGATAAGTAAGACTAATTGCGGTGACACCATGTGAAGTTCTCAATTGAGTAGTAATTAGTTCTGAAAAGAACTGGAGGTACAACTCCCTTTATAATATGGTATTTGTGACGGGAACAGGGGATGGAGGTGGGACAGGAATGGTAGTTAGTGAAGGAGAAGGACAGGGAGTGTTCATGCTTGTTAAAGGATGGATTACTTCAAACACATCAATACATTGTCAGCAAGATGAGAAACAATCGGATTTAAGGAAAAGTATATATCGGTAATCATCCATTCCGCTGTGTATATCTTCATATCAAGATATATTAAACAACACACCTGTGAAAGTTCAAATCCTTAACCAGAACCATTTAAAAAAAATGAATAGCTCATGTCTTCTTTAAGATGAAAGCACTTCAGACAGAAGCATTTATCACCTTAACAGTGGCAACTTTAACATTTATATAATTTATTATATATAATTTTTCGTTTAAATAGTTGATTTTTCACAAACATGACAACATTTTCACAGAATAGTTTTGATAGATTTTTGTTAAACTGGAAGACTGAAACCTTCCAAATACCAATGTAAGTCACAAAAATTGGCGACTCGAGTCGGACTCGAGTCCGAGTCAGACTCGAGTCCGAGTCACCGGCTCGAGTCAACAACAGTGCCAATGTTGTACCCCCCGCCCCCCTTTAAGATATTTGGACAGATTTTATTCTAAAGAGTGTCAGTCAAAGTCCGTGAGAGGAGGATGAGACTGGCGGGACACTGCGTTCGGCACCCTGAACTGTCTGCTAATCCCCTCATACTTTGGGAGCCCACACAGGGCAAAGCAAGAAGAGGTAGAGGTCGGGCTACCTACACCAGTGTACTGCGGAACGACACAGGCCTTGACAGCATGAACGAACTCAGGACTGCCATGCTGGATAAACTGGTCTGGAGGTGCCATATTCATGGAACCCGAGATGGCATAGGTTAAGGCCAATATACGCCCTCGCTTTAGTAGTAGTAGTAGTTATTCTAAACCAAATCAAGGGGTTTGCTTTTTAAGGATCATTGCAGGTTGTACATTTTGGAAGGGGGAGGAGGTTATGGAATCAAATCAAAAAGAGCAAGGGGCCAATTTGACAGAGCTGCTGAGCAGAACAACATTGCTAATCAGAAATATTTGCTTCGTAGATTTCTTTCATTACCAGTAGGGCTGTGCGTTTTCGGATATTTTTGGAACCGGATACCCGAAATCAGGAAACTTTGGATACCCGGATACCCGTTTTCATTTTTGTTCAAAACATGCCTCCGGTGGTGCACAAATACATGTACTGTAAATGATAACAAATTGACTTTTATAATACAGAGGATACCATACTATCGATCTTTTCTTTATTGGAGTGTAATCTCTTGAATTTAAAGATAATTGTCTGTAAGTAATCTCTTGACTTTAAAGATAATTGTCTGTACAAATGCATTGTTCAAGAGTCACAGATTTCTGTTTGCACCGCTCAAATGTTAAGTCCGAATTTTCAAAAGTCGTTTACGGGTAATTGGAACCGAAAAATGGAACCGGGTAATGACCGTTTCGGTCGGGTATCCGGATACCCGGAACAGCCCTAATTACCAGCCAAACGTTCACACAATATGTATGCATTTTGGCTGGTAGTCTGTTTTATATTGCTTAGCAAACTTCTCTGTTTAGCAGCTCTGTGAAATTGGCCCCGGGTGATATTGACCATTCATGCATGTATATGTCCGTGCATTGTATTAGACACTGCATGATGAGGTTAATGTGTATTGATGCTATGAATGTACAGCAATATACACGCCATCTTGTAGCGACCTTCACACTACTTAAAAACTTACTTTGCTGTATGCCTGTTGTCATGGGAACGGACGGGAGATGAACAAAATGGAAGACGTGTCATGGGAAAAGGAAATGTTTTATACGATGAAAAATAGAAGAAAAACGAACAAAGGTTGAGAATGATCAAGAAAAACTTGTTATTAATTACTGGTAATATAAGCTTAACAAGAATACTAAGCAAGCTGCAAACGGTTTAATATTTTATAATTGATACGCAAAATAAACCTACTAAATTACACGCTTTATATAAATCATATTTGTTAGAAAATAAGCCATGATTATGATCATTGACACACTGCACATCAACAATAAGTCTGTATATTATCAGCATCGTCATGGCAAACATTTCCTATACCATAAGTATGACTGATAAATGGCTTTTTAAGGTTTTTTTAATGTCCTTCCATCATGATAAATTCGCTCGATAAATGTCACCAAATATATACTGAAGTTAAGTTTCTATGACTACCTCGCATCCCCCCCAAAAACAAGCAATATACCAATTACCATCATCTGCATATTGCACATAGCTTCCCTCTAACGACAATGATACCTACTGGTTACCATGGATACGGAGGATGACTATCTGCATATCATAATGTGCATCCTGTGAGTACTGCAAATGTATGTACAAAACTGTACATACGCCTATTTATTTGACAGCCATTAACCCTAACCCCACAGGTTTTCTGGCTAGGAACCTTCCTGAATCCTCCAAAATCCATCAGTGCACTTTTTAGAAACATGCCCCCATCTTCAAAATGCACCATGCATTTTCATTGATCTTTCATAGTCAGCACTTATGGCCTGTACTTCTTGCCAGGTAGTAATTTTGTCCAATTTGAATAGGTGAAAGTACCAGTTTGCAATAGTGCTGAATTTTTGTGCCCCTTGGAGGATTTTGCAGGATTTGGGGGTGGTTAGGTTAATAACAATTGCTAACAATTACTAAAGCTCCTATACGCAGCAACAGAGATCAATTTAAGTCAAATAGACCTTCGTCTCTGAGCAGCCATATTGTTTTTTCCTTCCATACCAATCCATGTGACCAAACCGAGGCTGGAAGGAAAATAGACTGGCCCCGTTTATGTACTGGGAATTGATGCTTTGGGTGCACTTGCGGTAAACAGAATCCTGACAGAAATGGCCATGAAATTATAAAGGCATCTTGTTCATGTTAGCAAAAAGTCAGGTTTTTGAATTGAAAAATCAAAAGTGTTTGATGAAAAAAAGTAAAATATTTAAATGAGTAAGATAAAGATGAGGTCTCCACTGACCTTTGACCTGCAGACATATGTTCCTTGAGTCTCAGAAGCGTCTCATCTTGTTCCATTTCCTTTATTCTTACCTACGTTACAATGAGCAAATCGAATACAAGGGTTTTTTATTTTCATTTGTGTAATTTAATTTAGCGGGTTAAAATACCGATTCCAGTGAAAGTATCCATGGATATTCGGGTGTCCATGGCACACTGCAGTATTTCGGGGGTGTGATTTG
Source organism: Zoroaster sp. YZ-2022 (assembly GCA_029582265.1). Classification (NCBI taxonomy): domain Eukaryota; kingdom Metazoa; phylum Echinodermata; class Asteroidea; order Forcipulatida; family Zoroasteridae; genus Zoroaster; species Zoroaster sp. YZ-2022. Next base: position 10,548,926 of record CM055822.1, read on the forward strand.
ACAAAAGTGAAAAAAATCCTGAAAAAATGGGTAGTGGGCCCGGGTCTCTCTTTGGTCTAGAGGACAAAGCCCCCTGAACCTCCTGGATGTTTAATGCTGGAGGATTTACTGACTCTTTACATCAAGAAACTAGAGGTTTGGACACAATACAGGCTACTTCTTTCTTTCCTTGGTGGCTACATCTCTTCCTTTAAGAAAATGTTGAGGCAAAGGGAGATTTGTAACAAATCCTGAAATCAGGAAAAATCCTGAGAAATCACAGGCTTGGTATTTAGTGGAACTACACCAATAAGTATAACCTTTTATAACCATTTACTATTTAACAGATAACAAGGGTGCAATGTTTTGCATTATTTTGGAGAAATGTCTGAATCTGTACCTGTTCCTGAAGTATATCTTTGTCTTGTTCTAATGATGCGATGTGATCTTGAAGATCTTGAATCACCTCCTCTCTGAATCAGAAAAAGGAAGACAGCATTGTCAAACAATTGTAAGAAAGAAACATCAAAATTGCAGGAGGTTTCTAATACATTATTAGGGAAAAGGCCAGTTACAGTGTAATTTGTTCAATAGATTTGAAGATCTGATGATGCAAGATAAGATGTTAGGTAAAATAGACTTCGCTGGACAGTACTGTGGTGGCGCGCTTTTGTTTCACCCAAGAACATCCTGCTGCTCAAATATAATAGGCTATTGTTTGGCCGCTTTAATAGTGGCTCATGCCTTGTGTCTCGGTACAGCTGACGCCAGGTCGTTGACTTCGACACACGGTCTGTTAATGAACATTATTTTCTATATTAAGATAAGAAACCTGCATTAAAGAGTGTTCAATTGCGTTCTCTTGTTTCTCAATTTAAGTTATTAATATCTGCTTTGTTTTGTCTGTTTCGTTTTTTTTTAACTTAATGCCAAAAGCATAAGGGTACAGATGAAAACCATTTCAAGTGTTTCATTTGACAAACAGATAGATAGATGGATGGATGGACAGACAGACAAACAGACAGACAGGTAGAGACAAGTCTTCAAAATAAAATACAAAGATTTGGTTTCTAAGTTGTGTAAGTTACAAGATGACATATCAAGGATAAGGCAGCGTACAATTTGTGGTTTTCTTCTCTTGCTTCTTCAAGGAGACTATGACCGTATCTTGGTAAGACATCTGTCCTGAAGGCTCGAGGAGTGGCTGACCTGAATACAAGGCAAACCACACAAACTTTAATGAAGATTCTTTACAAACCAAGACCTAAAACCAATAATCATCTTCTGAATATAACTCAATGTTATGAACATTTTAAAATTACTGTTGATTAATTTATTTTATCAAAAACAAATAAATGAAATAACAAGTGAGAAATTTTGCTCATATCAAATAGCAAAATGCTTCACAAAATTCAAGATTATAAAGTTTGCAGTAGCACCATGTAAAGATCTCTTCAGTGTCGTTATTACATAAAAACTCAATTATGCTAAGCAAAATCCTTCCCTGAATATCTGCTCATTTTTCATAAGAAATCTAAGATACTTTCAGAAACATTAAGGTTGTACAATTACATATTTTCAATATGTTTTGAAAACGTTTATATGGAATGATATGTTTCCAGCTGAAAATGCATATTAAATATAATAATTATAATTAAGATTTGTAGCTTTGCATGGTGACAAGGATAAGTAAAGACTGTTTGTGTTGACACCAATGGGAAAATTCTCTTTTGAGTAGTAATTAGTTCCGAAAAGAACTGGTGGTTACAACTCAATATTTCGATCAGTATGCTGTGAATAATTATAATGGCTTACTTGTTACGTTCATGTCCTTGTACCCTCAATCCTTTCTTGATGTTATCTGGTGGAGGTGGTTTTGGTAAGCCCTATCAAAAAATTCAATAAATTTGGCTTGAAATAAAAATCTTAAGTAACTGACAAGTAATTGGTTGAGGTTTTGTTTTATTGCATGTTTAGGGTACATGAATACAAAATAATACATGGTCCTAAAATAGCATTCCAATATTCATGTACACTTGCTGGAGACAGTTTTATCTATCGAAATGGTATTCTTAAAAAAAATAAACATAATTGATCACAGATATATATGAAACTTACTTGGTCTAAAGTTGATGATGGTATCAAATATTGCTTGAAATATTGAGGTCTGAGGTGCTATCAGTACAATCATACTATTTTGCAAATTATAAATGTTTGGCCTCTCTGGTTTTTATACATATTTGTTGATTCTTACAAATTATGGATGCATTTACAGACATTTTACAACAATTCTTGCGATGGGTGATAAACAACTGATTTAATTTTGCCCTACACTGATGTGTGTACAGCACTGCATACTCAGTGAAGTTTTTTTCACAGACACTCGGAAAGTACACATGTACTGAGTATGCTGTGCTATACACACGTCAGTGTAGGGCAAAATTAAACCAAGCATATACTGGTTTTAACCTCTCACTTATCAGGGTTAGTAAAACACCCCATGCACAGATTTACAGGTTAATACATAACCCTGGCCAGTGGCCAATTATACAGACAGTGTCTATACAGTGCCTTCCGGCCTAAGAAGACATTTATTACTTACAGTATATATTCTTGATTGGACATGAGTGTATGGTGATTGTCTGGTACCCTGTGTGGCAAGTTGTTGTTTTGTTACCATCAACTGCAAAAACAAGAACAGCATATGACAAAAAATATTGAAAAATGGTCCATTCAAAATGGTAGAGACATTTTGACAGAATGACTGAACTAGTAACTCGACACTACTAAACACGGAATTCTGTGCTTGCAATCATCCTTCAAGAGCCACTGCCACACTATGCTGTCTAGTTAGTATACACATACATGATCAAACACTAGTAATTTCCAGGGGTTTGATTTGACAAAAATTAAAAATCCTGGAAAATGGGTAGCGGACCTGGGTCTCCATTTGGTCTAGATGACAAAGCCCCTTGAACCTACTGGACGTTTCATTTTGGATTATTTTATACAGACTCTCCACATCCCCAAAAACAAGAAACTAGAGATTTGGACACAATACAGGATATTTCTTTCCTTTCTTGGTGGCCACTTCTCGTCTTTCAAGAGCATTTTGAGGCAAATGAATATTTGTAAAAAAAATAATCCTGAAATCAGGAAAAATCCTGAGAAATCACAGGCCTAAATTTCTTTGTACCTTGTTCTTCAGCATATCATTATGTTTTTGAAGATCTCTCACTTTACCCTGTAGATCCTCTATCATCTCATTTGTCTCCAAGTTCCTCCCCTTTTGGCCAGGCCTGTGAGCTCCACCCCCATCATGGTCCTGCTTCTTACGATCGCTGACCAATCTTAACAGCTTAGTAGCCATTCTGTTTGGTTAATCAAGATTACACTTGAGGATTGCAACTTCTTTTGAAATTTGAAATTATTCAGACATCCAGGTATATTTAAACTAATCCTCCTACTGTTTGACCATTTGAAACCATTCAAAATTTCCACTTAGCAAAATGCCCATTGGTTTTGTACACACATGGTGATACCATTTGAACAGTGTTGGTAGCAAGCTTTACTACCATTCAAATCCATTCAAATGCATAGAGGGTCCATTGATTCACCACTTAGAAGTATCCAAACAAGGTTTTATATTAGCTGTACTACCATTTGGAAAGATCCAAACAAGGTTTTGTATTAGCTGACCTACCATTCAAAACCATTTGGGGGAATCAATACTGTACAGTTATTTCACCATTCAAAACCACAAAAGCGAATGGTTTCAAATGGTGGATCAACTTGTATGAAAAAGGTACCAGAAGTAGGAGGGCTAAAAAAGTGATTAGAATCAGAATCATACATGTACATGCCGATAAGTGGTACTTCTTTGATAAGATAGAAAACACACATTTTTAGAGCCATTTCCATTTTTTAAATGAAGACCTGGATACAATGAAACAAAAAATACGTTATGATCCGAACTCACTTCTTAATCTTCTCCTCCTGTTTCCTGGCATGTTTCTTTAATACAAGATTCTCATCATGAAGACGGAGATATTTATCCTCCAGCTCCTCTCGACTTATCTTAGCAACGGCTCGTCTCTGTTGAGCACGGCGTTGTTCATTATCTGAAAGAAGGAAAGATAGAAAGAGTATTTTGTCTCTGGCTTTACTCATCAAGATCAGCATATTGTAATTGTGATTGAACTATTGATAATTCCTCATGGCATATCTCTTAGTCAGACTGGATACCAGTTCTTTCGTAAAATTCCATCATTTATTTTGACTTCAAATATTTAATTTCTGTTCAATAGAATGTAAAAAAGTCAATGCCAAAAAGTGTTATTACTTCTCCTCATAAAGAAATCTTGTATTAACAATTTCCTAATTATTCAGTTTCCCAGTATATTTAAAAAGAAATGGACCCCTTTTCAGTCCATGATGAAAAAATTGGTGGGTATCTTAGGCCAAAAAAAAACCTCTCTGGTTTCTAGTCTCCATGTGTGTTGCCTCAGATCCGCGCATCGGCATTTTAAGTTTTCTTTTTTTTGGCTAGGAAACGATGTCCAATTGCAGCCAAAATTGCTGTATCGATTGGAATTCTACTGCGCTGTGTTTTAAACGACTTTTTCACATACGGGTATTCCCGGTATGTGAGGTCTCTCCTAGCCACCATACTTTGTGTATGGGAAATTTGGTCTGGTTCCAATAAATTCGTATACATGTTTCACGTATTTCACTGGTTGGGAAAAAAACACATCACCGCACCGATTTTTAAACTGACTTCTGACCAGAAACCAGAGTTTTTTTTTCTTTTTAGCCTTAGACATTTTTCTTCTTTTTGGGGGCATTAACCCTTTAAACTCAGCCCTGTAGAATATCGGACGCCGGCGTCCGATGAAATAAATCAAAATATGACATTAAAAATGGCCGCCATTTTTTTGCAAAATGTTGGTGGGGGTCAAAACTTTGATAAAAATGTAGGCCCATATGTAAGCTTTCCAATGGTATATAATGTGATAAGGTTTATGAGAAGTAAGTCAGATTTTTTTTATACAAAACCGCAGCACATACAAAATTCACCAAAACAGGCCTGAGTTCTAAGCTGACCTATGACCAGAAACTGGAGACTTTTTTTTTTGGCCTTAGACATTTTTTCTTTTTTGGGGCATTAAGCCATAAAATAGAAAAGATTTGTAAATACAAACTGACACAGTCTTATACATTCAAAACCAATGTCAGTAAGACTTGTGGCTTTGCATGGTGAAGAGGATAAGTAAAGATGGTGACACCATGTAGAAATTCTCTTTTGAGTAGTAAATAGTTGCAATTTCAGAGTAGCAATGTCATTGCTTTTCCAGGAATTAAAACATATATGAAAAAGGACCCAAAAAAGTTTAGTTACGTCAATCCCTAAACGGTAACCCCTACATGTAGCTCTTCTCATTTTTCTCAACCTAGATTGGGGCACTTCATGACCCCTAGCCCCTCCACTAGGGTCATGGACAGATACATCCTCATATAAGCTATCAGTATCCATTATCAAAGATAAACCTGCTTATGTATTCATCTAAATGTTAATAGATGCAATGTTAGTCCCGAGATACAGCTTCTCCCAACCTACCTTGGGGTACTTCATGACCCCTAGCCCCTCCACTAGGGTCACGGACAGGTACATCCTCATACAAGCTATCAGTATCCATTATCAAAGATACACCTGCTTACGCATTAACAGGATGGAACATTATGGACGGCATCTGTTAGGAATAAACAAAGACAGATTACAGATTTGAACCTGTGACCCTCCAGATTACCATATCAATACTCTACTATAAACCAAGTTTTTCAGGCCATAGTTTATCTGTTGACTTAAATGTACCTTGAATGGATTTATTAGTGAAAGTTCCTGCTTTTGACAGCTTGCATATGGGTTCGCTACAATATGTTGAAAACATTTGGAAAAGTTAATGCTAAAGTTAAGTTTGTTCTAAATAAAAGGATTGATAAAAGCTAGTAAAAACCTTCATTCGTTGGCAATTTGGTGACAGTGTTTTGCTTTTCAAGTCCAACAAGAGAAGAAAATGTGCAGTTGGCCATAGGGGTGTGCAAAATTAGTACTCCCAGATATAGCTGCGATAATCATTGTGATAATCGTAGTTATAGGTCGCACTTCATGAAATAAAAACAAAAACAGCCAAAATATCGTGGAAATGGAAGGTTCCATTGTTTAAATGTAGGATTCCTTTACACGTTTCATAAATCTGAAAATGTTTAGTTAACTTATATTCGTGTACATGTGTAATGTTAAACGTGTAAACGTCCCAACCCTAACATTAAACTGACCTGACCAAAATAAATGTGCTAAAGATAATGAAATAGGACAAACAGCACTGTCATTTTTGGGGTATCGTCCATATACGTAATTCGCCGCACTCGTGAAATGACGCACTTACCTTTGGCTTAGCATTTCTCGGAAAACTTACAAAACTATGGCGTATTAACCCTCCTATGCCCAGGCTGAAATTTGGCCCAGTAAGCACCGCACCCACAGACGGGTTGTTCTTAAACCCCCTCGACCCCCACGACGTACGCGCGCTCAGAATCATATCGTATCCCAAATCGGAATCTGTGTTCGAATACGGCCCCAATTAGAATGCCAGCTGCACTCCCGTACTACTGAACGTGAACAAACGGAGCTCCGGAGGATCGAAAGGACAGCAAAATAACTAAATCCTTTTCTCCTCCAAAAGTCTAATTTTGAAATATAATAATATAAAATAAGTTATTAAATGAGAAAATAATTATGTTTTGCTAAAATGTTGACAGAAAAAATAGTTGGGATTTTTTTCCACGTCCATCAAGTAAAATGTACATTCGGGGCTGTGCGCGCATGCCAGTTTGTGATGTAATGCTTATTGACCAATCAGGATGCCGGAAAGCCATGTGGCCGTATGGAAGCGATATCCTTCTACGACCGTAATGAGTTGTAGGAAGAACGTTGCCAAAAACTGCACCCTCACCCAACTAGCAAAAATTCGACATAAGTATGCAATTTTTGATGGCAGCATTATAAATTCGTTGATTTCGCGACGACAGGTCGTCATGCAGCAAAAGGCGCAACAGACTAGCGAGCTAGCCATTTTCGAACTCGGGCCGTAAACAGGTTCCCATTTGGGATATTTGATTCTGGCGCAGGCCGGCCAGCTATGCGACATGCTTGCGCATGGGCATTGCGAAATACATACATACATTCGTACTGCACTGGTGGTAGTGAATTCCGCGAGTACGTGTGTGCTTCGTTTATATGAGCGTACGTCGTGGGGTCGAGGGGGTTTAAGAACAACCCCCCACAGACAGTCACTTGAGTATTTTTGGTTGTATTGCCAATTGTTCACACATGTGTATTTTTGTGCTGGAGTTAGTGGCAAAGTCAAACACACTTGTGTATGTCCTACTTAAGTTATATGCAGAGTCACACAGAGCTGTGTATGTACTGCATATACAGTTGAGTGGTTTTGGTTTGACCTCCTATCAGAGCCACATGTCCTTGCATTTATTTGAGTGCACTGCACAAAGTCAATGGGAGTGACATACAAATTTTGAGTGTCTTTGATTGTTAAACCTATAGGAGGGTTAATGGTTGCATAAACTTATCTAAGTCATACTTGTTACAAAAATATAAATCACAGTGAAATTGTATGATTTACTGGAAAGTTAGTGCTTGTGAAAGTGGAAAAAGTTGTTTAACCACTGATTTTACTAGATACAAATAGTAAGGGATTTACATGACCTCAATTTTTTTTCACTAACATCTGTGATTTTATTGTTCTATGCCATCAACGAGTTATTGTCTGTGGAAACCAAAAGATATGAATGCTTTGCATTTGCAATGATTTTTTAAAGAAATACTGATCCTCAAAATGGACACATTCCTTATAGAATAAGCGAACAAAGACTACTTAATTCATTGGTGTTTATTTTGTCGGCAGTGGAAAATTATTGAGAAAATGAAACATTAATATCATGGTTATGAAAAGAAATCTTTTATTAAAGTTTTAAAGTACTTTTTGCAAAAATTTTAACCACCTTCCATTTTATTGGTCTTTCAAGAATATTGATTAAAAGTTTTGAGAGCTTCTCCAAATTATACAATTTTTTTTTTTAAATCTAGAACAATATTTTTATTTTCAACAAGATTAAAAACAATTTTACAACCATCTGGAATAGGATGAAACATGATTCAACTGTTTTTCTTCTTGGGTACATTTTCTGTGCCCCCATCAACTTTAACAGTTTGGGGGTGAGTCATTATACCAACATCAATTTTTTGATGACCACAATTCTGTGCATCTCAAAAAACGGCGCTCAAGACATCCACGCATATGATCATGCATTGAAATTCAGCATTTTACAAGAGAATCCTTCACTGAAACAAACTGAAACACCATACTGCTAATTTCATTTTTAAGTTACTGTCCAGTTGATTATATAACCTTAGGTGCATCATTTAGGGTAAATTGAGTAGGTATGTGCGTATCCCACGCATTGTCGCAAATCTTTTTGGCCGCGGCCTCAATCTCGGGTTGAATCGCTGTGGCGAAGACACCGTGGATAGCGCTTTGTAACGTTTCGCTGAGGCCGTTCTTTTTGACGTACCCAGGAGCTTTTTTTTCGAAGACGTAGATCACATATTCTACTTCAACTTCGTTCTCAAATTTTCTGAATGCGGCATCTAGAAGTTTCCAAAAAAAATTCTCGAAATTTGGGTTCGCTCTTGCTCATCAAAACCATCGACGATTTACCAAAAGTTGAGTAAAATCACTTATCAAACCACAAAAATCATTTTTCTATACTTGTTTTCTACCTCTTGACCAATTTTGACGGCGATTGGACGATTCCCAGTTATGTTTTTTAGATTCCCAAACATTGATGTCAACCAAAGATTGTATTGCGCCACGTTCAGCGCGCGTTAGACCTACCAATTTTCAGTCCGATAAATCGTCCGTTTAAACCTAATATACATCGGCGTAACACAATAATATTAGTTCTCATGAACTTATTTCATTTTTTTTCTTCATATTTCCAGTCCAATATCATTTATTATTTTTTATGTTTAATTAAATCAGGGATAAGAATTTCTCGCGGATTTCAGTATAAATATTAAAAATTCTCAGATTTGAGTAATTTTTTTTCTCTATTTTTTAAAATTTATTTTTATTATTTTGCTTTATCTTTCCAGTCCAATATAATTTATATATTGTTCTAATATTTAATTAAATCAGGGATGAGAATCTTTCGAAGATTTCAGTGTAAAAATATGAAAATAATCCTCAGATTTGAGTAATTTGTTTTTTTTCATTATTTTTTTCATTTTTTTAACACATTTTTTTTGTATTTCTTATTTGTAAATCAGCACTACAAAACAAACTAATCATTGAATTAGCCTGGAAATAGGTTATTATTCTTCCTCTTTTCCCAAGCATTCCAGTGATACCAACCTTTTGAAAATCGGACAAGAATTAAGAAAGTTATGATATGGAATCCGAGAAAATCTATGAAACGGGTCACAAGTCAAATTTACATTTCTTTTGTTTTTCCTTCTAAAATAATTGCCATTTACGGGCCTACAATTGCCGGATTCAACATGTCATAACTTCCTTATTTGTGGTCACAGGAAGATGATCCTTATATCATTGTAATCGTCTATTCAAGACCTTGACAATGATACCAGTTGTATTGGAATCTGTTGATTTTGAAAATTTTTGTCACATAGCTAAATTGAGGATAGGCTAATTGTTGGGGAGATTTGCCCACCCCTCATCTTAAATATGTGTTATGCACGACCCCTAGTCAGAATGCCTCTTCAGTTCACAGTCTCCTAAAAATAGGAGATTGTGAATGGAAGAGGCATTCGGACTACATGACCCCTCCGCCATTCTAATTCTAATTTCTATGCTTGCCGCCGCCCTGTGGCTAACGTTACACGTTATAGCTGCCATGCATTCCTGTAACGTTTCATGCAGCCATTGTATTGTGTGCAGCAATTTATATTGCAAAAATGGAATGGGCGACCAAACCCTTTTACTCAAATGGCTTTACCTTCTGAAACAAAACCATGGGTTTTATATAATGATTTCATTCTCTTCAATTCCTCGTATTCTTACCAGAACAACGTATTTTTCATCAACAGAACGTCCGTCTCTCAAGTTTACGTTAGGTTTTCTTCTCATTGTTGTCAATGATTGTTGACAAGACGGCCATGATAATTATTATCTCTTCGTATCGTGACCGTTTCAAAAATATTCAGGAAGGTCGTTAATACGCATGCGTAGGTATCATACTTCCCAGCCAAAATAGTGTTTCAAAATGGATTTGTCAAAAACGTTTAATGGATTTTATTTTAGCTTACCATTACTATGTGATATATTTGAAATTGACGTTTCAAAATAATTTCCACATTTTAATAAACAATTTTTAGTGTAATATTTTTCTTAAGAATATGTTTTTGAACTTCTGAATACAATGGGACTTATATTTCTTTGAAACCAATAAAGCATACAACATCAAACCAGAAATAAACAAGTACACACGTGCGCAAACACCATTTTGTAACCTGTGCGAACCAGTAAAAAAAACAATGCAATGTTTACGTTTTAATTTTCGAGAAAATAATTGCTGCTTTCGTCGATGGGTGTCAAAAATGTCGAAGAAGAGACCAAGTGATGATCGAGGGAAGGAACTGAAGGTATAGACCGACATAAACCTGCATATTTCCCGGGTTTTAGTCGCCATTGAAGCTTTTGATAATTGATATGATTCATGAATAAGAATGTGCCATGAAAATGAAGTAATGCGGGGGAGGGGGGTGATCAATATAGTAACTATTTTTTAATTAATTGTCATATGTGTTCAAGCAAATTGTCTTTTCTCAGTTCTTGTTCACATATGTTCTCAAGGTAGGGTTTTCAGGTGAACAATTATTCCTAAACCAATATGCTCAATATTTATATCAAATTAAAGGTCTTGATGAAAGAAATACAATGGTTTTTAAATCAAGAAAATCGGACGAGTAGTTTTTGAGGAATCCTGTTTTATTTAATCAAGTATACAGCATTCGATGAAGCCCGACTGTCCATACACTGTGTACATCCCTAATGACACCAAAACCGTTGAATCAGCCTACACACACCGTGATACACACGCACAGCATTCGTGCTCGTTTCCCTCATAAGAGCTTTTGAAAGGGTGTAAAAAATACACTCTCCGCTCAAAACTAAACACAATTACGGCTCAAAACTTTCACATATGATAGAAAAGAGGTGTAAAATTCATTCAGACACCGCTCTTACCTTTCAACTTGAAGATTTCACCTCGAAAAACGGTGTTAAATTTTTTATCTCTTCGTAACTCTGGTTGTAGAGTAGCTATGGAGATTGAGCAAGCATGGATATGTAAAGGAGCCCTTTGACTCAATAGGGAAACCCGTTTTCATGTCAATCACAATGTACTCGGGCGCGGAGACAGCTCCGAAGTGGATGCCCTCAGCAGAGCGCGGCAAATTTTACGGGCTGAATGCGCCCGATCTCGGAACACTTCCCAAAAGGCTGGGCGGGACGATAGTGGTTCATTCATAAAAACCTAGGCTTTCGCACGTACTTCCGATTGCTATTTTATGTACATTGTTGGATAGCTGAAACTATAATCTTTCCAATGAGCTATTAGTACATGTAAGATTTCGACAGGTAAAAGTAATATAATTTTTTGATTTAAAATTTTGATGTTTTTTGTTGCGGGCGATGCGCTGTGCGTGTGGAGGGCTTCGGTCAAGCACGTATGAACTGAAAACCCTACTCAAGGAAAATATCAATTTTTAATTGACACCCCTTTTGTTTAAATAGAACAATCTTTGAGTTTGAATAAACTTATTTAATTTGTTGATGTAATTTGCATAACTTCTTAAGGTAATATTAGTTCTTTGTGTATATCACAGAGAAGGAAACTTCTATCTGAAGTTGCCAAAGGGAAGTTGCCATTAGTGACGCCTAGTGATGCAAGTTTCGCCTCCTTGGTAAGGAAGTAAAATATTATAAATTGTTTGTCTTTTGTATTATTATTATTTTTTAACCCTAACCCTCCCAAATCCTCCCAAATCCTCTTTTCTAAAGTGAAGGATTTTGGAGGATTGAGGTTACATGCTACATGTACATGCTCTTTGCTAAAGTGAAGGATTTTGGAGGATTGAGGTTACATGCTACATGCTCTTTGCTAAAGTGAAGGATTTTGGAGGATTGAGGTTATTAGGTATACTTGCCTTTCCATGGTACATGTACATCCATGTTTGTTGTAGTGATTGCAAGGTCAGTGCTTGGGTCAGTGAACACTGTTTATTGCTCCATGCATGCAGGGAGGGTCCCTGGCCATGTACATGTATCACAGATTAGAAACACTTGTGTGCATACATGTCATGTGCTTGCTTTACTACTGAAGGATTTTGGAGGATTTGGGTTATGTGTAAGCAAATGAGCCTAGGGAGTTAGGAAGGATTCAGGTTATGTGTAAGCAAATGGGCCTAGGGAGTTAGGAAGGATTCAGGTTATGTGTAAGCAAATGGGCCTAGGGAGTTAGGAAGGATTCAGGTTATGTGTAAGCAAATGGGCCTAGGGAGTTAGGAAGGATTCAGGTTATGTGTAAGCAAATGGGCCTAGGGAGTTAGGAAGGATTCAGGTTATGTGTAAGCAAATGGGCCTAGGGAGTTAGGAAGGATTCAGGTTATGTGTAAGCAAATGGGCCTAGGGAGTTAGGAAGGATTCAGGTTATGTGTAAGCAAATGGGCCTAGGGAGTTAGGAAGGATTCAGGTTATGTGTAAGCAAATGGGCCTAGGGAGTTAGGAAGGATTCAGGTTATGTGTAAGCAAATGGGCCTAGGGAGTTAGGAAGGATTCAGGTTATGTGTAAGCAAATGGGCCTAGGGAGTTAGGAAGGATTCAGGTTATGTGTAAGCAAATGGGCCTAGGGAGTTAGGAAGGATTCAGGTTATGTGTAAGCAAATGGGCCTAGGGAGTTAGGAAGGATTCAGGTTATGTGTAAGCAAATGGGCCTAGGGAGTTAGGAAGGATTCAGGTTATGTGTAAGCAAATGGGCCTAGGGAGTTAGGAAGGATTCAGGTTATGTGTAAGCAAATGGGCCTAGGGAGTTAGGAAGGATTCAGGTTATGTGTAAGCAAATGGGCCTAGGGAGTTAGGAAGGATTCAGGTTATGTGTAAGCAAATGGGCCTAGGGAGTTAGGAAGGATTCAGGTTATGTGTAAGCAAATGGGCCTAGGGAGTTAGGGAGGATTCAGGTTATGTGTAAGCAAATGGGCCTAGGGAGTTAGGAAAGATTCAGGTTATGTGTAAGCAAATGGGCCTAGGGAGTTAGGAAGGATTCAGGTTATGTGTAAGCAAATGGGCCTAGGGAGTTAGGAAGGATTCAGGTTATGTGTAAGCAAATGGGCCTAGGGAGTTAGGAAGGATTCAGGTTATGTGTAAGCAAATGGGCCTAGGGAGTTAGGGAGGATTCAGGTTATGTGTAAGCAAATGGGCCTAGGGAGTTAGGGAGGATTCAGGTTATGTGTAAGCAAATGGGCCTAGGGAGTTAGGAAGGATTCAGGTTATGTGTAAGCAAATGGGCCTAGGGAGTTAGGGAGGATTCAGGTTATGTGTAAGCAAATGGGCCTAGGGAGTTAGGGAGGATTCAGGTTATGTGTAAGCAAATGGGCCTAGGGAGTTAGGAAGGATTCAGGTTATGTGTAAGCAAATGGGCCTAGGGAGTTAGGAAGGATTCAGGTTATGTGTAAGCAAATGGGCCTAGGGAGTTAGGAAGGATTCAGGTTATGTGTAAGCAAATGGGCCTAGGGAGTTAGGAAGGATTCAGGTTATGTGTAAGCAAATGGGCCTAGGGAGTTAGGAAGGATTCAGGTTATGTGTAAGCAAATGGGCCTAGGGAGTTAGGAAGGATTCAGGTTATGTGTAAGCAAATGGGCCTAGGGAGTTAGGAAGGATTCAGGTTATGTGTAAGCAAATGGGCCTAGGGAGTTAGGAAGGATTCAGGTTATGTGTAAGCAAATGGGCCTTGGGAGTTAGGGAGGATTCAGGTTATGTGTAAGCAAATGGGCCTAGGGAGTTAGGAAGGATTCAGGTTATGTGTAAGCAAATGGGCCTAGGGAGTTAGGGAGGATTCAGGTTATGTGTAAGCAAATGGGCCTAGGGAGTTAGGAAGGATTCAGGTTATGTGTAAGCAAATGGGCCTAGGGAGTAAGGGTTAAAGGACTTTTTAAAGAAGTTTGTTGTAATTTTTACAAACATTTTTTTATAGGTAGGCTAAATAATAATTTGTATGATTTGTCCCCAAAACAAACTATCCTGCATTAAAAATATATGTACTTTGGCATTATGCTGATGAAACTTAAAAGGACAATAATATCACCATGATCGACAGGGCATGGAATCGGAGTACATGATTAGGGCATATTACCATTGCTGCTGCATAATTGAGCCAGTAATTTTCAGTCACTGCATTCTTCTTAAACCAGCAATTCATCAAGACATTTCAATATGGTAAATTGACACCCTGATTAATTTGTACAACACACGCAGTATAATAAAATTAATATTTGGACAATGTGGATGCATCTAGGTATGTAATCATTGGCGGATCCAGGGGGGGCTAAGGGGGCTCTAGCCCCCCCCCCCCCTAAAATCGTTTAAAAAAAATAATAATAATAAATAAATAAATTTTAAAAAGGGAGAGAAAGAGAGAGAGGGGGAGGGGAGAACGCACTCCCATTCCCACAGTGTGCTTTGTTTTTCTCTCCCTTTGATTATTTCATTGTAATTTTTGTAGTACTGAAAAATAATTGTTTTTGATTCTCAGCCCCCCCCCTAAAAAAAATTCTGGATCCACCCATGGTAATGCCTCACAAATGCACTTGATGCAAAGAGTCTGTAAGAGGTTCAGATAATGATCTGGACTAGACAAATCCAGCATGTATATAAGAGAAACAAAATTGTGGACTTTGTTTTTAGTTTTTCATGATGTGAAATGTATACTTGAATCTGGTTAAATTTTCACAGATGAAGGATAAGTACTCGAACTTTGCACATGAACCCACCACCTGTCTCCCAACGAGTCTACAGGATGAACTATCATGGGCCTTGAATATACTCTATTACCATGGCTACTTCTATTGTGATTGGGTGAAGGTCAAAGGTCAAACAGTCCAAACACCAGTCTCGTACTCTCGCCGGTGAACCTGGGACCACGTACAAATACCTTGGTCTACGTTTATTTACAATCCCATGGTCCTTTGGGGAGGTTCAACCAGAGAATGAGGTTGAGATTGCATGTGGGATTATCAGAAAACTGAACGAACACTTCAAGAAAGTCTCAAGGAAGTTACTACTCGATAAGACAAAAGAGAAAACGAAGACAACGGATGTGGAGATACCTCTAACAGGTGAAGTTGGCAGTCCATCTCGTGATGAAAAAGATGAAAGTAGAGAACCCCAGGAAGAGAGGACCCTATCCATTGATGAAGGAACTAATTTTAACGTTGCCCTCATCAATTATATGGACCCTACTGACCCGGACTTGAGATTGAAGCCAGAGCCTTATTTTGGGATGGGATCTCTCGCTGTCAGCTGGCACATGGATGGTAATCTTGTTAGAGGATCAACAGTTGCTGTCTACAGTCAAACATATTCAGGTTTGACGTGTTTTTCATCTAATGCAAAGGTCCATTGTATCTTAAGTCCACCAAAGTGCTGTATCATCAAAATACCCAACCTCATTCCCAGGGTCTACCACATTCTCATTTTTAGACCCTGGTGGGAAAATGTTTTTGACAATCCTGATTGGTTACTGTAAAATATATGCTAATATCTGTTTAAATATTATTTTGAGGAAACAAAATCTTTTGATTTTTGTATTCATAATATCATGCCTGTATCATATTTTTGGAAACACGTCATGACGAGTTCAATATGATTTCACTATTAAAGTATGTCAGATGAAAACTTAATTACCCATGTGATGTTAATACTAATAAATATTCTTTATTTGAAAACCTTGTACAGGTGAAGGAGATTCTGCAGATTGCTCTGACTGGAAGGTCGGTCTGAAGGTTTCCTGGGATATTGAGACTCCCGGTGTAGCTGTACCTCTTCAGTCAGGAGAGTCGTACTTCATGTTAGGTGATCTTAATGATACCCATCAGCACTGTGTGATTGCTGGTAGCCAATCACGGTTCAGCTCTACGCATAGAGTGGCTGATGTAAGTATCAATAGCAGTCTCACAAGTAGATGCAATGAACGGAACAGCATGTTAGGAACAAAGCATTGAAAGACTGTACACCAAACGTCTGTACGAAGTGTTGACCATACCACAGCGGCATTGCCACGGGGGGCCTTGGGGGGGCATGTGCCCCCCCCCACAAATTTCCAGTGCCCCCCCAGGTGCCCCCCACGAAAAATCCTGATAGTGCCCCCAAAAAAGAAAAGAAATAGAAAAGGGAAAAAACCCCATACCCCCGGGCCCCCCACTGAAAAGCAGTGCCCTCCCCCCACTGCAAAAGTCCTGGCTACAGCGCTGCCATACCGCCATGGCATCAGTACCAATTGTCTGATAAGAATCAAAATTCTTTAAGTTCAAATCACAAAAATTACACAGAAAGTGTTAACAACATTCAGCCCAGTTGAACATAAAAAAAAAATCCATGTTCTTCGGAAATGTATGGTTACAGTGATCTAATGTTAAACAAAATTAATAACAGTAAAATAAAAATCATCAGTTGCCCATATCAAACTACGAACACCCCTCAGTCTTTTAATGACTCCTCCTCCTCTCTGTTGAATTGATCCCTTGCTAAACTACTGATGCCCCTAATCCTCAACTCACTGATGACAGAATTTTATTATATTGTGCAGACTTCTATTAAATTGAGAATTTGCTCTTTGAAATTTTGATTGTAAGGAGCTCTTACAAAAGGTTTCAATGTTTTGCTGGAATTCAGTTGTGTGGCTTTCCTTCTTGAATCTACTGACTGAAAAGTAATTGTCTGAAATACCTTGATATGATATTTCATTATTATAGAGTTGTAAAGGAACCCTTGGTTATATCCAGCAGAGATGTAAGGAGGCACTTGACAACCTCCATGTGAAGGAGAACGGAGATTATTGTCTTCAGTCTCTTGATGTCAGTCGTGTTCAGCTCACTGAGATTGTCCATAATGAGGTAGCGTAAAATTTAACTGTCTACATGACCGAGTATGTTTTTTTTTTACTGTATTCATCCCCAGTTGCTCATTGTGGGGGGGGGGGGGGTCAAGGGAGTCCAGAGAGTCGGGCTTGCAAACAACCAAACATTACTTTAACATTGTCGCTGCGGTTAATATCCCATGCCTTTATATACAGTTACTCTGATTCTGATGCAACCGTGCAGATGTGAAAAGTTTACCAACCAAAATAATGGTTACTGGCCTTACGTTTTGAACCTAGCAGGTTCTTTCTCAAAGAACATGAGGAAGAACCTGCTAGGTTCGAAATGTAAGGCTAATAACCATTATTTTGCATTTATACTACAAGTCCTTTAGGTTGGTAAGCAGTTTGCAACAGCTAATTCTTTATTTACCTTGTTACTTGCTAGGTCGAATTTGAATGGTTACGTCAGTTTTGGATGCAGGGAACCAGGCATGCCACAGAGAGGAAGAGCTGGGTGCCAGCTATTGAAGATCTCGAGACAGACTGGAACAAAATGGAACACATGGTAGGATTAACTTACATTTACTCTGGGCCCACATTTTTTCATTTAATTTTTCTAGCACTTTTCTACTTATTGGGATTTCCCGCTATTTTTATAAACATCAGATTTTTTGTTAAATGATATCAGTTGAAAGTTACCTCATCATTGACAATTTATCAAAAAAGCCTCGAGTTTTATCTGAATGTAAACTTGCTGAGTAAAGTAATAATTAAAAAATATATTCAATGTATATCTGGTGGCAACTGTGAGCATTTAATTCTGAGAAGATTCGTTCCCATTTCATGACATTTTGACAGACAAAGCTTGCTATTGAGGAAGCAAATCAAGAGAGTGAAGAAAGCATTGCCATTGCCAAGGTCCTTCTTCCATATCTTAAAGACAGGCAGAAGATGAGGAAGCAATGTCTTGATAAGTAAGTCATTCAATTCCTTCCTTGTGTCTATTTACAGTGTGTCTGTTTATAGGTTGGGTAGTCTGTGTGTCTTGGGTTTTGTCCCTCTCTTTAGTTCATCACTCGTCTCTTAAACCTTTGACGGTTCAATTGTATGTGTTGTGACTGGGGAGTGATGTGAATAGGGCCAATTTAAGAAGATATGTTCTTATTTGTTACATTCCTGAGGGACATCTTGAAGATGTTTCATAACATACCTACTCACAGTGTATTCTGTACTATATTGAAACATGGATGACTTGTTGTTAGTGGCATAGAATATAACCTTTGCCCTTTGACCTGACATTCATTTCCTTCCTCTTGCATAGATTTTCACCAAGACTCCTAGATACTGTTCACCCAGACTACTTACCCATCCACAGACCCATGTGGGGAGATGATGACCCCTCACAACCTTTACCATTTGACCTTTGTGACATCATTGATAAGATGAGACAAGTGTGCAAGAGAAACAAATGACGACAGTGAAACCGATTCTTCAATAGATTCTACAATAGATTCTACAAATTGATGGATGCAGAAGACTCATCAAATAAAGTGATCAGATATTTTTAAAATTATTCCACACTGTCATCTGCCAGTGACCCCAGGTTTGGTGTTCCTTGCCTGTTCCAACAGGTACTTTATATATTAGGATTGATATGGCTTTAAGATGTATATTTTATACACCGCCTGCTCACAACTCAACATCCCCAGCCTGCTTCATAGATGACAGGTAGCTGCCGCTTAAGTTCTTTACAAAATGCAGACCAACCATTGTCCAGCAGATCTGAAAGCTTTGCTTCCTCCATCATATGTCAGACACCGTGCCACCCGTTCCAGTGTGTCTGTGCCAGACCATGCTCTCTCCCTGCCAGGTGCCAGGACTTATTGCTTGGACAGAAGTTTTATCCACACCGCTGTTCCTCTATGGAACAGTCTCCCAGAATCTGTTGTTGGCGACATCACTGTTAATGGACTCCAATCGTTCAAACGCCGTGTCCATGAACATCTCCTGGCTCTAGCGATGTGACCTTTTGTAGTCTATCCTGAGCCGCAGTGAACTATTGGATTGGCCCACTAGCTCTAGACCCTAGTTTGGCTATTGTTCACCTATGCTTTTATATATATAAAAAATTTAAAAAAATAAAAAATTCATTTGAATCCTCAGTGCAGGCCTGTAAACTGGTTTGAAAATCTTGGGGTGCGTTTTGAGAAGCGAAATTTAAAAATCAGCTAGAAGACATTTTCAAATATTTGTGTATTATCTATACATGCATACATACATATAAAAGTATGTAAAGAAAGATATAAAAACTAATCTGTGAAAGTTTCCTCACAATAGATGCTCACGTTTTTGAGACAACAGGTTTCAAATAGTTGCCTTCTCGGACTTTTCTGAAATTCAATGAAACGTTCCCCTTTTTTCTATAAGATGGAAACATTTTTTCAGAGTGATTGATACATGTACTAACTTTACACCAAGTAAGCTTTGAGATAATTATGTGTAAATTTGAGGATCTGGTAATTACCAAAGGTGTATCTTGCCTCTTACATAGAGTTACTAAATATAGGCACATTCACGATCTGTGTACATACGGTAAGGTTTTGTTTTAAATGTAGGGCCTATTAATAAGACATAGCTTGAGTATTTACATCATAAAGCAGGTCAAAGAAAAGATAGTTAAAAACTGTCAACCAAACTGTCAACCATACTGTCAACCATAATGTTCAACCATACTGTTCAACCATACTGTCAACCAAACCGTCAACCAAACTGTCAACCAACCCGTCAACCAAACTGGCAACCATACTGTCAACCATACTGTCAACCATACTGTCAACCATACTGTCAACCAAACCGTCAACCAAACTATCAACCAACCCGTCAACCAAACTATCAACCAACCCGTCAACCAAACTGTCAACCAAACTGTCAACCAACCCGTCAACCAACCCGTCAACCAAACTGTCAACCAAAATGTCAAGCAAACTGTCAACCATACTGTCAGCCATACTGTCAACCATACCGTCAACCATACCATCAACCATACCATCAACCATACCGTCAACCAAACCGTCAACCAAACCGTCAACCAAACCGTCAACCAGACCGTCAACCATACTGTCAACCATACTGTCAACCAAACCGTCAACCAAACTGTCAACCAACCCGTCAACCATACTGTCAACCAAACTGTCAACCAACCCGTCAAGCAAACTGTCAACCATACTGTCAACCAAAATGTCAAGCAAACTGTCAACCAAACTGTCAACCAAATTGTCAACCAAATGACAAATTTAACATTATCAGATAGTTTGTAATTATGTGGAAGCTTAAGGCACTATTTATTTGTGTATACTACTTTATGTATATTTACTATTTGTTATACTATGATGTGTACAATATATATAAGGTTTTCCAAGTTTGTTATTTTTTTACAACAATTTGGAAAATTTAAAAAATAATGTACATGACATAATCAAAGAAATCTTCAATTGATTTTAAATATAAATTTGCTTCATACTGTTAAAACAAAGTACATTTTTGTCATCATTTCGAAGTCTATCAATAATAAAACAATTTGCAATTGTTATCATACAGGAAAATCAATATAGTTGTAGTCCATTGTTTGACTCAGTCTACATTCCAACAAGCAAAGTCCAACTGTATCAGTCCAAATGAAAACCGGTATTAACGTATATAAATATATTTACTTGGTAATAGGCCACTATAGTAATCATAAGCTTAAAGTGTGCCTCTGATAAACACTTATGCTATTGGCATCAGACGTTCAACTTAATTTGTTGTTTAACCAGTTGTGTTCAAAATTTTCTAATGTCTATCACTTTTTCTATTAAATTTGCAACGTGAATAAATTAAATTATTATATCACTCGGTCACATCTGGATTCTTCCAATTCCATGTTCACGAGGTGAATGGAACAGTCCAGATGTTATCTCGTGATATAATAATTGCTCCCCGTATTGGGTGCCTCTAAGGCACCCAATATTTGTATATTAGTTAGTCAAACAGAATTTTTTGCAGTTTTCAAAAAAGTTGTTTATACTTACAGTTGTTACAATGAGCGCCATTCGTACACGACTGCGTGACATTTTTCTGTCTTATTACAAGCCGCCGGATGATTCTGAGAGGTATCTTGGCCGACGTCAAGTTGTCAGGGAGACGGTTAATGGAGATTTGAGTTTGTGGCGAGCCGTATTCGCTGAATGCCTTGCCGTGTTCCTCTTTGTTTTCTTGGCTACTGGTTCCTCAGTGACATGGGCGGGAAGCAATGCTCCGAGTAATCTCCATGTCTCGTTGTCATTCGGTCTGGTCATTGCTTTTCTTGTTCATTGCTTCGGTGATGTTAGTGGGGCTCATCTCAATCCGGCCGTGACGTTACCACTCGTGGTCTACCGAGAGATGAGCGTCATACGCGGCCTACTGTTTGTCGTCGCTCAGTGTCTTGGGGCATACCTAGGTGCGGCCCTACTCCGTGTGGCCACTCCTTTGATACCCGGTACACGGACACTTTAGGATGTACTTTACTTGGTGGAGACATAACGGTAGGCCAGGGGTTCATAGTTGAGTTTGTTTGCACATCACAGTTGGTTTTCACAGTGTTTTCGACGACAGACCACCGCCGAAAAGACACCCGGATCCCAGCTGCATTGGCTATTGGTGTGTCGGTCGCAATTGGATTACTTGTTGCTGTAAGTCACAACAAAGTTTTTTTTTCTATTTTGTATTTAACTTAAATGATGTTGAACTAAAACATTGCAAATTAAACATGTTTGTAATAATAATGATTGAGCACTAATAAGCGAGAAACATTGCATTTTGCTGGCTATTTGTAATCTGTGTTTTATAATAATAATAATAATAATAATAATGTATATATTTATATAGCGCACGTATCCACCAACTAAGTGGCGCTCAAGGCGCATTATATTATTATCCCTGCTCATAAGGCTCATAAGGCTCATAAATCATTCCTGAAACCATCTCAGCTCCCTGGGGAGTATACAGCTCAATTGCTGCCATTTCTAGCGCATATAGAGCAAACCATCTCTGCCTTCACAGGTACCCATTTAACCCCTGGGTGGAGAGAAGCAATTATGGTTAAGTGTCTTGCTCAAGGACACAGGTGTCACGGCCGGGGCTCGAACCCACACTCTGCTGCTGGCAACACCAGAACTTGAGTTCAGTGCGCTAGACCGCACGACAATCCACTTTACGTGCATTATACAACACACGGGACCTACGGCTTTACGTCCCATCCGAAGGACGAAGCAATTATGGTTAAGTACCTTGCTCAAGGACACAAGTGTCACGACCGGGGCTCGAACCCACACCCTGCTGCTGGCAACACAACTTTTCTTATTCAAAGAGAACAATTAAAGCAGGTGGTTTAAAAGGAGACACTCGTGTTTATTCAAAAAATGTTTAATTCAAAATACACATTGTTGATGTTGTTTCTCATCAAATAGCAAAATGTAATTTAAACATAGATGCCAAATTTTGAGCCGCCACATTGTTTACTTTGATGTAATTAAACAAAATCAAAAAATAAATAAATAAATAAAAATGTGTATTGTTTTATAGTAACGGCAAAATTTAATTAATTAGAAAGCCCATTTTCAGCTGCCGTATTTACTTTTTATTTTGTATTTTGGATAGATTCCATATACAGGCGCCGGTATGAACCCTGCCCGATCCTTTGGTCCCGCGTTATCAGCCAGCAACTGGGCTAATCACTGGGTAGGTCGACACTCAAATCTCTGTGTAAAATGGTGGTCATTATCTGTCTTGTACATGCAGCAAACACATAAAATTGTGCTCAAAAACAGTCGCTGCATTATCAACGCAATACGATGACTAGATGAATATAAAAGTTTTGCATTTTTACTTTCATTCGAGACATTGAACGAAATTATCGTCATTGAATCAATTCTAACTCTTTTTGGAAAAAGGTGAACCGCATGACAAATTAATTGTTATAGTTAGGCTACTTCATAAAACCGAATGTTTTTGACCGGTCAAGTGTTTTTGACCAATAGCGTTACTCGTTGACTAAATTCTGGATCAGGGCCATTGGCCAAGTCAACTTTCCAAGTTATTTGACAAAAGCTTGGTCAACATGACTCGCTAGTAATCTGTAAAGGACACAGTGGCTCAACGTCGGCGATTTGATGGTTAGCTACGCTCCAATCTTCTGGGTTTGTAGTTTAAAATCTTCCATCATCCCACACCACTGGCTAGTCGCTGCAGTTCTACTGTGATTGAAGTTTTCTTGGTCACTGTACAGATACGTGGCCCAGCTCCTTGCTCTATGGATTAACATAATACAAAGTCTATACAAGAGGACAGATCAAAAAGTTGTTTGGCTGTCCCTTGCAACTTATAAGCTATACACGCCTTATGATCAGAAGCATAAATTATAAAGTTAAGTCGTCAATTTATGTCATGCCGGCATCTTAATTAGATTTTGTTGAAATTGTTCAAAACATTCACAGATGTGTAATAATTTTATGGTATTTTGATGAATTAGATCTACTGGAGTGCTCCGCTGGTAGCCGGCCTCACTGCAAGTACAGTCTACAGGTTTATTTTCGCACACCTAATGTCATCAAGCAAACCAATCACACGGAGGAGTCGGACTGTAGCAACACGGCAGAATTAGGTGTAGGCCAAGTTGGCGAGAGACCAGTTGCACTCTCAATAGCTAAGAATGAATCGAACAATAACTGGGCTATGGATTCGAGAAGTCTTGTAAGCACTGATGTGTAAGAAACATTCAGTCACAGTGGAAGCTCTAATGTAAAAATAAAAATGGGTCACGTGTTTTCTAAGGGCTATGTTTTAAATATTTTTTTCTAAATGGGGGAGATAGGATATTAAAAGGGAGTGTTCTGTAAGTCCCTGGACTTCTATATCTTCCTAATTATCATGTTTGGTTCCTCATTGTTATATCATGCTTTGTATGTAATCTGTTTGTTATGCATATATTACACTATTTAGTTATTTTTGTTACTCGTATATTATATTGAATATCTTGTACTGGTTGTTGTTATACTAATGAAGTTTTGGAAATAACATTTTGAATTTGGAGCCCCAAATCGGCAGGAATCACACTTTTAATATTAATGGCTAAATGCCCACTGTATGGCACAGGAGCCCCGCTGTTCTTCGTTAATACACTGCAGGCAAGTTGTAAACAGTGGGGAGTCTGCTCGATTTGTTTTACAAAACTTAACAAAAGTTGTTTATATGAATTGTGAATTAACTATGTCAACGAATGAACAGGCCACCATAGAAAGCGTTTTAGATAGAACCCACCTTTACAATTGTTTTTCATTGAAAATGTATTTAAAGGCATCCACTGCACTACTGCAGGATGATGAAAGGAGACACATTAAATAGGCAACATTTGTGAGACATACGGATGCGGACAAATGAACATGACAAATACAGTGATCCGGTACACTTGAGTTTTAGTAAATTCATAGTGATGATACAATTTTACCTATTGAATACAATCGACCTTGGACGTGTGTGTTACTGCACTTTTATTGATCATTTACAAAATGAATAACAAACCACAACATTGAGAAAAAGATGTAAAAGAAAACACATTCCAAATGGTCGATTAGTGATTGGAAATATAATAATAATAAATAATAATAATAATGTGTGAACTTATATAGCGCACGTATCCACCAACTGAGTGGTGCTCAAGGCGCATATTATTACCGCTGCTCATAAGGCTCATAAATCATTCCTGAAACCATCTCAGCTCCCTGGGGAGTATACAGCTCAATTGCTGCCATTACAGCGCATATAGGGCTAATCAACCAACTCTGCCCTCACAGGTACCCATTTAACCCTTGGGTGGAGAGAAGCAATTATGGTTAAGTGTCTTGCTCAAGGACACAAGTGTCACGGCTGGGATTCGAACCCACATTCTGCTGCTAACACCAGAACTTGAGTCCGATAAGCTAGACCGCTCGGCCACGACACTCCATATTATCAACCTTAAAGCCACTAGCCACTATACACTATTGGCAATCTCAACAAACATGATTGACAATGGTCTTGCATTAAACGTATACTTGGTGTAATAAGGTATTAAAACATCCCGTGAAATCTTTTCAACCTCAGATACTGAGCGATGGGGGTTCATGGATCTACCTTCTTCCCAGCTAACACACTACGTTGCTACAACATTGTACAACGTTGTGATAAGGTTGTCATTTGGTCACGTGCCATGACGGTCTTGACAACGTTACAGCAACGTCAGATTGTTTTTTACTCAAGGTTGTCTATGGAGGTCGAGAAGTGGACATCTGCTTTTCAGCTTTTTAAATAATGAAAAAGCAGATTGAACGTTGTTGGCTAGTGCATTTTTCTACTTTTCTGCTTTTCTTCCACCTAAAAAGTAGATTGAATATTTTGGTAACATCCATTTTTCTACTTTTCTGCTTTTCAGTTTCAAGAAAAGCAGATATTACTTGTTCACCTACACTGGCGGTCAAAAAGTGGACATCTGCTTTTCTGGTTTCCTACAACCAGAAAAGCAGATTGAACGTTTTCGACGAATCCATTTTTCTGCTTTTCTGCTTCCCGAAAACTGAGCAGATTAGACGTTTTGTCACACAGTGGCCTAAAAGTGGACATGTGCTTTTCTGGTTTCCCACAACCCGAAAAGTAGAACGAACGTTTTGGACAAATCCATTTTTCTGCTTTCCTGCTTCCTGAAAAGCGGATCGAACGTTTTCTCAACAATGGCCTAAAAGTGGACAAGTCTGCTTTGCTCCTGAAGAAAAGCAGATTGAATGATTTGATTTGATAAATCTACTCCACTATCCACAAAATAATGGACTAATCCTACCGTCACAATACAAGTCCGACGTAGGCGCCAGGTAGGTGCAGTCCGTTTGATCTGTGATATACCGCCCCCTGTTTTTCAGCGACGGTTATCACAATCATGCATCGTGTTGGTATAAATCTACTACCTTATCCACAAAATAATGGACTAATCCTACCTTTACAATACAGCCATGTCTGACGTAGGCGCCAGGTAGGCGCGTTCTGTTTGAGCTGTGATGTGCCGCCCCCTGTTTTTCAGCGACGGTTATCACATGCATCGTTTTGGTGCATTGGTAGGATTCGTCCATTATTTTGTGGATAAGGGAGTAGAATTATCAAATCATTATATCAGCCCTGCGAAGCAGGCTGATATATTGTAATGCTACAACTTCTTTATATCAGCCCTGCGAAGCAGGCTGATATATTGTAATGCTACAACTCTTTCTTTCTTTCTTTCTTTCTTTCTTTCTTTCTTTCTTTCTTTCTTTATATCAGCCCTGCGAAGCAGGCTGATATATTGTAATGCTACAACTTCTTTCTTTCTTTCTTTCTTTCTTTCTTTCTTCGGGCAAACGGTCACGTGACCAAAATAAAAATGGGCATAACTCCTAAACTATTTGGCCGATTTTAAACAAACTTGGTCAAATTAAACCTTGACACCTGCCCTATATAAGGATGGTCATAAAATTTGGCCAATGGTCATCTGGTGGTCAGTAGTGGTCATTTCATGAATATTTACAAAATGCTTCTTCTCCCACATTTTGTGGCCTATTGCGGCCAAACTTGGACAGATGCACCATTACCCTGTGCTACATATGGGGTGTACACAGATTTCGGCCAGTGGTCACCTATCGGTCAGCAGTGGTCATTTTATGAAAAAATACAAAAATGTCTTATTCACATTTTAAATGTATTTCATCTATCTGGGGATTTTCATAAAGTTTGGCCGATGGTCATCTGTTGGTCAGTTGTGGTCATTTAATTATAATCAATATTTACAAATAGCTTCTTCTACCACATTCTTCAGCCGATTGCAGCCTAACTTGGTCCAATGCTTCATTGCTCGAATACACAGATTTTGGCCAGTGGTCACCTATCGGTCAGCAGTGGTCATTTTATTTATAAAAAAAAATTCGTTTTCACATTTTCAATGTATTTCATCTATCTGGGGATTTTCATAAAGTTTGGCCGATGGTCATCTAGTGGTCATTAGTGGTCATTTAATCAATATTTACAAAATGCTTCTTCTCCCACATTCTTTAGCCGATAACCTGACTAGGTCCAATGCTTCATTGGCTCGAATACACAGATTTTGGCCAGTGGTCACCTATTGGTCAGCAGTGGTCATTTTGTAAAAAATATATAAAAATGTCGTTTTTACATTTTAAATTTAGTTTATAGGGCTGATATTCGTGCTTCGTGAAGCACATTAGCTCTAGTTCTTTCTTTCTTCGGGCAAACGGTCACGTGACCAAAATAAAAATGGGCATAACTCCTAAACTATTTGGCCGATTTTAAACAAACTTGGTCAAATTAAACCTTGACACCTGCCCTATCTAAGGATGGTCATAAAATTTGGCCAATGGTCATCTGGTGGTCAGTAGTGGTCATTTCATGAATATTTACAAAATGCTTCTTCTCTCACATTCTTTAGCCGATTGCAGCCTAACTTGGTCTAATGCTTCATTGAATCGAGCCCCATTTGGGGTGTACACAGATTTCGGCCAGTGGTCACCTATCGGTCAGCAGTGGTCATTTTATGAAAAAATACAAAAATGTCTTTTTCACATTTTAAATGTATTTCATCTATCTGGGGATTTTAATAAAGTTTGGCCGATGGTCATCTAGTGGTCAGTAGTGGTCATTTAATTATAATCAATATTTACAAATAGCTTCTTCTACCACATTCTTCAGCCGATTGCAGCCTAACTTTGTCCAATGCTTCATTGGATCGAATACACAGATTTTGGCCAGTGGTCACGTATCGGTCAGCAGTGGTCATTTTAATTTTTATAAAAAAAAATTAAAATGTCGTTTTCACATTTTCAATGTATTTCATCTATCTGGGGATTTTCATAAAGTTTGGCCGATGGTCATCTAGTGGTCAGTAGTAGTCATTTAATCAATATTTACAAAATGCTTCTTCTCCCACATTCTTTAGCCGATTGCAGCCTAACTTGGTCCAATGCTTCATTGGCTCGAATACACAGATTTTGGCCAGTGGTCACCTATTGGTCAGCAGTGGTCATTTTGTAAAAAAATATAAAAATGTCGTTTTTACATTTTAAATTTAGTTTATAGGGCTGATATTCGTGCTTCGTGAAGCACATTAGCTCTAGTTCTTTCTTTCTTTCTTTCTTTCTTTCTTTCTTTATATCAGCCCTGCGAAGCAGGCTGATATATTGTAATGCTACAACTTCTTTCTTTCTTTCTTTCTTTCTTTCTTTCTTTCTTTCTTTCTTTCTTTCTTTCTTCGGGCAAACGGTCACGTGACCAAAATAAAAATGGGCATAACTCCTAAACTATTTGGCCGATTTTAAACAAACTTGGTCAAATTAAACTTTGACACCTGCCCTATATAAGGATGGTCATAAAATTTGGCCAATGGTCATCTGGTGGTCAGTAGTGGTCATTTCATGAATATTTACAAAATGCTTCTTCTCCCACATTTTGTGGCCTATTGTGGCCAAACTTGGAAAGATGCACCATTACCCTGTGCTACATATGGGGTGTACACAGATTTCGGCCAGTGGTCACCTATCGGTCAGCAGTGGTCATTTTATGAAAAAATACAAAAATGTCTTATTCACATTTTAAATGTATTTCATGTATCTGGGGATTTTCATAAAGTTTGGCCGATGGTCATCTGTTGGTCAGTTGTGGTCATTTAATTATAATCAATATTTACAAATAGCTTCTTCTACCACATTCTTCAGCCGATTGCAGCCTAACTTGGTCCAATGCTTCATT
Source organism: Zoroaster sp. YZ-2022 (assembly GCA_029582265.1). Classification (NCBI taxonomy): domain Eukaryota; kingdom Metazoa; phylum Echinodermata; class Asteroidea; order Forcipulatida; family Zoroasteridae; genus Zoroaster; species Zoroaster sp. YZ-2022. The sequence continues at coordinate 10,577,969 of CM055822.1, forward strand.
GCTCGAATACACAGATTTTGGCCAGTGGTCACCTATCGGTCAGCAGTGGTCATTTTTTTTTTTTTTAATTTCGTTTTCACATTTTTAATGTATTTCATCTATCTGGGGATTTTTATAAAGTTTGGCCGATGGTCATCTAGTGGTCAGTAGTGGTCATTTAATCAATATTTACAAAATGCTTCTTTTCCCACATTCTTTAGCCGATAACCTGACTAGGTCCAATGCTTCATTGGCTCGAATACACAGATTTTGGCCAGTGGTCACCTATTGGTCAGCAGTGGTCATTTTGTAAAAAAATATAAAAATGTCGTTTTTACATTTTAAATTTAGTTTAGGCCTATAGGTTGATATTCGTGCTTCGTGAAGCACATTAGCTCTAGTTCTTTCTTTCTTCGGGCAAACGGTCACGTGACCAAAATAAAAATGGCCATAACTCCTAAACTATTCGGCCGATTTTAAACAAACTTGGTCAAATTAAACCTTGATACCCGCCCTATCTAGAGATGGTCATAAAATTTGGCCAATGGTCATCTGGTGGTCAGTAGTGGTCATTTCATGAATATTTACAAAATGCTACTTCTCCCACATTCTTTAGCCGATTGCAGCCTAACTTGGTCCAATGCTTCATTGACTCGAGTACCATTTGGGGTGTACACAGATTTCGGCCAGTGGTCACTTATCGGTCAGCAGTGGTCATTTTATGAAAAAAATTAAAAAAGGTCTTTTTCACATTTTAAATGTATTTCATCTATCTGGGGATTTTAATAAAGTTTGGCCGATGGTCATCTAGTGGTCAGTAGTGGTCATTTAATTATAATCAATATTTACAAATAGCTTCTTCTACCACATTCTTCAGCCGATTGCAGCCTAACTTTGTCCAATGCTTCATTGGCTCGAATACACAGATTTTGGCCAGTGGTCACGTATCGGTCAGCAGTGGTCATTTTAATTTAAAAAAAAAAAATTAAAATGTCGTTTTCACATTTTCAATGTATTTCATCTATCTGGGGATTTTCATAAAGTTTGGCCGATGGTCAGTAGTAGTCATTGAATCAATATTTACAAAATGCTTCTTCTCCCACATTCTTTAGCCGATTGCAGCCTAACTTGGTCCAATGCTTCATTGGCTCGAATACACAGATTTTGGCCAGTGGTCACCTATTGGTCAGCAGTGGTCATTTTGTAAAAAAATATAAAAATGTCGTTTTTACATTTTAAATTTAGTTTATAGGGCTGATATTCGTGCTTCGTGAAGCACATTAGCTCTAGTTCAATCTGCTTTTCTTCAAGCGCAAAGCAGACTTGTCCACTTTTAGGCCACTGTTGAGAAAACGTTCGATCCGCTTTTCGGGAAGCAGGAAAGCAGAAAAATGGATTTGTCCAAAACGTTCGATCTACTTTTCGTGTTGTGGGAAACCAGAAAAGCAGATGTCCACTTTTAGGCCACTGTGTGACCATGGAGGTAGAATTCTACTTCCATGGTGTGACAAAACATCTAATCTGCTTTTCGGGAAGCAGAAAAGCAGAAAAATGGATTTGTCGAAAACGTTCAATCTGCTTTTCTGGTTGTAGGAAACCAGAAAAGCAAATGTCCACTTTTTGACCGCCAATGTAGTTGAACAAGTAAAATCTGCTTTTCTTGAAACTGAAAAGCAGAAAAGTAGAAAAATGGATGCAACCAAAATGTTCAATCTACTTTTTTGGTGGAAGAAAAGCGGAAAAGTAGAAAAATGCACTAGCCAACAACGTTCAATCTGCTTTTTCATTATTTAGAAAGCTGAAAAGCAGATGTCCACTTTTCGACCTCCATAGTTGTCGTATGGTTGTATATATACCATAGTTATAAATAATAGTATTATTATATTTTCTTGATCTTGATTTGTTAAATTGCTCATCTCCATTTTTAGCAATTCCGAAAAGTACTGACAATCTCACAAATAATTTGGCAAGATTGTATTTTGAATTTATTTTACGCACACAATTTTGGAAATTGCAGAGTTTGCAAGAGTTTTCAGAACACTATCCATATAGTGTTCTGAAAATTCGAAAGTATTTTGTTTTTGTTTGTTTGTTTGTTTGTTTTTTACATATACAAATTGACTTTAGGCACCATTTTTATCTCGTATTACAGGTATTTAAATTCAAAATCCATTATGATACATATTGTCACTTGTTCTCAACTTATTGAATTCAAGGTTTTTCCCATAGCCACTGCAGTTAAGCTAAATTCTTATAAAACTTGGTACAGTTTGGCCATTTTATAATGATATATGCAGGCTTTCTGTCATAGATACCTATTCTTCAGTACACGGAACAGGAAATGGTCCGAGCAACGAGTTGGTCGTGTGTTATGTAATAATATAAACAATGACCACCCTTCTTTAGTAATATACTCACGGATGACCTTGCCAGTCAATTAGACCATAGAGCTACTTAGACCATGGTTTAGACGATGTGGAAAGCTCAGAGCTACAGCTGATGGACAAATCCCAGGAAATCAGTGGTAAGAATTTTTGAGAGAAAATTTCCATGCTTGAAATAATGCAAAGAGATTATAAGATCATGAATATACTAGTCTTCCCTATAATGTTTCTCTCCTGACACTAAGAACAGGGAAATGTCTTAAACGTTACTGTTAGGGACAAAATGTCTTAAACAGTACAATGGGGCTTAGGTTTAAGACATTGTCTGAAATGTTATACAGCTTACGTTTCAGCCATTTAAATGTCTTAAACCTAAGTAGGGATAATGTTTAAGACATTTAAATGTCTGAAACGTTAAGATGCTTACGTTTAAGACATTTAAATGACTGATGAAAAGCTAACCAGCTTAGGTTTAAGACATTCTACCCAGAGTGTCAGAATCTTGTGGTTAGAAAATGTCTGAAATATCTCTTTGAAGTTCAATTAAGAGTGACACCATGTCTGAAGGTACACTGACTGCCATTGTTATTGGGTTAGTTGTTTACAATTAGTACACAACGGGCAATAAGTGGTAGAGTACAGCTATAAACCACCATTCTGATTTCAAAGTACTGTACATGGATATAACTGGCAACTCATTAAGAGATAAGAATTAACTCCAGTTCCTTATTCCAATATATTTCTACTGAATTCCAGTAATACACTGAATTCCTAATACACTGAATAAGAACTTATTTATTCGCTCCAAGCTCACAGCACTGGTCCATCTGCCTCATGATCATCAGTGATCTCTGTGTTCATGTCATACAACCTGATTCCACATTCTCTTAAACTTTTAGATTGAAAACCTAGGAACAAACTTCGAAAGATCTGTCACTTGTTTTAATCAAATAGAATGAGTTTCAATAAAAAAAAAGAGAACAATCTGACACTCTGTTTTCCTTCCTCCATGGTTAGCCCATGGAGGAAGCTTCCTCCATGGTTATCCCAAGTACTTCATTGGCCCTACGTGGGTCTCATCATGCATATACAAATTATGTATTCGAAATCACTGGCTCTTACTTGGCTGTGAACACTCACAGTATACTATAGACGTATATTTTGTAAAGGCAACACAAACGTGTTGGTGTGAAAGAAAAAAGTGCAGATCCTTTCTTGTATTTTTAGTCATATGAAACTCATATTGAAATGAGTCAAATGAGGGTTGCGCTCAGATGATTTGCAAAAAGCTTAGCTAGCTTTCAAACTGCAACTGGACGGATGAATAACTTTGAATATGTCTGTTTTTTAAATAGAATATGCAGAGTAGATGGCTGTGAACTCTCCTGAAGTAGTTCAATGAATAATCTAGTTTTTCCTGTGGTATTTTTATATAAGAGTTCAAGCATTGGTATAAATTAAGATACCAAGACAAGTGATTGTTTGGGAAGGACCATCCATCTTTGACCAATTTATATTAAATACTAACCTTAAAGTAAAACAAGTAATTAAAATGCAATTTACAAGCCTCCCGTGTATTTTCAATTTTTATGAATAAAATCAACCAGGTAAGCAACGACCCCATTACAACCACGATGTTGCATCATACGAGAGACAGACGGAGTAAATCTATGAAAAATGCATGGCGCACGTTTAGCTCCAAATGGAAGTTTAGTGCCATTTAAATAAGTCATCGGGATGACAGGGAACATACCGATAAGCACTTTTGAGATCCACTTTGGGAGTCATATTTTTGGAGTCATACTTTTGTTTATGTTTCCATTTTTCACAGCGCGTTTAAATTGTGGTGCGCTTTCATCTTTTTCACTGGTTTCTGATCTAAATTGAAGTCTGAAGCTATATGTACATGTACACTGATGTATAGCCTACACTGATGTTAAGAAAGGCACAAACAACCTGGCTACTCATTGAAATATTTTTGCGTGAAAGAAAAAAGTGCACATCAATTCTTGTATTTTTAGTCAAATGAAATGTATTGAAATGAGCCGTTGCGCTCGGATGGCTTTCAAAAAGCATACTTAGCTTTCAAACTTCAACTGGATGGATGATTAATTATGTCTGGGTGTAACTTTGAATATGTCTGGTTTTTAATAGAATACCGTATGCCACCAAATGTACACTGGTGTATGACAATAAACCATAAATGCTGATATTTTGAGATATCTGCAAACACATTCTCAATATGGTTTGTTTTTAAAAAGGAACTATACATCCCAAATGGCATCTCAAATTACATCTAAATATAAAATAAATTCTTGATATTTATGATGTGGAGAAGTACAAAATGTACAAACTCTGCATCTACTGCATGAGTGTAAATGAATCACATGGTCTAAACAAACATAGAAATAATAGAATCAGTGAATGTTCAAGTCATGTTTATAACTTCCTTCGCTTAAACTGTCTCATTGGTTATTTTAGTTACTACCTATAGGCCATGATATTGGTTTGGAGGTAACCTTTGCTTCATAATATATCATTATGTTGTCTTATCTTAAAGTTCATAAATATAATTAATTGTTCAATATAAAATCGGCAAAGAACACGGAAAATCTCGCTTTACGCATTTACCACTGATTCTCATTTTTTACATATTTTTTTGCCCATAACTGAAAACCCTGACTATATTACCGTATTGACAAATGATACAAGTATGAAGATACGTAAGTTAACTATGGCCCGTATTTTAGAACGTTCCTTTACTGCATTAAGTTGAGCGCCTAGCAAGCAGCCACTCATAACAGCTCTCCAGTTTTTGTGCTAAGTAAGTGTTTTGTAGCTACAAGTTTGTCTTCATTTTTATACTAGTGGATTTCTTATTACATCTGGAATCTACTGGACGTTTTATGTGAGTATTTGTACATTTGTTTTCTTATAATAAGTGAAAAACTGTTGTTTTTTGTCTGTCTTCCAGAAAGTTTTACTGTTGAGTGTATATACATTTGGATCTTCATTTTATTTGTGCAGTCAACTCTGATTTAGATTATAACCTGTAGCTAGAGATTATAACCTGTAGCTTGACCACAAGCCTTTGTAACAACTTTGTGATCAGACAATGGAGGTCTACATCCTGTTTATTCTACTCCTGCTATCCAGACCATTGTGTCTCAATGACTCATCAGAAGATGGCTACAAGATGCAATCTACAGATTGTTCACCCAAGATCCGCCATCTTAAATTCTTGAGACGTCCTATATCATACTATGATAATTCATCTGCCACCTTTCACCTGGAACTCTTAATTTCTGGTGACATAAACCCAAACCCTGGACCTGAAACACTGATCAACACACCCAAAAAACGCCACTCAGCTCCATAAAATTTCCTATAGCCGCAATGAACTACTCAATCTTCACAATGCTCCATGTACCGATGCAGCTTTATCTTATTCAGCATTGAGTCAATTGAACTCTCTTGGGATACTTGCTAATCAACCCAAAACATACCGCCGCACACATAGAGGTAAAAAAGCTGGTCGCCGTAGAATGGACAGCCTTACACAACTAGCACTCCTGCCTTATCAACCCCCAGCAGTGAACTTAACCACATCAACAAGCGACATTGGCATAACTTCAACTCCAAATGTTCATGATGAGTCTAAACTTCAGCTCTGTGTACTAAACACTCAATCCATATGTAACAAATCGGATGAATTTGTTGACTTTGTACTTCAAAACAATTTGGATCTTGTTGCCATAACCGAGACATGGTTTAAACCCGATGATGACTTAATACTCCATCATATCCCCAGACCAAAAAAGACCGGTGGAGGGGTTGCACTTCTCTTTAGGTCCAGTTTATCTGTCAGTATGAAAAGTGTTAACATTGACTACCTAACATTTGAATCTCTGCATGCTGAGGTAACGTGCAACTCTAGATCTGTTCGCCTTGTTAATATTTATCGACCAGAAAGGGATGTTGATGGTAAACATGTAAACTTCTCCAGTTTTCTGCAGGAATTTGAGAAATTAATTGTGGATTATCTCTTGCACCCATCTGACATTATTTTAACCGGCGATTTTAACATTCATATGGACATCTCTTCAAACAATTATGCGAATCAGTTTAAAGATCTGCTCTCTGCTCATGGACTTATCAGCATATCACAGCACCCACTCATCGATATGGTCACTGTCTTGACCTCATGATAACGCGTGAAAATACTTCACCTCTTATCTCGAATATAACTATCCATCCCGGCTTATCTGATCATTATGCAATCATGGCAGATATGAACCTTAAAAAACCTCCCATGCCTACCATTTCTGTAACTACTCGCCACTGGAAAAATGTAAATATTAGAGATTTATGTCATGATCTTGAATCTCAACTGGAAAATGTAAACCTTGAAGATGGTGAGCTGGATTCTTGTGTCAATCTATTTGAATCTACTGTCCGTAACATCTTGGACGATCATGCTCCGCAAAAACTAGAACTGTAAAACTACAATCTGAATCCCCTGGTTCAATGATGATATTCGTGCTGCAAGGAAAATCCGTCGTCAACTTGAACGAAAATGGCGTGACAATGGGAAACTTGGAGTACATCGGCAAGAATACTGTAACCAACGAGATATTGTGAAGAACATGATTAACCAGGCCAAAATAACTCACTACTCATCTCTTGTGGAAGAGAACTCATGGCGATCAGAAAAACTCTTTAACATTGTTGAAAAGCTGCTTCATAAACCCAAAGCTCCAGTGCTTCCATCTACACACCCAATCAGGACCTCGCTAATGAATTTTCAAACTTTTGTCACAAAATTGAGAATATCCGTCGTTATTTTCCCCAGTACCTGTCATTCTATCACAAACACCATCACGCAAGGATCCACAATGTAGACTGTCTATGTTTGAGCCTACTAGTGTTACGGAGATCAAGAAACTCATCATGAAATCGCCATCAAAATCGTGTGAACTTGATCCAGTGCCAACTTCGCTAATAAAACAAAATATTGATGTGTTTGCTAAGTATATCACAATTATTGTAAACAGATCTCTTTCTTCCGGTTGTTTCCCTGATAGCCAGAAGATTGCTCATGTTAAACCACTCCTGAAGAAACCCAATTTGGACAAGGAAGTTTTCAAAATTACCGACCGGTAGCGAATTTAAAGTACCTTGGAAAAACAATCGAGCGAGTTGTTTCATCACGGATCTCTGACCATGTTCGTGTGAATAACCTGTCGGATACATTTCAGTCAGCCTATAAACCATTTCATGGAACGGAAACTGCTCTTCTCCGCGTCAACAATGACATTTTATCTGCCATGGATGATGGAAAATCACTGCATTAGTTTTGTTAGACTTAAGCCGCTTTTGACACGGTCGATCACAAAATCCTTCTCCCGCCTGCAATATCATCTTGGAATACATGACACAGCCCTGGATTGGTGTAAGTCCTACCTTTTAAATAGGCCTCAGCATGTTTGTATTGGTAATGCCACCTCCGAGCCTGTTATTCTTGACTATTCTGTACCCCAAGGCTCCGTGCTCGGCCCACAGTGGTTTACTGTTTATACGTTTCCAGTTCGTGATATCATTTTGAAGTATAATTTAAATTACCATGTCTACGCTGATGACACGCAGCTCTACATTACTTTTAATCTTCTCAAGAACCTGCCGATTCCTGCATTACAACACTGGAGAAATGTATTCAAGAGATTCGAAGTTGGATGCGACAAACTTCCTGAAATTGAACGACGAAAAAACAGAATTTGTTCTATTTGGATCACGTCAGCAATTGTCTAAAGTTTCTCTTCCATCTATTGCAATTGGTGACTCGCAGATAACCCCTCATCACAAGCACGTAATTTGGGTGTTATATTTGACTCGACAATGACTTTAAAACCTCATATCTCCAACATTGTTCGCATATCATCATTTCATATCAGAAATATCAGCCGAATAAGGAAATACTTGAATAAAAGTGCTACTGAACAAATTATTCATGCGTTTGTCACATCACGTCTCGATAACGGAATGCTCTACTCTACGGTCTCCCGCAGAATCAAATATCTCGTCTTCAGAACATACAAAACACAGCAGCTCGTGTTGTGACTTTGTCCAAAAAGTCATGCCATATCACGCCAATCTTGGAAAAGAACTGCACTGGCTTCCTGTTTCACAGAGAATTGTTTTTAAACTTATGCTATAGTTCACAAATCTTTTAATAACATTGCTCCAATTTATATTTCTGAACTGCTTAAAGTCTACACTCCATCACGCAATTTGCGCTCCAGCAACATGTCACTCCTAAAGGAACCAACATCAAAAACGGAACTGGGGGTGATAGGTCTTTTTCTGTCGCGGCTCGAGACTCTGGAATCATTCTTCCAACTAAACTCAAATCTTGTCATAGTATAACTAGATTTAAGTCGATGCTTAAAACTCATCTTATGTCACAATTCTTCAAAGATGATGTATATTTGTAATTCCATTGTAGGTACGTGTATCTCAGTACATAATTTTTCCCTATGTTATCATTGTATATTGTTTGTATTCATGTTTTTATCTTTGTTTCCGCGCCTTGAGCGCCCAGCAGGGTGGATATGTGCGCGCTATAAATCTTTATTATTATTATTATTATTAAAGGACGCCTTTATGCCTATTGTTCTCTTAAGAGAACAATAGGCATAAAGGCGTCCTTTGCAGTAAAGGAACGTTCTAAAATACGGGCCATAGGCCTTTTTATTCAGATATACAGTATTCAAATCTTGTAATATAGAAAAAGAATAATACAGAAGAAAATTTATGTGGCGAGTTTCGGAGAAGAAACAAATATGTATTACTTATAGGATTGCTGACTATTCTGACAGTCCATAATTCTGACTGCCAACTCCGACAGAATTTAAATTCGCCAGATAAGTCTTCAGCCAAATTTATCGGCCTAGGCCTACTAGCCAGTAGTGTAGCTCATGAGGGATGGCAGCCCCCTTGCCCTCTTTGACATAAATTACGGGAAATAAATAATTGTTTCGTCTACGGAAAAATAATACTACTTAAATAGAGCTAATAATTTATTCCGTTATAAGATCTCTGACTTTAAATTTGAAATTTAAAATGATTTGTAAGTTTAACAATGAACCACTAGACCGAACTACGAAGCGTAGACTCATTATAAACATTATACTATTTTCAACGGATTAATCTCTGTTGATTTAATAATAATAATAATAATAATGTGTGGACTTATATAGCGCACGTATCCACCAACTAAGTGGTGCTCAAGGCGCATTCTTTTACGTGCATTACACAACACACGGGATCTACGGCTTTACGTCCCATCCGAAGGACGAAGCAATTATGGTTAAGTACCTTGCTCAAGGACACAAGTGTCACGACCGGGCCTCGAACCCACACGCTGCTGCTGGCAACACCAGAACTTGAGTATTACATTGTTCCAATGGAGCCATTT